>JANAVB010034616.1:3363728-3921465 GCA_029216955.1 Iris pallida | reverse complement strand
GGAGGGAGCAGGGAGGAGGGAGGATTAGGGTTCGGGTTAGGGGTGGTGTAGGGGGGCTTGGTAAGGGGCACCGATAGTGCCGAAAAATCTGATAATTTAGTAATAATAATTTGTTTTCTGACACTGAAAAATGTGATACTCTGATTCGAACGCACCGATAGTGTCGATATTTGTAACAAGTAGTTTTGTTGGTTGGTTAATTGGTAACATGGTGATCGGGACATATAGTCCCTGCAGCCATTCGACTGGCGAGACAGAAACTATGGTACGACATGGTGATCAAGACATAGTCCCTGCAGCCATTCGATTGGCGAGGCAGAAACTATGTAGCCGTAGATAAAGTTGACTATCCTCCGACCCTGATCCCTCGGCAATGATGATATGATAACGTATCACTATATCTTATAAAGTTGACTGTCCTCCGACCCTCATCCCTCAGGCTCCAGCTCCATTTATATTCTGAAACCTTTTTTTTCATATTTTTTAACTTAGCGACGTTAACATTCGTCGCTAAATAATAGCAACGTTAATAAATGTCGCTAAAAGCGTCGCTAAATGCTGATGTGGCAACACGTGGCACCAAATCTTATGTCAGCACGTCGTCGCCAAAACGTCACAATAGTGTCGCTAAACGGCGACCACACGATAATGTCGTCTTTTACGTCGCTAATTAGCGTCAACGTTAAAACGTCGCAAATAACGTCGCTAATTAGCGACGTTAATAACGTCGCAAAATAACGTCGCCCTAGCGACGTTTGGCGACGTTTTCTGGTTTAGCGACATGTTTTTTTTCGTCGTTTCCAAAACGTCGCCCAAAACGTCGCTAAATTTATTTAACGACATTTTTATCGAGGTTAGCGACATTTTGGAACGTCGCTAATATGACAAATTTTTGTAGTGGAAGTCTATGAAAGTAAACACAACAATCATACTTACTTCAGGTAAAATTATCTGTGTCATGAAGGTGTCGAACTGCTTATACCACTGTCGAGGTGACTGCTTCAACTCGTACAACTATTTTTTCAACAAACACACATGATTTTCGTTGCCAACCACCTTGTAGCCCTCCGGTTGATGCATATAAATTTTTTCATCAAGATCGCCATACAAGAATGATGTCTTCACATCGAGTTGCTCTAACTCGAGATTATAATGAGCTACCAAGCTCAACAATACGCGAATAGAAGTATGCTTGACCACCGGAGAAAAGATCTTATTGTAGTCCACTCCCTCCTTTTGTATGAAGCCCTTTGCCACTAATTTTGGCTTGAACCGAGTGCCACCTGACTCTGGAGAAGCTTTCTTCTTTTTGTACAGCCACTTGCCGCCTATAGCCTTCTTGCCTTTGGGCAATGGAAACAAATCCCATGTACAATTTTTGTGGAGAGACTCAATCTCTTCCTACATAGCCATCATCCAGTTCTCGCTGCTAGTATCTTTAACCGCCTGTCTGAATATGATAGGCTCGTCATCCTCCACTGATAGTGCATATGCCACCACATTTAGTTGTCCATAATGCTTTACCGGTTCCTCAAATCCATACATATGTACTGGCTTGACTGATCTCCTTGGCATAGTGGTGGCCAAGGAAACTTGCTGTTGGTGCTGCTCATCCTTTGGTTGTCGCTCTTGTGGGGCTTGATGAACATCTTCAAAAACCTCCACCTCATCTGATGCATTCTCAGACGACTCAATCTCAATTATTTGAGATTTGCTAGATACACCACCATCCTGATCGGATGCACTCTTCTTGCTCGAAGTCAACACTGAAGACTCGTCGAATGTGACATCCCTGCTGATTAAGAACTTCTTATCCTCCAAGCAGTACAGACGTAGCCCTTCACTCCTTGTGCATATCCCAAGACTATTGCTTTCTTGGGTCTCGGGTTTAACTTACCCTCATTAACATGATAGTAAGCTTTGCATCCAAACACGCGCAAAGTGTTGTAATCTGCTGGTTTGTCGGTCATCACCTCATATGGAGTCTTACAATCTATAGCTGGAGTTGGTAATCTATTAACCAAGTACCGCGCCATGTGTATAGTATCCGCCCACCATTCTTTGCCTAAACCGGCATTGGAGAGCATACATCTTGCTTTCTCAAGCAAGGTTCGATTCATCCTCTCTGCTAACCTATTCTGCTGCGGTGTGTTCCTACCAGTCCAATGTCGAATGATACCTTCTTGAGCACAGAAATCTTTGAAAGGTCCATAGGTATATTCAGTACCATTATCAGACCTCATTGTCTTTACCTTTCTGCCTGTTCTGTTCTCCATAGTCGCTTTCTACTGCTTGAACTTTTCGAACACTTTATTCTTGGTTTTGATGAAATACAGTCAAACATAACGTGTATAATCATCAATAAAAGTGACATAGTACCTTGCTTCATTCTTGGAAGGAATCCTGCTAGGTCCCCACACATCTGTATGCACATAGTCAAGAATATCTCTTGTCTTCTGCTTGCTTGTACTGAAGGTCACCCTGTGCTGCTTGCCATAAACGCAATGCTCACAGAAATCCATATTTGGCTTCTTCAAGTTCTTCAGTAATCCTTGCTTGCTCAGTAAGGACAGGCCTTTCTCGCTCATATGCCCAAGCCGCATATGCCAAAGATGCGTGCTATCAGACAAATCAGATGTAGTGACTGCTAAATATCCAGTCACAGTACTTTCCAATAAGATATAAAGGTTACCCTGTCGGTGACCTTTCATCACCACCAAAGAACCACAATCGACCCGCAAGACTCCACCCTCGGCGACGAACTTGTTACCATTCGAGTCAAGCGTACCAAGAAAAATAAGATTTTTCTTGAAGTCGGGTACATGTCTGACATCGGTCAAAGTTCGCACAATTCTATAATACATTTTTACCTTGATAGACCCAATTCCAACAGCTCGACATGCATTATTGTTGCCCATCAACACAGAACCACCATCTGTCGCCTTGTAGGAAGAAAACCACTCCCTCTTTGGACACATATGGTATGAGCATCCGGAATCGAGAATCGAACGGTAACTCATGTTGTCATGTGCCACCGAAAAACAGACTCCGTCACTATCAGCTTCTGAAGCACATTTTGCTTCATCACCTTCTCTCTCTGTCTTATTCTCCTTTTTCTTGTTCTTCTTCTTTGGATGAGAACACTTATTTGCATAATGTCCTTTCTTATTGCAGTTGAAGCACTTCACCTTCTCAATAGGTGTTTTGGACTTGGATCTTGACCTTCTGCTAAAAGATATTTTATCGTCTGTCTTTCCTCTTACCGTCAAACCTTGGGCTTGGCCTCTACCGTACTTTTTGCCATTAGATGCCAACCTTCGCACCTCATTAGACAATAAGGCACTCCTAGCTTCTTCTACGGAAATTGAGTCCTTTCTGTACAGTAACGTTTGAATAAGATTCTCATAAGAATCGGACAAAGAAAATAATAGGATTAGTGCCAAACGATCATCTTCTTCATGTATGTCTATTAGGGTTATATACTAAAAGCATCACTTTTGTAGTAACCTTATTTTCTTAAATTTTGAATGAGCATCATATGGACAAATGTTTGCATATTGTATTTGTTGCAAGTGTTAATGCAAATGTCTGATATTATATATTGTAGATAATATGGTGTGTGGTGTCACACAAAAGATCATATTATCAGTTCCATATGGAATATATAAATAGTTCACAACCTAGATGGACTTGGACAATCTATTGGAAATGTTGTAGTGTAATCTGATATTAGTCTATCGTGGCTATAGGTTTACACTAGTACACTTTGTGTGTATTGAACAGGACCACTTGAGGTTGTTCTCTTTGTACTGACTACATAAGAGAACAAACACCTCTGTTATTATGGATGCTTGTGCTCTTAATCCGGATATAATAACAGACATGTATATGCAGCGTATATTACTTTGACTCATAAAAGAGTGAGATTCATTATGGGTCAACAACCTCTATAAATTGGGTAATAACATTGTATGCATGATGGGCTGTTAATTATAAATGGAATCCATGTCCCGATACATCGGGTTGATGATGTCCCCTTACGGAGATCATAAGGATTGTCATGTAAACCTTGCAGGTGGATTATATCCGATATGACAAATAAAGTTGAGCGGTACTACTTAAGGATAAAAGATGTCGAATCAATACAGTTGTCAGTAACTTAATTTGATCGACGGACATTCGATATCTTAACATGGGGAGCCAAACGAGCATATAATAAAAGGAGCACACAAACATAATTTGGGATTAGGGAGGTAGTGCAACAATAGCTCATTAGTGGACCGAACTATTGTTAATGTGCCTAGATTGTGTGTTCGGACTGAACACGGAATATCCAGATACGTTAGGAGGTCTAACCCTAATTTCTTCTCATGGTCCCTGCCGTAGCCTATATATATCCTCTATTCTCTGGCCGCCAAATTACTGATCAGAAATCTGAAGCTTTCTCTAAATTCGTGATTCACGTAAGGAGAGAAAGAGAGGGCTGCCAAGGAGAAGAAAAGGTTGGGAGATCGTCGCCCACACGACGTCCAACTCGAGCAAGTAATACGTGCAGAAGATCTTGGGGTCGTCCGCTCGAGATTGCCAGGAACTACTTGTCTTCTTTTCGCCGCAGGTATAATTCGTGAACCCTAGTTTCCACCTATAAAGGGTTAGAACACGTATTAAATCTGTTTAACTTTCTATCGATCAATACGCACATCAAAGTAAGGGTCCTGGGAATCCCCAGTTCCATCAAAGTCAACATCCTTCAAGTCGAAAATAATTCGATTGAATTTTAAAATATGATCCCGAATTGATGTACCTTCCTCCATCACTAGTCTGTAGAGTGACTTTAACATATAAAGTCGGTTGGTGAGAGTCTTCGTCATGTAGAGTGATTCCAACTTCAACCAGAGCCCAGCGGCGGTGGTTTCTTCCTTCACAGAGTACACGACATCTCTTTTCAAACACAGACGAATAGCGGCACATGCTTCGAGATCCATGTCATCCCAATCATCATCGATCATGTCAGTGGGCTTCTTGGACTTTCTCCATAAAGCTTTGTGAAACTTTTGAGATATGAGAACGTTATTCATCTGGCTTTTCCAAAAGCAAAAATTTCATTCTTCCCATTGAACTTCTCAATTTCATGCTTCCCGATCCTGCTTGACGGAGCCATATCTAGAATCCACCCAATTAACTTTTTCTGAGAACTTTGTCAAAAACTTTGTTAGACTCCCAAAGCTCTGATACCAATTTGTTGTGGCACAACGAAAATAAACCCAAAAAATTCAGAGAAAATTCACAACCACAAAGACAATAATTTACGTGGTTCGGCCAAGATGCCTACTTCCACAAACGAGGATAATTTAATTCCACTATGAAGAAGAAAATGAATTAATTACAATAGCTCTCAACACTTCTCTTCTTGCACTCAAGAACTCTCTATCACAAAGATAAAAAAAAATCTCTCAAATTTTTTTGTGTGTTGAACTTATTCAACAACTTTAGCTCTCCTGTGTTGAACTTATTCAACAAATTGAGCACAATGAGATATCTCAAGCAGCACCTATAGACCCCTTTATATAGCATAGAAATCCAATCCTATGTAGGCTAAAAAATATAATCATAATCCAATGTAGGATTACCACATATATGGTCAAATCTAATCTTGTATAGGATTACCATATATATGGTCAAAAAATGTCATGGACCTATTTTTTGACAATTTCCTTCATATCAAAAAATAGCCCATGACCTTTTTTTGAATAATTTCCTTATATATATATATATATATATATATATATATATATATATATATATATATATATATATATATATATATATATATATATATAAATATATATATATATATATATATATATATATATATTTATTTATTTATTTATATATATATATATATAAATATATATTTTTATATATATATATATAAATATATATTTTTATTTATATATATATATATATATATATATATATATATATATATATATATATATATATATATAAATATATATTTTTATATATATATATATATATATAAATATATATTTTTATTTATATATATATATATATATATATATATATATATATATATATATATATATATATATATATATATATATATATATATATCCCAGCTCAAGTGGTTGGGGAGGGGGGTCCTCCTACGGGAGGTTGCGAACCTCACCCTCACCCCCTACGGTTGCGGTCCCGGGTGGAAAAAACAAGCTTCGGATACCCCCCCTGTAATGCCCCGCTCCGTACGAGGCATTTGGTTGGCTTATTGGATGGGATCAGAATATTGGACCGTGACTTATGTTGGAAATCAGGAGAATTGAGACAGATGCAGTCTCTCTTAGCTGGCTAGACGGAATGGATATTAGAACGTGGCTCGCTGGTGGAGCTACGCTTAGTGGAATTTTGGGTGAGTGGAACTGTCCTTCCTCCTCCTTACTCCTTCATGCTTAATAAATGAAGTATTGAAATGCCATGAACTGTCCCTAAATGTCCCATATGTTAGTTGCTGAATAATAAAGATGCTTACGTTGAGAATTATTGAAATGTACAACACATTAAACTGTTAATGTGATTCGCTGCCTGAGAATGAATTGATAACATTGTCCCTTATGCTTAACACTGCTGGAACAAGTAGACACTTGAATAATGAGATGCCTTATGAATGATAGAATAAGAAATGAACTGGCTATGCTATCGAACCAATGAACTGAATGAAACACTAGAATCATGTACTATCTGTATAACTGTTGCTAGAATATGAAATGTTGCCTGTCCCTTATAAGAAATGAATGAATGAATAAATGTCCCTATGAAATGAATGGATGTTAAGTTTCTCTTAAGAAAGGAATGATATGAGATACGTTGCAATGAAGCAATGAATGAGAAATGATAAAGCTGGGATCGTTGAGATCACCAAATGAAATGATGGTAATGATGAAAAGAATAAGTCATTGAATATGAATAATGATGCACTATTGCCTTTACTTTCCTTAATATATTTTACCATGCGATTATGTTCACAATTGAGTCGGACACGCATTCGCATGGTCATGGACAACTTGTATACAAGGTTTGAGTAATAATTTCCTCGAACGGTTCCTAGGGCCCTGGGGACCGATTCGGCCTAGGAGGAAATAATGATGAGTGCTTTGGGAGCACGGATAAGGCGGGGTGGCATAGAGGCTCGCCACCTACTATGCTGACCGCATTATCTTAAAATGAAATGAAATGAGAAGAGTCCATATGGTTTAACAACACCAGTGACCATGTAGTCAGGATGCATGCTAATGAATGTTTTGTGCAGGCAGAGTAAGTATATCAGATAACCTGTAATTGATACAGGTACAAGGAGTCAGCTATCGGTAAGAAATCACATAATTGTGATATTGTATAAGTTGGTTTAACTTGCCTGCTTAACATGTTCCATTTAGTATGCTAGAAAGATGTCTTGCTATAATCATTGCTCAAACACAACATACATGCTAAGTGATGCTTGAAGTGAGAACTGTTATAACATGTTTAAAAATGTTAATGTTAACGATGCCTCAATGATGCCTTTGCATGATAACACCAAGAAGGATAAATGATATGTCCACATGAATGCTACTAAGAATATGTTTACATGCTTCACTCTGATTATTGCCTATGAACTGTAAACTGATACTAGGCCCCAAGTAGAAAGATCATTCTAATAAATGCTTGCTTAAATGATCACTTAAAATATTAGTTTATGCGAGTGGGTTGGATTCTGCTCGCCAGTACATAGATGATGTGCTGACCCACGTTTTGTGGGCAGGTGCTCGTGCTTGGAATGTTCTACACACGAAGATTGGCTTGATTGGTCCCGCGGCATCGAAGATTTATTGGGCATACAGAAGCTCTCCTTGCACAAGATGATGTCTTCTGTTTATAAAGGGCATAGTGTATGGAACATTGTAATCGGTTGTACCAGTGAGATTGTAAGCCAAGTCGGTATATCGAGTTGTAATCCATTGTATCTAAATATCAAATGTAAGCTGTATAGCATTGTTCAATTGGTTTCCAATATAAAGTGAGATGTGCTGTAATCATTATACTTCAATACAAGTCTTGTACTCTTCTTCAATTATCAATAAAGAGAATAAAGTTCTACATATCTCTGTGTGGCTTCAAGTTACTCTTTTTCTCCGCTGCTGTAAAGAAGTGATGTACTTCTATTCAATAAGAGAGATTATCCTCATTAAATTCAATTTATCTGCTTCTGCCGCTGCGATGTATTCCTATTTGAAGAATAATCGATTATGTACCATCTTTGCCTTGTACAAGTGCAATACCAGACTTGTACGGCATCACGCCCAAGCGAGGACGATCGATTCCAAGAGATAAAATATGTGAATAAATGACTCTATGAATCGGAGCGTGACAAATTGGTATCAAAGCACGGCTTTACGTCCTTGGTCTCTTCTTTGATTCATTTCAAATCAAAGTTGCATCGACGATTAACCAAAGTTGCTTCCGCGATCGCTCAACGTTGCTTTCGCGATTAAATCAAAGATTGCTTCCGCGATTATATTGTTGTTGTCCTGTAATCATCCTATGTTGTTCGTGTCTGAAAGATCATTGACCCTCTTGGCTGCTCACTGGATGTTCCATACAATAAGTCTATATACATTGTGATGCCCCTGAAAGAATGATTGTTGTTAGTTTGGACACAAATAACCCAACAATGACTCGATGTC
This sequence comes from Iris pallida, assembly GCA_029216955.1. Lineage (NCBI taxonomy): Eukaryota > Viridiplantae > Streptophyta > Magnoliopsida > Asparagales > Iridaceae > Iris > Iris pallida. Next base: position 3,912,727 of record JANAVB010034616.1, on the reverse strand, counting down.
ATAGTATGCTATATTGTGAATGCTGTTTGGAATGTGGGAATATAGAAAAATGGCTATGTATGCTGCAACAAGTTGAGAATTACATGTGATGTTGGAAAAGAGTTGGGAATAAAATAATTGATGGATGAGTTCAACAGAATTAGTGAATTGACTCATGTGTGTTGGCTACTGCTTTGAGACCCTAAGAATGTTGCCTTGTGATATTGAGACCCCGAGATGTTGGTTAAGTATTGTGATCATTATAGATCAGGAATGTCCGAAATAGATTGAGTTGGTATTGTTTAAGGATGGCTTCGTTTCTGAGTGGTATATTGCCTCTACCACCTCAGAACGAGATGTATGTTGACCCTTTCCATAAAATAGCAATGAGACTATCTGTGAGTACTGGGTAGTGCCGAGACTTAGCTGGGAGTCATGTATTGTGCTAGATGACTCAAGTGTCCCCTGACGGTGATGCTATGTTGGGTAGTGAGATTGTAGAAATGGTAACGGTTGGCTTGGTTAGAAATTGTTTAGTCGAGTGATGACTCAGACTAGTAAGACAGTTAGTATACTACGGGTAAATGATTTGGCTAGAGAATGTTGTGGCTTAGAACATTGGAATGTCGATTTCGATTGGTTGGATGCAAATTAAATGTGGCTAATATAAAGTTGGATGCGTAGCTGAAAGTTTTGAAAATATTGTCGGTGAATCAAAGGGATATTAGAAATCTGTGCCTTGATCCTAAGGTGTAATAGATGTCAATCCATCTTGATCACCAAAGGATAGTCATTGCATAGATGCATGATGCTGAAGAATTGAATTGTACTAGAAAAATAACAAGTAGTGACTCAGAATACTGTTGTTGCCTAGAGGATGGTTAAGTGATACATAAATTGTCGGATTGAATGGGATGAACTACTTGACCATTACTGCATGAGATTAAGAATGCCGTAAGATAGTTTGATGATTGAGAAACAAATGGAAACGAGAAATTGCAAACATGTTGGATAATGTCGGTATAGGTGATTGTTGGTTGGGATATAGATTGTTGGCTTATGACTTAGTGGTTTGACTCTGTCATACGGACCGAATAAGTATGATTCCATAATTATGTTAAGACTATCGGAATCGATGACCCTTGAATAGTTAGCATTGGCTTATGGGTTCGTGTGGGTACAAAGGAATTTGAATAGAAATGTGGATCATTAGGAATTTACTTGATGGATTATTAGAACGATGAGAATCGTATGTCGGGTTGGAATTTGACCGTAATGTGGATAGATCGATCTTAGTCAATCGTTGGGTAAGTCTAGAGTGAGCCTCTGTGGGAATTATTCCTTGAGGAAGACACTAGATAGATAGACTTGACCCTAGAAACTGTGGGCTGCATGACCAATTGTTGGCATAACCAACAATGGCGATTAGTTATTCAGACTGAGTTAAAACCCATAGGTTTGGGTAGAGTTCCTTAGAACTGTTGGTTACTTGTTGGCCTTAAGAATAAGACACTAGTATAACCCTAGCAGCCGTCCACTCTAGGGAAGTCACCTGAACGATTAAGTTTAGCTATCAGTGTAGCTAACCTTAGAGACTGACTGAATAATAGGTGACCATTGGAGACCCATAGAATGACCTTGTGGCATTGAATGAGAGACAACGATAATGAGTATTGACCTAAGGGAATGTATGCTTCAACTTGTGTCTTAAAAGATATTTGACCCTTGAGGATTATTTGTCGGCCATAAGTGGGAATTGCAATCGTAAGGTAAGACTCGAGTGTACCTATAGTCGGGTAGCTAAGTTAACCTTGACTGTTGCATAGAATTATATCCTGACTCGGGTAATCGATAGTGGGTGACGTCGGACTGTGTCTTATAGAAAAGATGAGTTGCCTCGGTGAAAAATATTGTTGGATTTGGGAATGATATGAGATACGTTGCAATGAAGCAATGAATGAGAAATGATAAAGCTGGGATCGTTGAGATCACCAAATGAAATGATGGTAATGATGAAAAGAATATGTCATTGAATATGAATAATGATGCACTGTTGCCTTTACTTTCCTTAATATATTTTACCATGCGATTATGTTCACAATCGAGTCGGACACGCATTCGTATGGTCATGGACAACTTGTATACAAGGTTTGAGTAATAATTTCCTCGAACGGTTCCTAGGGCCCTGGGGACCGATTCGGCCTAGGAGGAAATAATGATGAGTGCTTTGGGAGCACGGATAAGACGGGGTGGCATAGAGGCTCGCCACCTACTATGCTGACCGCATTATCTTAAAATGAAATGAAATGAGAAGAGTCCGTATGGTTTAACAACACCAGTGACCATGTAGTCAGGATGCATGCTAATGAATGTTTTGTGCAGGCAGAGTAAGTATATCAGATAACCTGTAATTGATACCGGTACGAGGAGTCGGCTATCGGTAAGAAATCACATAATTGTGATATTGTATAAGTTGGTTTAACTTGCCTGCTTAACATGTTCCATTTAGTATGCTAGAAAGATGTCTTGCTATAATCATTGCTCAAACACAACATACATGCTAAGTGATGCTTAAAGTGAGAACTGTTATAACATGTTTAAAAATGTTAATGTTAACGATGCCTCAATGATGCCTTTGCATGATAACACCAAGAAGGATAAATGATATGTCCACATGAATGCTACTAAGAATATGTTTACATGCTTCACTCTGATTATTGCCCATGAACTGTAAACTGATGCTAGGCCCCAAGTAGAAAGATCATTCTAATAAATGCATGCTTAAATGATCACTTAAAATGTTGGTTTATGCGAGTGGGTTGGATTCTGCTCGCCAGTACATAGATGATGTGCTGACCCACGTTTTGTGGGCAGGTGCTCGTGCTTGGAATGTTCTACACACGAAGATTGGCTTGATTGGTCCCGCGGCATCGAAGATTTGTTGGGCATACAGAAGCTCTCATTGCACAAGATGATGTCTTCTGTTTATAAAGGGCATAATGTATGGAACATTGTAATCAGTTGTACCAGTGAGATTGTAAGCCAAGTCGGTATATCGAGTTGTAATCCATTGTATCTAAATATCAAATGTAAGCTGTATAGCATTGTTCAGTTGGTTTTCAATGTAAAGTGAGATGTGCTGTAATTATTGTACTTCAATACAAGTCTTGTACTCTTCTTCAATTATCAATAAAGAGAATAAAGTTCTACATATCTCTGTGTGGCTTCAAGTTACTCTTTTTCTCCGCTGCTATAAAAAAGTGATGTACTTCTCTTCAATAGGAGAGATTGTCCTCATTAAATTCAATTTATCTGCTTCTGTCGCTGCGATGTATTCCTATTTGAAGAATAATCGATTATGTACCATCTTTGCCTTGTACAAGTGCAATACCAGACTTGTACGGCATCACGCCCAAGCGAGGACGATCGATTCCAAGAGATAAAATATGTGAATAAATGACTCTATGAATCGGGGCGTGACAAATTATGTAATGCCCCGCTCCGTACGAGGCATTTGGTTGGCTTATTGGATGGGATCAGAATATTGGACCGTGACTTATGTTGGGAATGAGAAGAATTGAGACTGATGCAGTCTCTCTTAGCTGGTTAGACGGAATGGGTATTGGAACGTAGCTCGCTGGTGGAGCTACGCTTAGTAGAATTTTGGGTGAATGGAACTGTCCTTCCTCCTCCTTACTCCTTCATGCTTAATAGATGAAGTATTGAAATGCTATGAACTGCCCCTAAATGTCCCATATGTTAGTTGCTGAATAATAGAGATGCTTTTGCTGAGAATTATTGGAATGTACAACACATTGAACTGCTAATGTGATTCGATGCCTGAGATTGAATTGATAACCTTGTTCCTTATGCTTAATGCTGCTGAAACGATAAAACACTTGATTAATGAAATGCCTTGTGAATGATAGAATAAGAAGTGAACTGGCGGTGCTATCGACCCAAATGAACTGAATAAAATACTAGAATCATGTACTCTCTCTATAACTGTTACAAGAATATGAAATGCTACCTGTCCCTTATAAGAAATGAATGTATGTTAAGTTTCTCTTAAGAAAGGAATGATATGAGATACATTGCAATGAAGCAATGAATGAGATATGATAAAGCTGGGATCGTTGAGATCACCAAATGAAATGATGGTAATGATGAAATGAATAAGTCATTGAATATGACTATGATGCACTGTTGCCTTTACTTTCCTTAATATATTTTACCATGCGATTTTGTTCACAATCGAGTCGGACACGCATTCGCATGGTCATGGACAACTTGTATACAAGGTTTGAGTAATAATTTCCTCGAACGGTTCCTAGGGCCCTGGGGACCGATTCGGCCTAGGAGGAAATAATGATGAGTGCTATGGGAGCACGGATAAGGCGGGGTGGCATAGAGGCTCGCCACCTACTATGATGACCGCATTATCTTAAAATAAAATGAAATGAGAAGAGTCCATATGGTTTAACAACACCAGTGACCATGTAGTCAGGATGCATGCTAATGAATGTTTTGTGCAGGCAGAGTAAGTATATCAGATAACCTGTATTTGATGCAGGTACGAGAAGTCGGCTATCGGTAAGAAATCACACAATTGTGATATTGTATAAGTTGGTTTAACTTGCCTGCTTAACATGTTCAATTCATTATACTAGAAATATGCCTTGCTATAAATAGTGCTCAAACATAACATCTATGCTAAGTGATGCTTGAAGTGAGAATTGTCAGAACATGTTTAAGGTGTTAATGTTAACGATGCCTCAATGATACCTTTTCATGATAACACCTAGTATGCCTCAATGATGCCTTTGCATGATAACACCTAGTATGCCTCAATGATGCCTTTGTATGATAACACCAAGAATGATAAATGATATGTCCACATGAATGCTACTAAGAATATGTTTACATGCTTCACTCTGATTATTGCCCATGAACTGTGAACTGATACTAGGCCCCAAGTAGAAAGATCACTCTAAGAAATGCTTGCTTAAATGATCACCTAAATGTTGGTTTATGCGAGTGGGTTGGATTCTGCTTGCCAGTACATAGATGATGTGCTGACCCACGTTTTGTGGGCAGGTGCTCGTGCTTGGAATGTTCTACACACGAAGTTTAGCTGGATTGGTCCCGCGGCATCGAAGATCTGTTGGGCATACAGAAGCTCTCCTTGCACAAGATGATGTCTTCTGTTTATAAAGGGCATAATGTATGGAACATTGTAATCAGTTGTACCAGTAAGATTGTAAGCCAAGTCGGTATATCGAGTTGTAATCCATTGTATCCAAATATCAAATGTAAGTTGTATAGCATTGTTCAGTTGGTTTCCAATTTAAAGTGAGATGTGCTGCAATCATTATACTTCAATACAAGTCTTGTACTCTTCTTCAATTATCAATAAAGAGAATAAAGTTCTACATATCTCTGTGTGGCTTTGAGTTACTCTTTTTCTCCGCTGCTATAAAGAAGTGATGTACTTCTATTCAATGAGAAAGATTGTCCTCATTAAATTCAATTTATCTGCTTCTGCCGCTGCGATGTGTTCCTATTTGAAGAATAATCGATTATGTACCATCTTTGCCTTGTACAAGTGCAATACCAGACTTGTACGGCATCACGCCCAAGCGAGGACGATCGATTCTAAGAGATAAAATATGAAGAATAAATGACTCTACGAATCGGGGCGTGACAAATTGGTATCAGAGCACGGCTTTACGTCCTTGGTCTCTTCTTTGATTCGTTTCAAATCAAAGTTGCATCGATGATTGACCAAAGTTGCTTCCGCGATCACTCAACGTTGCTTCCGCGATTAAATCAAAGATTGCTTCCGCAATTATATTGTTGTTGTTCTGTAATCATCCTATGTTGTTCATGTCTGAAAGATAATTGACCCTCTTGGCTGCTCACTGGATGTTCCATACAATAAGTCTATATACATTGTGATGCCCCTGAAAGAATGATTGTTGTTGGTTTGGACACAAATAACCCAACAATGACTCGATGCCATAGTATGCTATATTGTGAATGCTGTTAGAAATGTGGGAATATAGAAAAGTGGCTGGGTATGCTGTAACAAGTTGAGAATTGCATGTGATGCAGAAAGATTTGGGAATGAATAATTGATGGATGAGTTCAGCAGAACTAGTGAGTTGACACATATGTGCTCGCTAGTACTTTCGAGACCTAAGAATGTTGGCTTATGATATTGAGACCCCGAGATGTTGGCTAAGTGTTGTGACCATTATAGATCACGAATGTCCGGAATGGATTGAGTTGGTATTGTTTAAGGATGGCTTCGTTTCTGAGTGGTATATTGCCTCTACCACCTCAGAACGAGATGTATGTTGACCTTTCCATAGAATAGCAATGAGACTATCTGTGGATACTGAGTAGTGCCGAGACTTAGCTAGGAGTCATGTATTGTGGTTAGATGACTCGAGTGTCCCTTGACGGTGATGTTATATTGAGTAGCGAGATTGGCAGAAATTATAACCGGTGGCTTGGTTAGAAATTGTTTAGTCGAGTGATGACTCAGACTAGTAAGCAGTTAGTATGCTATGAGTAAATGGATTTGGCTAGAGAATGTTATGGCTAAGAAAATTTGAATGTCGACTTCGGTTGGTTGGATGCAAATCAAATGTGGCTAATACAAAGTGGGTTGCTAAGCTGAAAGTTTGAAAATATTGTCATTGAATCAAAAGAATATTAAAGAATTGTGCTTGACCCTAAGGTGTAATAGATGTTAATCCATCTTGACCACCAAAGGATAGTTGTTGCCTATGTGCATGATGCTGAAGAATTGAATTGTACTAGAAAAATAACCAGTAGTGACCCAGAATACTGTTGTTGCCTAGAGGATGGTTAAGTGATACATAAATTATCGGATTGAATGGGATGAACTACTTGACCATTACTGCATGAGATTAAGAATACCGTAAGATAGTTTGATTATTGAGAAACAAATGGAAACGAGAAATTGCAAACATGTTGGATAATGTCGGTATAGGTGATTGTTGGTTGGGATATAGATTGTGGGCTTATAACTTAGTGGTTTGACTCTGTCATACGGACTGAATAGTATGATTCCATAATTATGTTAAGACTATCGGAATCGATGACCCTTGAATAGTTAGCATTGGCTTATGGGTTCGTATGGGTACAAAGGAATTTGAATAGAAATGTGGATCATTGGGAATTTACTTGATGGATTATTAGAACGATGAGAATCGTATGTCGGGTTGGAATTTGACCGTAATGCTGATAGATCGATCTTAGTCGATCGTTGGGTAAGTCTAGAGTGAGCCTCCGTAGGAATTATTCCTTGAGGAAGACACTAGATAGATAGACTTGATCCTAGAAACTGTGGGCTGCATGACCAATTGTTGGCATAACCAACAATGGCGATTAGTTATTCAGACTGAATTAAAACCCATAGGTTTGGGTAGAGTTCCTTAGAACTGTTGGTTGCTTGTTGGCCTTAAGAATAAGAAACTAGTATAACCCTAGTAGCCGTCCACTCTAGGGAAGTCACCTGAACGATTAAATTTAGCTATCAGTGTAGCTAACCTTAGAGACTGACTGAATAATAGGTGACCATTGGAGACCCATAGGATGACCTTGTGGCATTGAATGAGAGACAACGATAATGAGTATTGACCTAAGGGAATGTATGCTTCAACTTGAGCCTTAAGAGATGTTTGACCCTTGAGGATTATATGTCGGCTATAAGTGGGAATTGCAACCGTAAGGTAAGGCTTGAGTATACCTATAGTCGGGTAGCTAAGTTAACCTTGACTGTTGTATAGAATTATACCCTGAATCGGGTAATCGATAGTGGGTGACGTCAGATTGTGTCTTATAGAAAAGATGAGTTGCCTCGGTGAAAAATATTGTTGGATGTGGGAAGGAATATGATTGCATGTTGTAAACTCTTGATATGGTTGGCTCTAAGTTAGACCCTTGATCGAATGTTAGAAATGTTATGCTTGGGTATAAAACTTGACCAAGTTGTCCCTGATATTAAATATTGTGGACGGAAAGATACTGATTGTGACAAAAATGAAAAAAGCAATAAGTCAAATGAAAGGATGCTAAGTCGGATTTAGAAAAGAGAATTATATTGTGGCTGATCGAATCGCACTAACATGGAAGTTGGCTGAAGTACATATATTTTGGGGACGCCTAAAATATGTGTTTGGATCCAGCCGAAGTGATTGGTTGCGACTGAGATAACATTATGGGAAGAATTTATCGCACTAGTACAGAATTTGGATGAAATACATATGTTTTGGGGACGCCTAAAATATGTGTATGGATCCAAATGAAGTGATGTATTGCGACCAAGATAGAATGCAAGAAAAATGTTAGTGAATCAATGAGAAGTTACAAGTAATTGAAAAAGAGATAGACATATCGAATCATTGATGGATTTAAATGGTACAGCTGGATATATATTTTGAAATGACCGAGTGGGCTGAAATGAATATTGATTTGAAGCTGAATGAGTAAACTCATGGTGATTAAGTGATTCTTGTGGAAGACTTGTTCCTTAAGTTTCGAGGACGAAACTTTTTCTGAGGGGTATATTATGTAATGCCCCGCTCCGTACGAGGCATTTGGTTGGCTTATTGGATGGGATCAGAATATTGGACCGTGACTTATGTTGGGAATGAGAAGAATTGAGACTGATGCAGTCTCTCTTAGCTGGTTAGACGGAATGGGTATTGGAACGTAGCTCGCTGGTGGAGCTACGCTTAGTAGAATTTTGGGTGAGTGGAACTGTCCTTCCTTCTCCTTACTCCTTCATGCTTAATAGATGAAGTATTGAAATGCTATGAACTGCCCCTAAATGTCCTATATGTTAGTTGCTGAATAATAGAGATGCTTTTGCTGAGAATTATTGAAATGTACAACACATTGAACTGCTAATGTGATTCGATGCCTGAGATTGAATTGATAACCTTGTTCCTTATGCTTAATGCTGCTGAAACGATAAAACACTTGATTAATGAAATGCCTTGTGAATGATAGAATAAGAAGTGAACTGGCGGTGCTATCGACCCAAATGAACTGAATGAAACACTAGAATCATGTACTCTCTCTATAACTGTTACAAGAATAAATGACTCTACGAATCGGGGCGTGACAAATACAACTGGTCACGCCCCGATTCGGGGAATCGCTCGCTTTGCTTCGATTCACGCCGAATCGATCGTCCTCGCTAAGGCGTGATGCCGTACAAGTCTGGAGTTGCACTTGTACAAGGCTAGAACATTGCACATTTATATCATTTTGAAACATTTGAAGTAAGCCACAGTTGCGGAAACATTGAGACACAATATAGGAAGAAGAAATACTCATTTTATTCATAATTGTAGTCAGAATACAACTTTTCTCGATAATATTTGAAATGCCATTTCGGCTACATTGATTCATGAAAAGAAGTACAACTGATAGGCTGCCATGAAATAATTTCCCATTCCATACATCATGCCCCTTTAATACTTGAAGTATAAATAGCTATCTTTGAAATCTCCGCAATACTTTGTGCGTCTTTAGGGAAAAACAACTTGAAAGGAAACAGCAGTTCAGAAAGCTTTAATTGCGATGTGCGCCCGAGCCTTCTCCAGTACCTGTGGAGGAGGGGTCAGCACATTATAACAATGCGATGGTGAGCCCCGTTGGCCCACTCAGCTAAACCAACATTTTATTAATGACAAGCATTTTAAAGATATGAATTTATAAGGGACAGGCAACATTTAGAGTAAATCACAATTCAAATGACATGGTAGTTCAATAAACCATGTTTACTTTACTATTGGCCGAATCCAGCTTTCCTGCATAAGATACAGGATAATAATAATATACTTACCGCCCCTGCATAAGACATTGATTAGCATACATTCCCACGATGTGACCACTGGTGTTGTTAAACCATATGGACTCTTTTCATTCATTCATTTGCATTTGAGACTTCAAGATAATGAGATGACAGCACAGTAGGGAGCTAGCCTCTATGATGCCTCGCATTACTCATGTTCCCCAAAGCACTTCATTATTTCCTCCTAGGCCGAATCGGTACAGGCGCCCCTGTACCGTTCGAGGAAATTATTGCTCAATCCTTGTATACAAGTTGTCCATGGTCAGGCGAATGTGTGTCCGACTCGATATACACAGTGTGCATAGAATATTTGAAGTAATAGGCAACAAGATCATTCTTAGCATTTCATAACCATCATTCTAGGCATCAATTCAATCATTTCAATGTTCAGTTCATTGCAGTGTAATCAATTCATTTCAATGTTCTATCTCTAGCATCTTAGTGGTATTGACTTGTGGCTTTAGCATCTTGATATCGATCAACGGATGTTGCAAGACAATTATTTAGTTGGCATGAAGGAATAGCGAGAGGGACAATACCACCACAGAGATCCACACTCACCAAATTAGAGAATCGTCGAGAGAGAGAGGAACACTTGCACGCTTAGCCTTCCGTCACGCGTCAGTCTGCATTGGCACCAAAAGATTGATTAATAATCCGTCTCGTTGTGTTCTCTTCTCTCAGAATTCTCAAGAATGAATGCTATGCAAATCGATGAAAACGGACAAGAATCAAATCATCGAAAATTATTCAGAAAAACATCCATCAAAACTAAGCAGCAAAACCAGCAGCAAAACATCCAGAGAAAACTCTTGGACGCATTTCAAGAGAAACCGATCCATCAATTGGAAAGGTTCTTATGCACTTGTCCGTGATCGATTCGATGCCGACGGTAAGTTTCCCCAATACTCGGTTCCGACCGAGTTAGCCAAGCCACAAGCCTTACATAGTGAACCGCTAGGAGCGGGACACTACATAATATACCACTAAGAAAAAGTTTCGTCCTCGAAACTTAAAGCAAAGGTCCTACCTCAAAATTATCAAACAGCGAGGGGTACTTCACTCGCATCTCTTCCTCTAATTCCCATGTCGACTCCTCTACAGCATGGTTCCGCCACAGCACGTTGACCAGGGATACTGTCCGATTCCGCAAAACTTTCTCTTTCCTGTCCAAAATTTGGACAGGTTCTTCAATGTAGGTCAGCGCTCAGCTGCAGCTGGTCGAAATTCACTACGTGACTTGGATCATGCACGTACTTCCGAAGTTGAGATACATGGAAGATATCGTGCACATCAGCCAAAGCCGGAGGCAGTGCAAGTCGATAAGCCACTGAGGCTACCTTCTCTAAAATCTCGAATGGTCCGACGAATCTCGGGCTTAGCTTTCCTTTCATCCCAAACCGCATCACACCTCGCATGGGTGTGACCTTCAAGAAGACATGATCGCCTGCTGTGAATTCCAAAGGTCGTCGATGAACATCCGCATAACTCTTTTGTCGACTTTGAGCAACTCTAAGTCTTTCTCGAATTAAGCGAATCCTCTCGACGGCCTGTTCCACAAGTTCTGGTCCAAGCACTTGCCGTTCACCTACCTCATCCTAGCATATCGGTGATCGACATTTTCGTCCATATAAGGCTTCGTACGGGGCCATTTGGATACTTGCCTGATAACTGTTGTTATAGGCAAATTCTGCTAATGCGAGATGTGTGTCCCAGTTTGTCTTCGAATCGAGCACGCACAATCTCAACATATCTTCAAGAATCTGGTTTACTCTCTCTGTCTGACCATCAGTCTGCGGATGGTAAGCTGTACCGAAGTTCAACTTTGTGCCTATAGCCGAGTGCAGACTTATCCAAAATTGTGACAAGAATCTTCCGTCTCTATCCGATACTATAGAAGCTGGCACCCCATGTAATCGAACAATTTCATTTATGTAGATCTGAGCCAACCGTTCTACTCCCCATGTAACTTTTATTGGAATAAAATGTGCCGACTTGGTTAATCTATCCACGATAACCCAAATCGCATCATTTCCCTTCTGAGTTTTTGGCAAGCCAACTATAAAATCCATACAGATATTATCCCACTTTCACAGTGGAATAGCCAAATTTTGTAGTTCTCCGCTTGGCCGTTGGTGTTTGGCCTTCACACGCTGACAATCCATGCATTGTGACACGAATAGCGCCACATCCTTCTTCATACCATGCCACCAAAAGGTCGAGCGTAGATCCTTATACATTTTCGTGCCTCCCGGATGTAAGGAATACTTCACGAAATGAGCCTCGGTCAGTATTTCCTTCCTGATATTTTCATCCTTAGGAACGCACAATCTCCCCTTGACACGAATAGTGTCATCTTCAACGGTAAAGTCTGACGCCTTTCCTGCTAGAATCAACTCGCGTATCTTCTGCAGAAACGGGTCATCCTTCTGAGCAATCTTAATCCTTCCCTGGAGACTCGGCTCAAGTTGTAACTGAGCCAACTGCACATTCTGCGGACGGATCCTGAACTCGATGCCCATCTCTTCAAGATCCCGTAGTACCTCTTTTGCTATTGTTAGGGACCCAACAAATTTCCGACTCAAGGCATCAGCTACCACGTTCCCTTTACCCGGCGTGTAAGAGATTGTCAAGTCATAATCTTTGATCAATTCTAACCAACGCTGCTGCCTCAAATTCAATTCCTTTTGCGTGAATATGTACTTTAGGCTTTTGTGATCCGTAAAGATCTCGCAGGACACACCATAAAGATAGTGTCGCCACAATTTTAACGCGAACACAATCGCCGCCAGTTCCAAATCATGTGTTGGATAATTCTTCTCATGCTGTTTGAGTTGTCTCGAAGCATAAGATATTGTCTTCCCATGTTGCATAAGAACACATCCCAAACCAAGTCCCGACGCGTCACTGTAGATCTGAAATCCCTCAGAGCCTTCCGGCAGTGCTAAAATTGGGGCCGTGACGAGCCGCTGCTTGAGTTCTTGGAAACTACTCTCACAGTCGTCCGTCCACTTAAATACGACTCCTTTCTGAGTCAGACGAGTCAAAGGCGAGGCGATTCTCGAGAAGTCCTTCACAAATCTACGGTAGTACCTGGCTAAACCAAGGAAACTCCGTATTTCACTAGCTGATGCAGGCTGCTTCTAGTCCACCACTGCCTCAATCTTCTTTGGGTCGACGGCAACACCTTCCGCCGAAACAACATGTCCAAGGAACGACACGCTGTTCATCCAAAACTCGTACTTACTTAGCTTTGCATAGAGCTGGTTGTCCCGCAGTGTCTGAAGTACTTCTCTCAAGTGCTCGACATGAGTCTCCCTATCCTTTGAGTAGATCAAGATGTCATCGATGAACACAACAACAAACTTGTCTAAGAACGGTCGAAATACTCTATTTATTAAATCCATGAAGGCTGCTGGAGCATTAGTCAAGCCGAATAGCATGACCAAAAACTCATAGTGTTCGTATCTCGTACGGAATGCTGACTTAGGAACATCTTCGGGTCTGATCTTCAACTGATGATATCCTGAACGAAGATCGATTTTTGAAAACACGGTCGCCCCTTGTAGCTGATCGAATAGATCATCTATCCTTGGCAAAGGATACTTGTTACGGATGGTTGCCTTATTCAGTTCTCTGTAATCGATGCATAGCCGCATCGTTCCATCCTTCTTCTTTACAAACAATACTGGAGCTCTCCATGGAGATACACTTGGGCGAATGTATCCTCGGTCTAATAATTCTTGTAGCTGCACCTTTAGTTCCTTCAATTCTGCCGGAGCCATCCTGTACGGCGCTTTAGATATCGGACGAGTACCCGGAAATGTGTCAATTGTGAATTCAATTTCTCTATCCGGTGGCATCCCAGGTACCTCGTCCGGAAACACATCGGGGAACTCTGCCATGATCTCGGTCTGATTCGAATCTACACCCTTCATTTGAGTGTCAAAAACAGAAGCATGGAACCCTTCACACCCTGAGTACAACATATGCCTTGCTGTAACTGCCGATATTACCATAGGTCCTTGGAACGCAGAGCTGCACGAGTAAGAGAACTCTGTTTCTCCGGTTAGGCAAAACACAACTCTCTTATCCGCACAGTCAATCGTTGCATGACAGGCGCTGAGCCAGTCCATTCCCAAGATGATATCGTACTCTTTGATGTCGAGTACAATTGCATCCAGAGATAAAGTCTTGCCTCCAATTTTTATGTAGTCGTCCCTGCAAATCAAAGTTGCAGGCATATCTACTCCCGAAGGAGTGCTAACACACAAAGCTGCCTTTAGTTGAGTCATACAAAATTTATTTTCCGTTGCAAAATCAGAAGAGATAAAGCAATGAGTAGCGTCATAATCAAAAAGTACTCTTGCAGGTGTGCCTTTATATAGCAACGTACCTGTTATAACATTCTCCGCGGTCTGGGCCTCTGCCTGAGTCAAGGCATAAACCCTTGCTTGCCCACCTTGTTGATTCGGTGCATTCCCAGCTGGAGCCGGTAAGGCTGGTGGCGCTTCGCCACGATGCTGGTTGTTATATGGTCCCCGGTTGTGGTTGTTGTTATGCCCACGATACTGATTATTGTTATGCCCACGAGGAGGATACTGATTCCCTCCTCTATTTCTGCAGTCAGCTTCCTTATGGCCTTGTTCGCCACATTTGAAACACTTCACCCGACAATCCTCAGATCGATGTCCCCAACGGTTGCATGATTTACAACGTTCTGTATGTTGAGGCCCTCTATTGTCTCCAGTATTGTGATGCTTAGGTGCGTCGTTCCTGCTAGCAGACCAAGGTCGTTTCTGATTATTGAGTCCTTGGTTGCTCTTCAATGTCTCACGACTAGCCGGCTTATGAAATCTCTCCATCTCGAGAGCTGTCTCGTACGCCTTCCGGTAAGACGTACATTTTCGAGTTAGCACATCCCGCTCTAGGCCCTCATTCAAGCCTTGCACAAATCTTCCTCGCTTGGCATCGTCATTCGGTACCATGTACCCAGCGAATGCGACTCTCTTCAAAAACTCTGTCTCGTAGTCATGCACTGACATACTGCCTTGTCGAAGTGCAATGAACTCATTCTCTTTTCGTAGTCGGACAGCGGGTGGAATGAATTGAGTGATGAAAGCCTGCTTGAAGGCCTCCCAAGACATCTTTATATCCTGACTATTTCCGCAAAGTGCCTGTCTCTGCGAAATCCACCATTCCTGGGCCTTGAGACGAAGTTGTACAGCGGCACACTCCACTCTCTTACTGCCCTGAATCTCTAACATTCGGAAATAGCCCTCCAGTGTGTTCAAGAAGCCCATCACCTCATCTGGCTCCTTTTTCCCATTAAAATCAGGTGGGTCGCAACTTTTAAATTCAGAGAACTTGAAGCTCGTCCTCTTCCGTGTCGGCGTCTCAGATTTTTCTGCCGGCACCTCCACGGTCTCGGTTGCTGTGGCCTTTGCAGAAATATTAGAATCGGCCGACAGCTTGATGACAATCTGAGTTAGACTATCAACTTGCTTTTATTGAGCATCCAGCTGCTCCTGAAACTGATACTGAAGCTGCTCCTGAAGCGCGCGATGTTGAGCTTCGCTCTGCTTCCTCTGAGCCTCCATTTGCTTAATCAGTTTCTCAATCGGGTCAGACGATGAATTCGTCTTTGAGCTATCACCCTTGGTCATTCTACAACAAAGAAATAATTCCATTAGCACTCATAAAATATTTATGGGCTTATTGTATGGAACATTATTTCATGCCAGCGCTATCGACACCATCAATCGAGAAAATTTGCATCAAGACTTCCTTTTTGAAATAATTATTTTTGAAATCCGAGGAAGTGAAACCGGGCTCTGATACCAACTTGTCACGCCCCGATTCGGGGAATCGCTCGCTTTGCTTCGATTCACGCCGAATCGATTGTCCTCGCTAAGGCGTGATGCCGTACAAGTCTGGAGTTGCACTTGTACAAGGCTAGAACATTGCACATTTATATCATTTTGAAACATTTGAAGTAAGCCACAGTTGCGGAAACATTGAGACACAATATAGGAAGAAGAAATACTCATTTTATTCATAATTGTAGTCAGAATACAACTTTTCTCGATAATATTTGAAATGCCATTTCGGCTACATTGATTCATGAAAAGAAGTACAACTGATAGGCTGCCATGAAATAATTTCCCATTCCATACATCATGCCCCTTTAATACTTGAAGTATAAACAGCTATCTTTGAAATCTCCGCAATACTTTGTGCGTCTTTAGGGAAAAACAACTTGAAAGGAAACAGCAGTTCAGAAAGCTTTAATTGCGATGTGCGCCCGAGCCTTCTCCAGTACCTGTGGAGGAGGGGTCAGCACATTATAACAATGCGCTGGTGAGCCCCGTTGGCCCACTCAGCTAAACCAACATTTTATTAATGACAAGCATTTTAAAGATATGAATTTATAAGGGACAGGCAACATTTAGAGTAAATCACAATTCAAATGACATGGTAGTTCAATAAACCATGTTTACTTTACCATTGGCCGAATCCAGCTTTCCTGCATAAGATACAGGATAATAATAATATACTTACCGCCCCTGCATAAGACATTGATTAGCATACATTCCCACGATGTGACCACTGGTGTTGTTAAACCATATGGACTCTTTTCATTCATTCATTTGCATTTGAGACTTCAAGATAATGAGATGACAGCACAGTAGGAAGCTAGCCTCTATGATGCCTCGCATTACTCATGTTCCCCAAAGCACTTCATTATTTTCTCCTAGGCCGAATCGGTACAGGCGCCCCTGTACCGTTCGAGAAAATTATTGCTCAATCCTTGTATACAAGTTGTCCATGGTCAGGCGAATGTGTGTCCGACTCGATATACACAGTGTGCATAGAATATTTGAAGTAATAGGCAACAAGATCATTCTTAGCATTTCATAACCATCATTCTAGGCATCAATTCAATCATTTCAATGTTCAGTTCATTGCAGTGTAATCAATTCATTTCAATGTTCTATCTCTAGCATCTTAGTGGTATTGACTTGTGGCTTTAGCATCTTGATATCGATCAACGGATGTTGCAAGACAATTATTTAGTTGGCATGAAGGAATAGCGAGAGGGACAATACCACCACAGAGATCCACACTCACCAAATTAGAGAATCGTCGAGAGAGAGAGGAACACTTGCACGCTTAGCCTTCCGTCACGCGTCAGTCTGCATTGGCACCAAAAGATTGATTAATAATCCGTCTCGTTGTGTTCTCTTCTCTCAGAATTCTCAAGAATGAATGCTATGTAAATCGATAAAAACGGACAAGAATCAAATCATCGAAAATTATTCAGAAAAACATCCATCAAAACCAACTGAAGTACAATAATTACAGCACATCTCACTTTACATTGGAAACCAACTGAACAATGCTATACAGCTTACATTTGATATTTAGATACAATGGATTACAACTCGATATACCGACTTGGCTTACAATCTCACTGGTACAACTGATTACAATGTTCCATATATTATGCCCTTTTTAAACAGAAGACATCATCTTGTGCAAGGAGAGCTTCTGTATGCCCAACAAATCTTCGATGCCGCGGGACCAATCAAGCCAATCTTCGTGTGTAGAACATTCCAAGCACGAGCACCTGCCCACAAAACGTGGGTCAGCACATCATCTATGTACTGGCGAGCAGAATCCAACCCACTCGCATAAACCAACATTTTAAGTGATCATTTAAGCAAGCATTTATTAGAATGATCTTTCTACTTGGGGCCTAGCATCAGTTTACAGCTCATGGGCAATAATCAGAGTGAAGCATGTAAACATATTCTTAGTAGCATTCATGTGGACATATCATTTATCCTTCTTGGTGTTATCATGCAAAGGCATCATTGAGGCATCGTTAACATTAACATTTTTAAACATGTTATAACAGTTCTCACTTCAAGCATCACTTAGCATGTATGTTGTGTTTGAGCAATGATTATAGCAAGACATCTTTCTAGCATACTAAATGGAACATGTTAAGCAGGCAAGTTAAACCAACTTATACAATATCACAATTATGTGATTTCTTACCGATAGCCGACTCCTCGTACCTGTATCAATTACAGGTTATCTGATATACTTACTCTGCCTGCACAAAACATTCATTAGCATGCATCCTGACTACATGGTCACTGGTGTTGTTAAACCATATGGACTCTTCTCATTTCATTTCATTTTAAGATAATGCGGTCAGCATAGTAGGTGGCGAGCCTCTATGCCACCCCGCCTTATCCGTGCTCCCAAAGCACTCATCATTATTTCCTCCTAGGCCGAATCGGTCCCCAGGGCCCTAGGAACCGTTCGAGGAAATTATTACTCAAACCTTGTATACAAGTTGTCCATGACCATGCGAATGCGTGTCCGACTCGATTGTGAACATAATCGCATGGTAAAATATATTAAGGAAAGTAAAGGCAACAGTGCATCATTATTCATATTCAATGACTTATTCTTTTCATCATTACCATCATTTCATTTGGTGATCTCAACGATCCCAGCTTTATCATTTCTCATTCATTGCTTCATTGCAACGTATCTCATATCATTCCTTTCTTAAGAGAAACTTAACATTCATTCATTTCATAGGGACATTTATTCATTCATTCATTTCTTATAAGGGACAGGCAACATTTCATATTCTAGCAACAGTTATACAGATAGTACATGATTCTAGTGTTTCATTCAGTTCATTGGTTCGATAGCATAGCCAGTTCATTTCTTATTCTATCATTCATAAGGCATCTCATTATTCAAGTGTCTACTTGTTCCAGCAGTGTTAAGCATAAGGGGCAATGTTATCAATTCATTCTCAGGCAGCGAATCACATTAACAGTTTAATGTGTTGTACATTTCAATAATTCTCAACGTAAGCATCTTTATTATTCAGCAACTAACATATGGGACATTTAGGGACAGTTCATGGCATTTCAATACTTCATTTATTAAGCATGAAGGAGTAAGGAGGAGGAAGGACAGTTCCACTCACCCAAAATTCCACTAAGCGTAGCTCCACCAGCGAGCCACGTTCCAATATCCATTCCGTTTAGCCAGCTAAGAGAGACTGCATCTGTCTCAATTCTCCTGATTTCCAACATAAGTCACGGTCCAATATTCTGATCCCATCCAATAAGCCAACCAAATGCCTCGTACGGAGCGGGGCATTACATAATATACCACTCAGAAAAAGTTTCGTCCTCGAAACTTAAGGAAACAAGTCTTCTACAAGATTCACTTTTTTACCATGAGTTTACTCATTCAGCTTCAAATCAATATTCATTTCAGCCCACTCGGTCATTTCAAAATATCTATCCAACTGTACCATTTAAATCCATCAACGATTCGATCTGTCTATCTCTTTTTCAATTACTTGTAACTTCTCATTGATTCGCCAACATTTCTCTTACATTTTTATCTCAGTCGCAACATATCACTTCGTTTGGATCCATACACATATTTTAGGCGTCCCCAAAACATATGCATTTCAGCCAAAGTCCGTGCTAGTGCGATAATTTCTTCCCATAATGTTATCTCAGTCGCAACCAATCACTTCGGCTGGATCCATACACATATTTTAGGCGTCCCCAAAACATATGTACTTCAGCCAACTTCCATGTTAGTGCGATTCGATCAGCCTCAATATAACTCTCTTTTCTAAATTCGACTTAGCATCCTTTCATTTGACTTATTGCTTTATTCACTTTGCCACAATCACTATCTTTCAGGCTACAATACTTAATATCAGGGACAACTTGGTTAAACTCTATACCTAAGCATAACATTTCTAACATTCGATCAAGGGTCTAACTTAGAGCCAATCATATCAAGAGTTCACAACATGCAATCATATTCATTCCCAAAACCAACAATATTTTTCACCGAGGCAACTCATCTTTTCTATAAGACACAGTCCGACGTCACCCACTATCGATTACCCGAGTCAGGATATAATTCTATGCAACAGTCAAGGTTAACTTAGCTACCCGACTATAGGTACACTCGAGTCTTACCTTACGATTACAATTCCCACTTATGGCCGACAAATAATCCTCAAGGGTCAAATATCTTTTAAGACACAAGTTGAAGCATACATTCCCTTAGGTCAATACTCATTATCGTTGTCTCTCATTCAATGCCACAAGGTCATCCTATGGGTCTCCAATGGTCACCTATTATTCAGTCAGTCTCTAAGGTTAGCTACACTGATAGCTAAACTTAATCGTTCAGGTGACTTCCCTAGAGTGGACGGCTGCTAGGGTTATACTAGTGTCTTATTCTTAAGGCCAACAAGTAACCAACAGTTCTAAGGAACTCTACCCAAACCTATGGGTTTTAACTCAGTCTGAATAACTAATCGCCATTGTTGGTTATGCCAACAATTGGTCATGCAGCCCACAGTTTCTAGGGTCAAGTCTATCTATCTAGTGTCTTCCTCAAGGAATAATTCCCACAGAGGCTCACTCTAGACTTACCCAACGATCGACTAAGATCGATCTATCCACATTACGGTCAAATTCCAACCCGACATACGATTCTCATCGTTCTAATAATCCATCAAGTAAATTCCTAATGATCCACATTTCTATTCAAATTCCTTTGTACCCACACGAACCCATAAGCCAATGCTAACTATTCAAGGGTCATCGATTCCGATAGTCTTAACATAATTATGGAATCATACTTATTCGGTCCGTATGACAGAGTCAAACCACTAAGTCATAAGCCAACAATCTATATCCCAACCAACAATCACCTATACCGACATTATCCAACATGTTTGCAATTTCTCGTTTCCATTTGTTTCTCAATCATCAAACTATCTTACGGCATTCTTAATCTCATGCAGTAATGGTCAAGTAGTTCATCCCATTCAATCCGACAATTTATGTATCACTTAACCATCCTCTAGGCAACAACAGTATTCTAAGTCACTACTTGTTATTTTTCTAGTACAATTCAATTCTTCAGCATCATGCATCTATGCAATGACTATCCTTTGGTGATCAAGATGGATTGGCATCTATTACACCTTAGGATCAAGGCACAGATTTCTAATATCCCTTTGATTCACCGACAATATTTTCAAAACTTTCAGCTACGCATCCAACTTTATATTAGCCACATTTAATTTGCATCCAACCAATCGAAATCGACATTCCAATGTTCTAAGCCACAACATTCTCTAGCCAAATCATTTACCCGTAGCATACTAACTGTCTTACTAGTCTGAGTCATCACTCGACTAAACAATTTCTAACCAAGCCAACCGTTACCATTTCTACAATCTCACTACCCACCATAGCATCACCGTCAGGGGACACTTGAGTCATCTAGCACAATACATGACTCCCAGCTAAGTCTCGGCACTACCCAGTACTCACAGATAGTCTCATTGCTATTTTATGGAAAGGGTCAACATACATCTCGTTCTGAGGTGGTAGAGGCAATATACCACTCAGAAACGAAGCCATCCTTAAACAATACCAACTCAATCTATTCCGGACATTCCTGATCTATAATGATCACAATACTTAACCAACATCTCGGGGTCTCAATATCACAAGGCAACATTCTTAGGGTCTCAAAGCAGTAGCCAGCACACATGAGTCAATTCACTAATTCTGTTGAACTCATCCATCAATTATTTTATTCCCAACTCTTTTCCAACATCACATGTAATTCTCAACTTGTTGCAGCATACATAGCCATTTTTCTATATTCCCACATTCCAAACAGCATTCACAATATAGCATACTATGACATCGAGTCATTGTTGGGTTATTTGTGTCCAAACCAACAACAATCATTCTTTCAGGGGCATCACAATGTATATAGACTTATTGTATGGAACATCCAGTGAGCAGCCAAGAGGGTCAATGATCTTTCAGACACGAACAACATAGGATGATTATAGGACAACAACAATATAATCGCGGAAGCAATCTTTGATTTAATCGCGGAAGCAACGTTGAGCGATCGCGGAAGCAACTTTGGTTAATCGTCGATGCAACTTTGATTTGAAATGAATCAAAGAAGAGACCAAGGACGTAAAGCCGTGCTCTGATACCAATTTGTCATGCCCCGATTCCCCCCCCCCCTCCCTCCCCCCCCCGGGATACATATAGTTGATTTTTGGTTGGTATGGAATAACATAAGGATATATAGAGTTTGTGGGTTTGAATCTCTCTATACCCATTTTTTATTTTTTTAGCTCAAAATGTTAAAAATAAAATAAAATGTATATTGGAAGATTCCAACCAGCCACGTAAATATCATGATGTTATTATACTTGAGAAGCCAAAAAAATTTCCCGTTTATATTTCAAAAGAAAATACGGCATCCTAAAAAATAGAAAACTGTATATACACACACATACATATGGTAATTAGTTGGAACATCTCCCCTGGGATACGAACTCCTCCCACAAGGACCACATGCCTCCACACTAACCACTTGGACTAGCGGTCATATATATATATATATATTTTTTTTTTCATATATATATATATATATATATATATATATATATATATATATATATATATATATATATATATATATATATATATATATATATATATATATAGAAATATATAGAAGGAAATTGTTCAAAAAAGTTCATGGACCTATTTTTGGACAATTTTTTTCATATACCTTTTTTTGAACAATTTCTTTCATATATATATATATATATATATATATATATATATATATATATATATATATATATATATATATTGAACAATTTCTTTCACATATATAAATATATATATATATATATATATATATATATATATATATATATATATATATATATATATATATATATATATATATATATATATATATATGCAGATGACCTCTAGCCTAGTGGTTAAGAGTGATGCATGCGGCCCGAGTGGTCAGGAGTTCGAATCCCAATGGGAGCGATTCCAGAAATAATTTACCTGGTTCCAATATATATATATATGAGGAGGATCAAGATCCCCACACTTTTTGCATCCCCATGCATCCCCCTATTTGCATCGTTGGATGGTGCTTTAAGTCATCTAATATTAACCATTGATTTACCAATGGTTAAGATTAGATGACTTAAAGCACATCCAACGGATGTGAACATGGGGATGCAAAAATTGTGGAGATGCCTATCCTTCTCATATATATATATATATATATATATATATATATATATATATATATATATATATATATATATATGTTAGTCCCGGGGCTTGATCAAAGATGGAAAAATTGATGCAATCGAGATCTGAGATGTCACACAAAAAAACTTTGCAGTGATCAAACTCAAGATCTACGAAGGTACAATAAAACAAATAGCCAAATTACAATCTGAAGGAGGGAAATAGAGAAGAGAAGATCTCTCGTTCTTCCTTGCAAACGTGTTGCAATTGGGATCGAACGAGTTACAATAAAACTAGAGAGAGATAAGAAGAAGAACAATGCTGGGGTATCAAAACACCGTTGCTCAAAGCAAGATTCGCCCCACACGATCTGCTTCCAGGAACCAGCAAGTTGAAGAACTTGTGGAACGCTCGAAGTCACCTCTGTTCAGACTCCTCGGATGGACTTGCAATGGTGGCAGCAACTCTCTTTCTCTTTTTCTGACTTGTAATTTCGTAGTGCTCACAAAGGAGGCCAGAAGAGAGTATTTATAGAGAGAGGGGGGAAACCCTAGCCGCCTCTTCAGTTATGGAAAGATTGAATCAAATCCCAAAAGATAGCAACGAAATTTAATTCAAATCCCACAAAGATAGGATCTGAATTAATTCAAATCCCACAAAGATAGGATCTGATTTAATCGCATTGATTCAGCCTTTCCATAACTAATTTGTAATCTGTACAGTCAGCGGATCCCTCCATACGGCAGCAGCAGCAGCAGCCTGGCCGTATGGACCGTATGAGCCGCATGGACCGCATGAGCCGCATGGACCGTATGTGCCGCATGAGCCGCATGAGCCACATGGACCGTATGAGCCGCATGGACCGCATGTGCCGCATGAGCTGCATGAGCCGCATGAGGCCGCATATGAGCCGCATGCCGCATAAGACCGCATGGCCGTATATGAGCCGCATAAATATCGCATGACTGCTGACGTGCTAAGTGCAAAGTGCGCCAATAAAACGCCATATTACGCCTCATGAGCCCATGAGCCCGAGCCCGATTCCGAGTCCGAGTCCGAGTCCGAGTCGCTAAGCCCCTTTGGGGCTTAGCTCCAAATGGAATTGATCCAAGAGAATGACAAAAGCATTAATGCTTAATCCTTGGAGCCTTATTCTTACCTCCTTGTAAAATCACCCACATGGTTCCCTCCTTAGGGTCACCACCCCATGTGCATCTCTCAACAACACATCCAAGTATATATGTTGAGATAACTCATGGTGCATTTCCGATGTGGGACTAAAATTTACAAGGCATGTTGAGAGCAAGCTCTCTCCATGTAAAGAAAGCACCAACAATCCCCCACATATCACAACATATATATGTGTCCAGGGTTGAGTGTTCCCCACAGTAACTGTCCATTTTGCATTAGGATAGATGTCGCTGACGACTTGAATCTTCCCGCATGGGTTAAATAACAATATGATACAAGAATGGACTACGCCTTGAATTCTGCACCACAATTGTAATTCTTCCCACTCACAAAGTGTAGTTACGTATGCTTCTGGCTGTACATTAAAGGCCCTGTGCCAGCCTGATTTCAGTGTATAATTTTAGGCGTCTACAAGTTTACCCTCAAGAGACGGCCTGATATCTCTTTCCATACACTATAGGTGAGTTCTTTATTAAAGAGATATGGCATGAAGCCTTGTGCTTCCTTGCGGTGCTACGCCGCTATGACATGGCCTGAAGTCGAGGTATTACCCCTATCTGGGAACCTCATCGTAGTGTCATACTACTGTAGCATGAGGTCACAAGCCTCTTTGTAGTGCCAAACTACCCAGCATGAAGTCTTAGGCTTCCTTGCGGTGTTACGCCGTAACGACATGGCTTGCAATACCGAGGCTTTACCCCTACCTGGGTACCTCATCGTGGTGTCGTACCACTGTAACATGGGGCCATCCTTTCCCTTTGTAGTGCTGTCTACAACTCTTTAATTACGTCATACAGCATTAGGCTACCTGCCTATTTGCGGTGCTACGCCGCTGTGACTTGGCTTGCAAAGCCGAGGCATTACCCCTACCTGGGAACCTCATGGTGGAGTCACCCCACTGTAGCATGGAGTTTCACTCCTTGTCGTGCTGCTCTACCGTGCTTCCTGTAAAGCACACCAGGCATTCACTCTGCCTGAGAACTCATTAAGGCGTTTAAGCCAACCTTCCACAGGATCAATTTTTTCCGCAGAAAAAATACATAGTAGACAACAGTGGTTATGGGTCCGTATCCCTTCCATGTTCCAGATAACAAGTACCCATTGCTACCTGATAGTTTCCAGTCAGTGATCCTCCTTTGAACCAAAAGTTAGATGCCTAGTAGATTTTTCTTTGAACTAATAGCATAAAACTTTATGGTAGGATTACAAAGACACACTATCAGAATGCCTTCAAGCCCATTTTACAAGCTGTGTCATCGACCAACTGGCGCTTGAGGCCCTTTGTGAACAGATCTGCCAGGTTCTCCTGACTCCGAACATCAACCACTGCAATTATACCTCTTTTGATAAGATCGTGTACTGCCCTATGCTTCAACCTCACAGTCCTCTTCTTCTCGTTGAAGAGGTCATTTGATGTCACCGTCGCAGTCGCCTGGTTGTCACAGTATATCGGTATCGCCGGTATCTGAGCCCCAACCACTGGAAGATCATACATGAGCTCCCAAAGCCATTCTGCTTCATCTGCTGCAGTTTCAAGTGCATAGAATTCAGATTCCATGGAGGAACGAGAGAGTATAGTCTGCTTCTTCGACTTCCACGATATAGCAGCTCCACCCAAAGAAAAGATATATCCACCTGTGGATCTCTTGC
This sequence comes from Iris pallida, assembly GCA_029216955.1. Taxonomy (NCBI): domain Eukaryota; kingdom Viridiplantae; phylum Streptophyta; class Magnoliopsida; order Asparagales; family Iridaceae; genus Iris; species Iris pallida. The sequence goes on along the minus strand of JANAVB010034616.1, from coordinate 3,886,840 downwards.
TTTCCACCTCTGAACACTAGCTAGCATCACTGAAGCCTTCCACTACTGTCGGATACCAGTTGTAGTGCAGTGCATATGTCTGAGTTTTCTTGAGATATTTCATCACCCGCTTCACAGCTTTCCAGTGCTCAACCCCTGGGTTGCTTGTGAACCGACTTAGCATTCCCACGGCGAAAGCTATGTCAGGCCTTGTGGCAGTTGTTGCCTACATCAAACTTCCGATAACGCTAGAGTACTCCAGCTGCCTTACGCTTTCCCTTGAATTTGGCTTCAGCTTCTGATCACACCTGTATGGCGTATCGATCCCTGGAAGATCCTTATACCCATAGCGTGTGAGCATCTTCTCAATGTAGTGAGATTGTGACAGCGCTACTCCAGTGTCTGTCCTGATGATCTTTATGCCCAAGATGACATCTGCATCCCCCAAGTCCTTCATACTGAACTTGGTTGAGAGGAACTTCTTTGTCTCTGTGACACAGCCTATATCGGTACCTAGGATTAGCATGTCGTCCACGTACAGACAAACGATGACTCCTCCTCCATCAGCGAACTTAGTATAAACACATTTGTCCGTTTCGCTGACTCTGTAGCCGTTTGACCTAATAACTTTGTCAAACTTCTCATGCCACATCTTGGGAGCTTGCTTCAAACCATACAATGATTTTACCAACTTGCAGACTTTGTCTTCAAGACCTTTGACGACAAATCCATCTGGCTGTTGCATGTAAATCTCTTCGGTCAGCTCCCCATTCAGGAATGCGGTCTTTACATCCATCTGATGTATCACCAACTTATGTATAGCTGCTAGAGCGATTAACATCCTGATGGTGGTCATCCGGGCTACTGGAGCGTACGTGTCAAAGTAGTCTATCCCCTGTTTCTGAGAAAATCCCTTGGCTACTAGCCTGGCCTTGAACTTGTCAATAGTTCCATCTGCCTTCATCTTCTTCTTGAAGATCCATTTACATCCGATGGGCTTTTCTCCTTCAGGTAGATCTACCAACACCCATGTGTTATTGGAGGTGATAAAGTCAAACTCGTCATTCACCGCCTCCTTCCAGAAGATAGCATCTCTGGTCTTCATCACCTCATCATAGGTAAGCGGATCTGCTTCCACATGATAGGTGACAAAGTCATCTCCGAAATCTTTCGGTCTCCTCGCTCGCTTAGCTGACGGCTCTGCGAGTTTTGGTACAAGAGTTGTTTCCTCAACAACAGCTTCTTCTTGGACTACTGGCTCATATGAGATTTTAGTCTCATTTGCACCTACATCATTTTCCGGAATGTCCGAAAGAACAATGTTTTTGTCTTTTGCAAACTTGTCTTCAAAGTATTCAGCATCACGAGATTCGATGATATGATTTGACTCAATATCAAGAAATCTCCGAGCATCACTCTTCTCGGCATACCCCAAGAAGATCGCCTTCGTAGTCCTTGTCCCTAGCTTTTGAATCTTCAGATCTGGGAGTTTCACATACGCCAGACACCCCCACACTCGAATGACATTCAAGTTTGGTCTGACTTTGAACCAGAGTTCATGAGGAGTTACGTCCGAAGTTGCATACGGCACTCTATTTAGAATAAAAGTAGCCGTCAATGCAGCTTCTCCCTAGTAGCATTTTGGAAGGCCTTCAGTAAGCAGCATAGAATTCATCATTTCTGTTAATGTCCGGTTCTTCCTCTCTGCTACTCCGTTGGATTGAGGAGAATATGGAGCAGTAGTCTCGCATATAATTCCATGTTCTTTGCAGAATGATGCAAATTCATGAGACCTGTACTCCCCACCTCGATCACTCCTTAACCTCTTGAGTTGTTGTCCAGTCTGCCGTTCAGCTTCGGCCCTGAACTCTCTGAACTTCTCGAAAGCTTCGTCTTTAGACTTGAGCAAGTAGACGAACGCGTATTTTGAGAAGTCGTCGATAAAGGTTATGAAATACTTCATCCCGGCCTTCGTGGAAAAATGTTTAAAGTTACAGATATCGGAGTGTACCAACTCCAGAAGATCTGTGCTTCGATTGACCCGATGAAAGGGTTTCCTTGTGATCTTCGTCTGAGCACACACCTCACACTTCTCCACCTTACCCCCATATTTGGAGATAAGTCCTAGACTAGACATTTTGTTAATTCTTTTACAATGAACATGTCCTAGTCTATTATACCACAACTCAAGAGAATAATCAGAAAATGTAACTGCATTAATGTCTTCAAACTGGTTAACAAGCTGAATTTTAAACATTCCTTCGGTTTGATAAGCCTTCCCGAAGTATGTTCCTTTCTTGGACATCACCATCTGACCAGCATTGATGTCCATCCTCAAGCTTGTGTTGCAGAGCAGGCTTCCAGAGATCAGGTTCTTGGCAATCGCCGGAACATGCTTCACACCTTGAAGCGTCAGAGTGTTCCCAGAAGTGAGTTTCAGTTCCATGGTCCCGATCCCCAGAACTTTAGCTTGGGCCTGGTTCGCCATGACAACCTTCTCAGATATTGGCTGGTACGTGACGAACCATTCCTTGCCAGAACAGACATGGCAAGTCGCACCAGTGTCTATCCACCAGTCAGAGTCAACCCCCACATTTGTGACCTGTGCGATCATAGCAACAAAGTTAGAAACCAATGAAACCTTATTAGGCTCACCTTTCTCTGATTGTTTAGGCTTAGTTCTGCATTCACTCTTGTAGTGGCCTTTCTTGCCACAATTGTAACAAGTCACGTGGGACTTAGTCTTCTGTTGCTTGAAAGAAGGACCCTTCACTTTTAGATTAGTGAAGTCCTTCTTCTTGGGATGAGAAGCCGCCTGCTTCCCCTTGGGATCTCTCGTCTGCACAAGATTGGCTTTAGCCAACTGTTTGGAGAGAGTGTCCACCTTCTGTTGGGAACGCATCTCGTCCTCAACATGGATCTCTTGTAGTAGATCTCCCAAGCTAATTTCTAGCTTTTTTCTGTGCATCCTTGCATAGAAGGTACTCCATCCAGCAGGAAGTTTTGAGACGATCCCTCCGACGACAAACTTGTCGGGAAGGGGCATCTCTTCGTCTTCCAGTTTCTGACGCAGCTTCAAAAATTCCTTCACCTGTGGCAGCATGGACTTTTCGTCCTCAAAGAGCAATTTGTGATATTTTTCAACCACAAACATTTTGCTCATGTTCTTGTCTTTTTCATACAGATTTTCTACAGACTCCCATATGTCTCTGGCAAGTTCCTTCTTCGAGTAGGATTCTGCCAGGGAGTCCTCCATAGCATTCAGGATGATAAGCCTGCAGATGCTATTTTCCCTTCTCCACTTGGCCTGGAGTTTGGTAGCCGCGTTGATGGCGGCAGTAGATCCAGTGTCTGGAACAGAGGGTTCTTCCTCCAACAGAACATGATCAACATCTTTCAATTGAAGAGTTAGGTATACCTTTCTCTTCCAGACTTGATAGTGCTCTCCATCGAACTTTTCCAACTTGCAGAAGTCCGATTGGAGGAGCGAAGCATTAATGTTTTCCATCTGTACGGAGCTTGCTTTGAGATTGTTAGTCCCGGGGCTTGATCAAAGATGGAAAAACTGATACAATCGAGATCTGAGATGTCACACAAAAAAACTTTGCAGTGATCAAACTCAAGATCTACAAAGGTACAATAAAACAAATAGCCAAATTACAATCTGAAGGAGGGAAATAGAGAAGAGAAGATCTCTCGTTCTTCCTTGCAAACGTGTTGCAATTGGGACCGAACGAGTTACAATAAAACTAGAGAGAGATAAGAAGAAGAACAATGCTGGGGTGTCAAAACACCGTTGCTCAAAGCAAGATTCGCCCCACACGATCTGCTTCCAGGAACCAGCAAGTTGAAAAACTTGTGGAACGCTCGAAGTCACCTCTGTTCAGACTCCTCGGATGGACTTGCAATGGCGGCAGCAACTCTTTTTCTCTTTTTCTGACTTGTAATTTCGTAGTGCTCACAAAGGAGGCCAGAAGAGAGTATTTATAGAGAGAGGGGGGAAACCCTAGCCGCCTCTTCAGTTATGGAAAGATTGAATCAAATCCCAAAAGATAGCAACGAGATTTAATTCAAATCCCACAAAGATAGGATCTGAATTAATTCAAATCCCAAAAAGATAGGATCTGATTTAATCGCATTGATTCAGCCTTTCCATAACTGATTTGTAATCTGCACAGTCAGCGGATCCCTCCATGCGGCAGCAGCAGCAGCAGCCTGGCCGCATGGACCGCATGAGCCGCATGAGCCGCATGGACCGCATGAGCCGTATGGACCGCATGAGCCGCATGAGCCGCATGGCCGCATGAGCCGCATGGACTGCATGAGATGCATGGACCGCATGTGTCGTATGAGCCGTATGAGCCGCATGAGGCCGCATGCCGCATAAGACCGCATGGCCGCATATGAGCCGCATAAAGACCGCTGACGTGCTAAGTGCAAAGTACGCCAACAAAACGCCACATTACGCCTCATGAGCCCATGAGCCCGAGCCCGAGTCCGAGTCCGAGTCCGAGTCGCTAAGCCCCTTTGGGGCTTAGCTCCAAATGGAATTAATCCAAGAGAATGACAAAAGCATTAATGCTTAATCCTTGGAGCCTTATTCTTACCTCCTTGTACAATCACCCACATGGTTCCTTCCTTAGGGTCACCACCCCATGTGCATCTCTCAACAACACACCCAAGTATATATGTTGAGATAACTCATGGTGCATTTCCGATGTGGGACTAAAATTTACAAGGCATGTTGAGAGCAAGCTCTCTCCATGTAAAGAAAGCACCAACAATATATATATATATATATATATATATATATATATATATATATATATATATGTATATATATATGTATATATATATATATATATATATATATATATATATATATATATATATATATATATATACAAGATGCCACTTATATATATATATATATATATATATATATATATATATATATATATATATATATATATATATATATATATATATACAAGATGCCACTGTCAACGGCATCCCACTCTAATTTAGTACGGTACGTCACTGTCAATGGTGTCCCACTCTATTTTGATTCGGAACATCATTATGAGTGGCTTCTCGGCCCCCTGCTTGTAATTTTCGTAAACTTATCCTCTGTGGTGCAAATTGAACAAATTTCTTCACTCTTATACATGTTTATATATATATATATATATATATATATATATATATATATATATATATATATATATATATATATATATTGGAAAAGGTAATTAATTTATTAAAAAAACCGGAAATCATACACTTAGTTGGTGCTCTTTGGCACCCTCATACATGATACATCATGTTCGATGTTAAAAACCAACCCTCTAATCGAGTTGTATTTACGTTCAAAGACTCGAGCGTTTCGCTCTCTCCACACGTGCCAGACAGCTGCTGCCAGTCTAATTCTAGCTTCAGTATACCACTCCGGCCCCCTGTGCTTGCCGATCATGATGAAGTGAACCGCATCCTCGTACCCCACATCACTTGGAAGACTAACTCCTAACTTCAACTCTTGCGTCCGCAGGATTTCTCTGGCAACCGCGCACCCAAAGAAAAGGTGACTGGCCGTCTTGTCATGCTGCCAGCAAAAAACACAACTATTATTCAGGTTGAGGATACCAAACCTGTCAAGCCTATCCTTAGTGAGAAGCCGACCCCGCATTAACTTGTATATGCATAGTTGAAACTTGTGAGCAGCTTGCTTACACCAAACGACATCTGTAAATTCCCATTTGTCGGCTGTGTCCCGCGCCTGAGAGGATGCAGTTCGGGTACAAAAGACTCCTGTGGGTGACTCCTTCCAGCCCCACGTATCAGCCCATAATGTAGGATCGATGGGGACATGAGGAATAAGAGGCCGCAGTGTAGCCTCGAAGCGGTGACCCCTGATCGCCCATGTAGAGCCTTCGAGCAAGCAAGCAACCGTCGTCTTCCTATAGGCTTCCGTTTCAACATGATTCCCGACCCGCTTTAGAAGAATCTCGTACAAAAGCCAGGGGTCGAGCCATAAATCTGTACTCCTTCCGTCCTTTATGACTCATACTAATTTAGTACTAATCTCAGCTCTGATCTTCAGGATATGCTTGAAAGGAATTGATTCATTGTTATTAATCTGATAAGTCCAGAAATTTTCCGCTTTAAGATACCGACTATGTAACCAAGCCGCCCACATAGAGACGTGTTGAAGGAAACGCCAAGCTAGCTTCCAGCCTGTAACTTTGCGCATGGTACGTAAGGATCGGAGTCCGACTCCTCCCTCGTCCTTCGGCCTGCATAGGTCATGCCATGAAATGGTATGGATACCATGTCTCCAATCGAAATTAGCACACATCCTCTCCATCTTGTCAATCGTAGAGAGCGGGAGCAGGGTAGACTGTAACCAGAAACTTGCAAGGGGCTGAATAACCGTGCGAACCAACTCAAGTCTGCCTCCAAAAGATAGATTTTTAGCTTGCCAACCCTCCAATCGCTTCATCACAAAATCAACTATACTGTGGCACTCCTCTGCTTTGGCATAATTGACGGACAGCGGGACTCCAAGGTACCGAACTGGTAAGTCTCCCATGGAAATTCCTAAAATGGCAGCCTTCTCTTCCTTCTGTGAGCACCTTCTGCTAAAGTACACGGTGCTCTTGTTTTTATTCAGCCGCAAACCCGTCATTCTCCCAAACTCCTCCAAGATATCGGCTAATACTACAAGCGCTGTCCTGGTCGGTCTCATGAATACTAACAGATCATCAGCATACGTGAGATGCGTCACATGAGACTGAAACTGATGGAACAAAGGGATCAACCGTTCCTTGTAGCTGGCCAAGTCCATTAAGCACGTAAAATATTCCATAATAATAGAAAAAAGATAAAGGAAAAGAGGACATCCCTGTCAAAGACCCCGGGAGCTGGTAATAAACCCATACGGTTGACCTCAGACCAGCACAGAGAACGTGGCCGTCGTGATGCACTCGCGAACACAGTCGATCAAAGCCTGATCAAATCCCATAGCCGCTATAATGTGACAAAGAAAAGCTCTATTAACGGTGTCGTAAGCCTTTCTGAGGTCTAATTTGATACAAGCTCTATCCGAACCCGGCCTATTGAAGTCCCGTACCAGTTCGTGACCCAATAGACTGTGTTCCGTGATTGACCTTCCTTTAATGAAAGCCGCCTGGTTATTAGAGATCAGCTCCGACATTATAGCCTCCATACGCTTACACATAAAATGGGTGATGATCTTGTACAAGTAATTGCAACAAGCTATTGGCCGATAGTCGTCAAGAGAAGTGGCTCCCTCCTTCTTAGGAATGAGGGTAAGGAAAGTGTGATTCATATCTCGGAGTAACCTGCCATGCTTGAGAAAATCATTTATCATTGCTGTCATAGGAGCTCTGAGAACCTACTAATGCAACTTGAAAATTTTGCTATTAAATCCATCGGGCCCGGGCGCCTTATACGAATCAGCTGTATTTATTATAGCCGAGACCTCCTCCTCCGATGCCGGTGACAGTAATATCCTGTTTCCCGCGCTCGTGACCAATTTCTTGCATATAATGTTAGGAATGGAAGTAGCATAGTCGCTCTGATTATACAAAGAGGTATAGAAACTTACAGCTTCCGTGGCGATGCCTTGCATAGCCGAAATGTCCTCACCGTTAGCTCCAATCAACCGATTGATGTTGTTCCTGGCTTGGCGCGCCTTGACAACGTTGAAGAAGAATTTCGTACATTTGTCGTCGTCCCGCAACCAGTTGCATTTAGCCCGCTGAGCCAGTTGAACCTCTTCGATGTTTCGTAACGCGCCCACCTCCCGAATGAGCTCACGCTCGCGTGCGGCCAATTCAGTGTTAAGAATGTCGGCCTGGAGCTGATGTTGGATTGCACGCAGCTGATCCTCTTTGTTCCCAAGATCAGTCTTCAACTGTCGCCGGCTCCATCCCCGCAGAGCCTCCTTAGCCGCTTTGAGTCGGCTGACCAAGGTGAATTGCTCGTTCCCGAGGACTGGCGTCGCCAAGGCGGCCTGAAAGATGGACTCAAACCCAGCCATCATGAACCACGCATTGTTGTAGCGGAACGGCGTGTTCCTCCTAGGTATGTCCTCCACGTCCATCTTGATCCGCAGCGGCGTGTGATCGCTGGTCCCTGCGGCGAGACCTTTGGAGACCACGTGAGGGAATATGTCGAACCAACAGTTGTTCCCCAAGGCTCTGTCGAGTTGGCATGCAACTCGCTTGGTGGTAGACTTGTTGTTCCAGGTCCACACATGACCAGATCGTTCTAGACCCCGCAAACCCGAAATAAGAATGTACTCCCGGAACTCTTCCATAGTCTTGTCCGGGACTTTCCTCCCCCCGACTTTCTCGTGAGGAAGCAGGACGGCATTGAAGTCGCCAATAGCCAGCATAGGGAGGTTGCCATTAGCTTCGGCAAAACTGCTCAAGTTGCGAATATCCCGCCATAGATGCCTCCTCTGTAGTCGGTCATTTTGACCGTACACGACACTCAGGAGGAGGTGCAGCCCTCCTGTATTCGTCAGCACCACAGTGATGACCAGCTCAGATATGAGGACAACTTGGCCCGACCATGTGCGCTTGTCCCATCGCAACCAAATTCTAGCCATATCACATAAATGTAAGTTGTGTACCTGCTCCCAGTTCGCAGGCGTTCGTCTAGTCTACATAGTAGCAGTCTTGATCTTAGATTCTAGTATGGCTGAAATCGAACATTGTTCCTTTCGTATCATATCAGAAATCTCCCTCCAACGTCCTTTCGAGCAGGCTCCTCGGACATTCCACGCGATAAGAGACATTCTATTCGACCGATAGATCCCCATGAATAGCACGTTCCGCACCGCCATTGGGGGTTGGTGGTGGGATAGACTGCATCTCTGCTTGATTTCCTTCTCCTTGTAGGTTCCCTGCGCCCATTAGGGCTAGCCACGCCGGGTTGTCACTGACAAGAGCTGCCCCATCCGTCGTTGTCGAAGTTGAAGGCCGTTCGATGTCTTCTCTGGTATCGCTCGCATGGCATTTTTGGCTATATGTGGTCTTCTGACTCGGCTTCGGGGCTGATTTCTCCTTGGATCCCTTCGTTTTTTTCTTGGGCGCTACAATGATCGTGCCCGAAGTCCCCTCTCCAGATCGGATTAGCGGTACATCCTGATTCCGTTGTAGCAGTGTTAAGCCTCCAGGGGAGATGGACACCTCCCTCGCAATGCTCAAAGACCCGGAAGAGCTCCCCGCCTGTGCCATCTCTTGCTCCTTGTCCAGACCCGGCAGAACCAGGGCAAGCTCGAAACCCTTATTGGTGTTCACCCCATTTTGCTCATCGCAAATATCCATCCCTATGTTATGCATAACAGTCTCGCCACCTTCCATGATTGGGTTGGATATAGTATCGTGGTCAGGAACATCTGGAAACCGTGGTCACGTTGGCCTCTGCACGCTGGTTGCAATTCTGAGTAAGATGGCTAAAACAGTGGCACGTATTACATGTCGGGGGAACCCACTCGTACCTGACACACTGCGTGCCAATCTCTCCTGATGGCAACTCATAATGTATCACTCTTGGTAACTCCTTCGCTTCTATTTCGACGAAGACCCTTGGATACTGCAACCGTGATCTTGATACAGTCGCCTCATCCCCTTTAATTGGTTTACCGATAAGGCTGGTGAGCTTCATGAGCATAGTCGAACTCCAGTATGCAATAGGGAGGCCTGGGAGGCAGACCCATACTGGTATCGTGTGGAGAAGTTCTTTCTTGCACTTGAATCCAGTGTGCCACTCCTTGATGATGATAAGTCGTCCGTCGAATGTCCAAGGGCCCCCTTGTATGATACGATCAACGTCTTCCCTGATTCTGAACCTGACGTAAAAGAACCCGTCTTCTCTGGCGAAAAACTCCATACTACCTTTTTGGCGCCACACCCTAGCAGCATATGCTCGTATATGTCCATAAAACGGTTTATTCCCCATAACGTACAGAGCAATAGTATTCTTCCAGAACTCCGTCGTCTCAGCGATGTCTTCCTCACTGAAGATAGCCCTCTCCCCACCTTCTACCCGTTTCGGGGCCACATAATTCATTGGGTGATTGGTCGTGTCCCCCTTTCCACGACAGAGATCGGCCCAAGAACGGCCTGCCGCATAGCCATCCTGGTCCTTGGTAGGTTCCGCAACAGTCGGTCCCCGTGGTTGTTCAGTCGGCAAACGCGTCTGGTGACCGGAGCCAGTGGCCGTTGGTGGCGAGATCCTCGCTGGCTGTCCCCCTGTCCGCTCTTGGAGTTGGGTCCTCCCGCCGCGTTGAGGCATGGGTGACTCCGAGTTGGGAGCTCTTCGAGCGCCTAGGCGCCTGTTGTCGCCACCCCTCTGTCCTTCATTAATGCGGCTCTGTTCCTCATACGCACGGCCAGGAAACCATCGACCCCTGCCCTGCTCGGAGCCCCTGGTGTTCTGTATGGCTTGCCTCCGTGGTCGTCTTCCCCGCCGCATAACCGTCGTCCACCCCCCGTCTGTCTCCCTGGTATAGTCGCCCGCCTCTCCAGCGGTGCTCGCCGGCCGCCCAAGCGCGTTGCCGGACCTCGCGCCGCTCGATGGATCAGGGGGGAGCCCTAACCCTAGATTACGCATCTTTTATATATATATATATATATATATATATATAGATTCAAGCATTCCTAATCGAGCGCTCCCATATTTAATTTTCATGTGTGGAAAATTAATGTGATGCAGCCGGTAGGTGTTGCCGGCATGATGCCGGCCGGGTGTAAGATGCTTCTACATTTGTTACCTCTCAGGATGAGTTTTGATTTTATTGACTAATTTTCCTGGTTTTAAAGTAGTGCTATCTTTTACTCATTGACTCATACTCTGTTATGCATGTATTTTCTGACCGACCTTAACATATATACTTGAGATGCTAGTTTTGAATTGCCTACACCTTCCGTGGTCTTTACTGTTTTATTCTTTAACAAGATTGAATCCGAAATATTCTTTGTATTCACAATTTAATTTCTGATGTTGGTGTTTGGAGTGGTACAAATCCTATTGATTCGAAATGCGTACTTGAACTAGCTAGCTAGTAATTAGTCATCTTGAGGAGGTCATGGACGCTGAACCACTCATCTTAGTAAACCCTGAAGGTCATGGACCTTGTGCCAAGAATAGATGTATAAATTATCATAGAGATATCAGTCGAAGAAACTGAGACTGCCATAGGACCGTGACGAAGAGTTATATTAGGATGATGAATGGAATGACCTGAGCCACATATTAGTTGCTTAAGAAACCAAGTGTGATTTTTTTTTTTTTTTCTGTTTAAAAGCTTTAGATATGACACAGGCATTTCAAAATTTATTATGACAACATGCCACAGTATATATTGTGATGGTTAAATTTATACTGACTCCATAACTCGTATTAGAACGAGAGGTGCTCAAAACAAAAAGGCAAAGACACAATTGAATTCGCCCTTACTAGAAGGAGAGGTGCTAGAAACAAAAAGTAAAGACATTGAATTAGATTATCAGCAGGCTGAAGTTTCTTGTGATGATTAAATTTTGCTGGACTTCTAGGTGATATAATTTAAGTTACTCCAAAGGCTATTTGGTTTTCGGATGTTACGCGAAATTCACATCTATTTGGTTAGAAGAATGGTCAAATAGCTGTTGTATGAATTTGTAAAAAATCAACTTTCAATGTCTTTTATTGTATTAATGGCTCATGTTAATTCCTATTAACTATTACCTATTATTATCTATTTTATTGGTTGTTTAATCCTATTAAATTATATTAATTCTATGGGTTAGGGTTGTCTATATAATGCATACTTTGTCTTGTTGAAGGGACATCTTTGAGAGTAGCAACCATATGATTCTCCTCTTTCTCATCCTCTACAAATCACTACCATATGATTTACTTTTCTATTTCAATCTCTCCTACTCTGGGCAATAACTAAGTTCGGGTCGTTCTTCGAAACCGTGCGTGGTGACGGAAGCCGGTAGCAATGGGATTTTATGTAAAACCCGAACCCCCACCTGACCATTTCCCTCACCCCCACGTTCTCACTCTCCCCTCAAATTCCTCTCCCCAAATCTCTTACCACCACAACCTCACCATCTCTCTCTCACCTCTTACAACTACAAACCCCCTCTCACTCTCTTTCCCTCTCACACACCAACAGCTTCATCATCCCTCTCCCCTTTCTTTTCCCCCAAACTCCAGACCAGCCCTCCGAGCCATCAACGCGATGCTTCCCGCGCCCCGCCAGAAGCGCCCTCCGGCCGACCCGCAACCGGCGTGCACCCCCGTGTGCAGACCCCCGCACGGCCAGCCCCTGTCCGGCGCCCTTCTGACTGCCCCTGTGCCCCTCCGGCGACACCCCCGCCGCCTCCGTAGCACTCCGACGTGGCCCCCGGGCCGGCAGCGCGCTCCGTACGACCCCGCAGCCCGGCAGCGCTGTTCCGCGTGCTCGCGACCCCGTGTCCGCGAGTCCCGCGCACCCCGTGTCCGTGTCCGGCCCCTTTTTGGTGTTCCGACGTTCCGTTCCGAGTCCGAGGCCTCCTCTCGGTGCTCTGCCTCCATTTTTGGTATATCTCTGACCTAGAAACTTTTTGTTCCATGTACAGAACCTTTTCCATGTTCCGGCCAATTGGCAGAATGAAGCTCTGCCAATTGGAATAGTTAGATTAGTTAATTTTGTATTATTGTGTAGGTTCTTTAATTAATTAATGTATTGGTTATTAGTTATTAGTTATTAGTTGTGGAACTATAGAAATTAGATTAACAACGAATAATTAGTGTATTATTAACTTTTAACAAATATTAGTATTATAAATTATTAGGATATAATAAATGGCAGCTTAGTTTATTTTGATTAATTGTCACCTTTGGTTATTTATTAATAAGAGAAGTTAATTATTGGTAACAAATTAGTAATCATATTTCTCTATAAGTAATTATTGGCCATAAAAGATTTTTATATCAAAATGTATTTTCATATGAGTATTTCATACCAAAGAGTAATTATTATAATATTTCCCAAAAGTAAGTATTCATAATATTCTGTTTTTACCAAATAAATAGTAAAATGAGGTTTTTGCCATTTAAAAAAAGGGATTATTTATTAAGTATTACAAGGATGATTTTCGGTAATAAGTTCTTTCATATAAGTAGTTTTAGATATAAATTTGCCTTTTTACTAAAAATAATACTTTTGGGTTTTAAAAGGGTATTTGGCAATTCTTAGTCAGAAAAATGTTATTTTCTATTAGAATATATCAAAATGGGGTTTTGGACATAAATGATAGTTTTTACAGGATATATTAATAATTACGAATAAAATAAACATTTTTCCGTATTTTGGGTAATATTGGTAAAGATAGGTTTTTTTATTAAAGGATATATTTTGTCACTAGTATTTATTAATTATAAACTTATTCTTCAAATATAAATATTACTATTTTTCATAACAACTTTGTTAGTGTCACCCCGACCAGACTTAGCCCTAATAACCAGTTAGCCCTAAGTTCTAGATTAGTCTTTTCTAGCTGTTAATCTGGTGTTACGAATCTGTAGGTTCGAAATCCTAAACCTTAGCGGTTACTTGCTACTCGTCGCTTTCCACGCCGAGGAGACATCCAAGGAAAGTTTCATATCTTTCATGTCTGTGTTTTATTTTAATAATTAAATATATGCATCAGTAGTTTCATGTACTATAGTGACACTGACTCACAGTGGATCCCTCTCGGACTCCATATCGATTGACGGATTGATTGATTGACTCATGGACTCATTGACTCGGGGATTGCTTGGGGGAGTAGTATAACGTCTGTGTCCAAAGCCAAACTTCTCGATTGTCTCTCTCGCGCTAACCCCTACCGCACAGGGGGTTAAGCCGTACCGAATGCTATCGTTTTGGCCAAAACGTTAGTATACATATTACCTCTATCCCAGCCGGTCACAGGCCCTGTTATATACTCAAAACACTATTGTAGAATTGCATCATTGTAGTTCCGAAGATATTGCCTGCTGTTTTTTATTATTATTTATCAAAAATATATATTTTTTCAAACTGTCTTACATTTCATTTATTTATTACTGTAGAATGTTAGATATGGAAATATGTCCTGACTGGAGACCCAATATGTTTAGGTGATTGCGATGAGGAGGAGCTAGCTTACAGTTCTTACTACGGGCCTAACTTGCGTCCCGCAGATTTAGCTGAACTAGAACCAGGAACCCCAGAACTCTAGATGTTAGCATAGTTCTTTTCCTTTCTTTATTTTATCAGAACAATTGTAATAAATAAATGTTGTTGTTTTGTTAATCCATTTCAGTTTCAATTTAATAAAATGTTTTTATTGTAGAACCCTAGAGGGGGGTGAATAGGGAAATAAAAAATAACTAGTGCAACAGAAGCAATATATGACAAATAAAAGTAAAGAGTGAGAAGATCAAACACAAGATGTATCCTGGTATCCTCGCTTGAGGCAATCCAGTCCCGGAACTCTCTCCGGCTTAAATCCACTATTTAATCAAATAGTACACACGAGTTTGGATCCGAAGAACTCGCCAACTTCAACACGAGTTTGGATCCGAAGACTCGCCAACTTCAACACACGAGTTTTCTTACGAAGGCTCGCCAACTTCAAACAAATGAGAAGAGAAACTTGTTGATCTTCTAACACGTGAAGATCGAAATTTACAACTCTTAAATACTCTATCACTTTGGGAGAGGATGACAATTAAAAGCTTGGAAGAGTATTAATGGTGGAGCTCTTGGTTGTTGGAAAATTTATGGCAAGAGTTGGTGGAAAACTCAAGAGAGAGAGCTTTCTTTTTATAGAGAAACCAAGAGTGGGTGGCATTTAATGCTCTGGATACAGCCAGAACGGCATGCCGTCGGTATGCAGCGACATACCGTCGGTATACCGGTCAAATAGTAACGGTCATATTAATGACCGTTTGAGAGCATTAAATGCGGCCATTAATGCTAGTCAGAGCAATTTAAAAATCAATTTTATGAAACCCGGTATACCGTCGGTATGTCGCGGCATACCGTCGGTATACCGACGTTTTGTCATAGCAAGTTTTGGGTTGCCAAAAACGGTATACCTTCGGTATGCCGGAGCATGCCGTCGGTATGCCGACAATTTGTCACAGCAACTTTTGGGTCGCTAAAAACGGTATACCGCCGGTATGTCGGAGCATGCCGTCGGTATGCCGACAATTTATCACAGTAACTTTCTGGACTATAAAAACGGTATACCGTCGGTATGCCGAAGCATGCCGCCGGTATGCCGTTCTGTAAGTAATTAATTTTTGACTTGTTCTTTTACTTGTCATCCGTCCTTAGGTGTTTACAGATATACCTAGACTTTGTACAGACACGAAGACTCTAAGCAGGAGGATGCCGTCTTATGCAAGGAGCGCTGGTAACTGCTTCAGTCTTCGATGTAAAGGATGGTTGCACTTGAACGGAAGGACTTTATGTAGTAGAGCTTCTGAGAATATTTGAATCTGAAGACACAGAAAACTAAACTACGAAGATGATGTTAATAATCAAAATAAAATGTGCCAACAATCTCTCCCATTTTGATAATTGACAAAATAGAGAGATAGCATCTTCAGGGAGTAACTCCCCCGTAGGTAGACAACTCCCCCTCAATACGTTTTCTTCCCCTTTGTCACTTAGTCAAAGATGGAAAAAAACAGAATTAAAAAAATAGCAATTATAAGGACGAACATAGAATAAAAAGCATGTATTTATATATGAAAGAGAAAGCTGAATACACGCAAGATAGTCATACTACAAAAGACACTTTAAAAGACTCTCCCCGAAGAGAGTTTGGTAACAAGAGACAGACACAAACCAAGTCCCCACAGGACTGCAAAGTACTAGAACCAACCACATATAGGTCCCCGAAGGACCGCAAAAGACAACATAAAAACAAACACACATAACTAAAACACGCATTATTCGATACCATCATCCAAAAGGCAGCCACCCCTAATCATCCGCCGGATCATCCCCACCGTCCTGAGCTTGTTGAAAGGCGCCGTAAGGATCAATGCCGTCCGGGTACATGAACCCATAGGCATTGGGATCGAAAAAGCGTGGAGCCTGGTACATTGGATCTTGGAGATTCAGATCCAGAAACATGTCCAGGTCCTGAATAGTGCGCTGGATAAAATATGCTTGATCATGAAAGCGGGACTGAATCAGATTGCCAAGGCCACGAGTATGAGCCCTCATATGTTCCTCTGCCTGTGCCATGCGCATATCGAAGTGCTACTGAGTCAGCGGCATGTATCGGCCGGAGGTAGGAGGAGTAGATGCGGGAGCAGCAGAAGTGGAAGCTGGTGGCTCTTGGGAAGAGGAAGCACGCGAAGTGGAGGCACCACTAGCGGAGCGTGAAACAGCGAGATAGGAAGGGACGCCATCCGAGGAGCAAAGGGAGAGATCAACTTGCTTGGCTTCCAGAAGGAGAGTGATGAGGGAGCCGTAGTAAAGGTTCTGCTTTCCCGCTGGCATGACACGCCTGAAGAGAAGAAGGAGAGTCTTCAGGAAGGAGAAGGACTTCCTTGTATAAAGGTAATACATGCACACTAAGGCATCGTCGGTAATGGAATCGTAGTTCCCGCCCTTAGGAAAGAGTGTGTGACACACAATCCTATGGAGCTCGTAGTAAAATGGCTCCAGCTGTGCGGAAAGGGCCGGGATAGCAGGAGGGTTGGGGCCCTTACAGAAGATGCGGCAGAACTCGTCGAAGGGGGACGCCGCCGAGGAGTGAAGAGCAGCCAAGGACGGCAAAGCTTCCCCTCTGTCCGGGATGCCGAGGATGTTGCCGATGTCCCGAGACGTGAGACGGAAATGGAGATCGTTGACCATTGACTGAATGGCGCCGTACTCGTTGTCCGGGACCAAGTTGCAGTAGAAAAGACGAACGGCGGCGGGGGTAGATGGGAATCTGACGCCGAAGGAGGCAAGAGAGTCCGGCCTCGTCAAATAGAGAGACATGGCCGGAAAAGAGATTCCAATTGATTGCTCGGCCCTTGAAGACATTATGATGAACGAAGTGTTGGAACCATGTCTCGGCCGCCAAGGATGAGGTAAAGACCCGCTGATCATACCCATGAGGAAGAGCCACCGGAGTGAAAGGGTTGAAGAAGGTGGAGGAGGAGCGGGGACGCTTCGGGTTGGCCATGGAGGACGGTTGGAGGAGGAAGATAGGGTTTAGATGAGGATGAGATGTGTAGGGAGAAGAAATAAAAGAAATAGGGTTTTAATAGAGAAGGAGGGAGATGAAAGGTTGGAGTTTGAAATGGGAGGGTGGGTTGGGGAACGGTTGTAGAGGGAAGTAATGGGGGATATGAAGGGTTAGAGGGTTGGAAATGATGAAAGGGGAGTAAAAAGAGGAGTAAATATGGGATGTGAAGAGATGGGTAATAAAAGTAATGGGAAGTTATGAATTTGGAAAGATGAGAGGGTAATTAATAGGGATGTGATGGATGTGAAGGAATTAAATGAGGGTTGAGAGGAATAAGGAGAGAAAGGAAGAAAGGTGGGCCCGGATCTGGATTAGAAAGGCTGTCCACCGTGATCCGGCATACCGTCGGTATGCCGACGTATACCGACGGTATGCCGAGTTTCGAGACAGAACCAAATTCTGAGTCAAAAAACGGCATGCCGCCGGTATACCGCTGTATACCGTCGGTGTGCCGGCCAAGAAGAATTATGGGTCAAAGGATAAAATGCCTAATTCTTGGCAAAAAAAGGTAAAGCGATCTTCCGGGAGCGGTTTGGTGAAATTATCGGCTAGCTGATAAGTAGTATCAATAAATTCAAGATGAATATCTCCCTTTTGTTGATGGTCACAAAGAAAATTGTGTCTAATTTCAATGTACTTCGTGCGTGAGTGACAAATCGGGTTTTTTGTGAGATTGATTGAGCTAGTGTTATCACATTTAATAGGGGTACAAGAATAATAAATGTCATAATCTAAATGTGTTTGTGACATCCAAAGAATTTGTTCACAACAGCAACCAGCCACAATATACTCGGCCTCAGTGGTTGAAAGAGCAACAGAATTTTGTTTCTTACTAAACCACGATACCAAAGACTTTCCGAGGAATTGACATGTGCCACTAGTACTTTTTCGGTCAATCTTGCATTCGACAAAATCTGCATTCGAAAAGCCGTGAAGCTCAAAGGATGAAGATTTCGGATACCAAAGGCCCATGTTAATGGAGCCTTTGAGATAATGAAAAATGCGCTTAACGACACACAAGTGTGATTCCTTTGGATTGGCTTGATATCGTGCACACAAGCAAACACTAAACATGATATCAGGACGGCTAGCCGTTAAATAAAGTAAACTACCGATCATACCTCTATACTTACGAATGTCGACTGATGTGCCATCTTCATCATTGTCAAGCTTTGTTGTTGTGGCCATAGGAGTCCTCATTGATTTGGATGAGTCGAGTTTGAAACGCTTGAGGAGGTCCTTTGTATATTTTGCTTGATTGATGAAGGTTCCTTTGGGTCCTTGTTTGATTTGTAACCCCAAAAAGAAGGAAAGTTCACTCATCATACTCATTTCAAATTCTTTCTGCATAACTTTAGCAAATTTTACACAAAGTGTGTTGTTAGTAGAACCAAAAATAATATCATCGACATAAATTTGAACCAATAAGAGAGTGCCATTATGGGATTTGATAAAGAGTGTTGTGTCGACTTTCCCCTTTGAAAAATTGTGAGAAACAAGAAAGGAGCTAAGGCGCTCATACCAAGCACGGGGAGCTTGTTTGAGGCCATAAAGGGCTTTGTGGAGTTTGAACACGTGGTTAGGAAATTGAAAATCTTCAAAGCCGGGAGGTTGTTTAACATAAACTTCCTCCTTAATAATACCGTTAAGAAAAGCACTCTTAACATCCATTTGAAAGAGCTTAAAGTCATTAAAACAAGCAAAAGCACAAAGCATACGAATGGATTCAAGACGTGCAACCGGAGCATAGGTTTCGTCGTAGTCAATGCCTTCCTCTTGGTTATAGCCTTGAGCAACCAATCGGGCCTTGTTACGAGTCACTAACCCATCTTCATTAAGTTTGTTACGAAACACCCATTTTGTTCCAATGATGGGGTGATTGCTAGGTTTTGGGACAAGTTCCCAAACCTTGTTTCGCTCAAATTGATTTAACTCCTCTTGCATTGCTATCATCCAAAATTCATCAAGAAAAGCATCATTAACATTTTTAGGCTCTATTTGAGAGATAAAAGCCACGTTTGCACAAAGATCACGAGTGGCGGATCTAGTGCTAACACTGGAGGAAGGATCCCCAATGATAAGCTCCTTAGGATGATTGGTGACAAATCTCCATTCTTTTGGGAGATCCTTTTGAGGAGGCTCGAGAGAAGGAGACTCTTTTGATGGAGTCACAACTTCATTGTTAGATGAAGAAGGACGATCTTCAATAGAGGACTTCTCCAACCCAAACGAGATGTCATCAATATCCTCGGAAGAGGAGAATATAGAAGAGTTAAGTTCATTAAAAGAGACATTGATTGACTCTTCGACAATAAGACTTCTTTTATTAAAAACACGAAAACTTTTACTATGAGTAGAGTATCCAAGGAATATTCCTTCATAGGCTTTTTCTTCAAACTTGCCTAGGTTATCCTTGGTATTCAAAATAAAACAATTACAACCAAAAATTTTAAAATATTCAATAGAGGGAATTTTGTCAAACCAAAGCTCATAAGGAGTCTTCTTAGAAATAGGTCTAATCAAGACCCTATTTATAACATGACATGCCGTATTAACGGCTTCCGCCCAAAAATATTGGGGGAGCTTATATTGGTTTAACATAACCCGGGCTATATCGCCAAGGGTTCTATTCTTTCTCTCCACAACACCATTTTGTTGAGGAGTTCGTGGACAAGCAAAATCATGTCCAAAACTATTCTTTTCATAAAATCTTTTGAAATCGGCATTGTCAAATTCTCCTCCATGATCACTTCTAATTTTGTTAATAGAAAAACCTTTCTCATTTTGAACACGTTTACAAAAGGCAACAAATTCATGAAAAGTATCACTTTTGCAAGCAAGAAAAATAACCCAAGTAAATCTCGAAAAATCATCAACTAAAATAAAAGCATAAAGCTTGCCTCCAAGGCTAGCAACTCTACTAGGACCAAAAAGATCCATATGGATAAGTTGAAGAGGTCTAGAAGTACTCACAGAGTTGATTGATTTGAAGGATGACTTTGTTAACTTACTTTTCTCGCATTCTTCACACACCATATCCTTTTTGAACGGGATACTTGGGAGTCCTCTTACGAGCTTCTTGGTAGCAAGACGAGAGATGGTATCCATGTTGGCGTGTCCGAGCCTCATGTGCCAAAGCCAACTCTCATCGTTTTTAGCAACTAAGCACCTGTCATTGTTAGTGTCTTCAACAAGATATAAAACATAGATATTGTTTTCTCTAATGCCTTCATAAATAATAGATCCATTAGAGCTATCGGTAATGAAGCATTTGAGCTTAACAAACTTGATATCATAACCATTATCGGTAAGATGATTAATACTAAGAAGATTGTGTTTAAGATTAGTAACAAGACACACATTCTTAATACAAGGATAAGGAGGGGAACCTATATTACCATTCCCTATAATGTGACCTTTAAGATTGTTACCAAAAGAGACGTGTCCTTCCTTCTTCATCGATAGCGTTATAAATAATGAAGCATCCCCGGTCATGTGCCGTGAACAACCGCTATCGAGAATCCACTTGCTTCTAGCATGAGAAGGACTCTTCACCTACAACATAAGTTGAAGATGAACATTTTGGTACCCATGATCTTATGGGTCCTTGAGTGTTAATCTTAAGAACCCATATAAAAACTTTATTGTCAACAAGTTTCCTTGTATGGCAATAATTGGTCGTATATCCAGGCAAGCCACAGTAATTGTAAATCATAGAGGATTTAGAAGAAGATATGTGAGAATCATGTATATGTGAATCTCTAGTGCGAGGAGCTCTAGCATTAGTATTATGATGATGATAATAAAAAGCATGATGCGAAGTGTCTTTCTTAACAAAAGGTCCTTTCCTTGTGTTAGAAAAGGATTTGTGTGTAGTGTTCATGTAAGAAGTATGCCTAGCATTGTGATGAGTGTGGAGGTCTCTCGGAGCATGCATGTGAGTAGTGTTCTTATTACCTAATTTCTTACTCTGTATAAGAAGATCATTATACTTAATAGAAGTGTCATATTCTCTCCTATTAGCATCTTGAACTTTGTGCATAGCAAATTCATAAGAGCTTCTCATGGATTGAATCTCATTATCCTTTTTCTTGATGGTGTCAAGAGATTCTTGAAACTTGAGTCGCAAAGACTCTATTTCATCTGTGTCAGAAGCAAGAGATTTTCCCTTTACATCAATAATGATTCTTGAGAGTCTTTCTATTTCTAGTTGAAGAGCATCAATCTCTTTTAGAGATTTCTTATATTTATTCCTAACACCTTTGTGCTCTTCATGCAATTCAAGGATAGCTTTCTCCAAATCATCATAAGTAAGAGTATTTAGGGAGAGATCATCAAGTACCTCATCGGTTGCCATGAGACAAACGTTGGCATTGTGTTTGCACTCTTTGTCGTTGTTGGAGTCGCTTGCGTCACTCTCACACCAAATACTTGTGTTGGCGAATTTCCTGGAGGACGAGCTTCCCTTGCTAGGCTTCTCGTACTTGCTTGAGTCTTTTCTTATCATCGGACAGTCCCTCTTGATGTGTCCAGATCTTCTGCATTGATAGCACGTCGGATCTTCTTCATTGTCCCGTCTGAAGCGGTTGGCTTTGTTGAATTTAAGGAACTTCCGGAAGTGCTTAGCTGTGAGAGCTATTTCTTCATCGTCGTTCGACTCATTGTCGTCGGAGCTATCCTTGGAGTAGGACTTTGTAGCTTTGAGAGCAAGAGATTTCTCTTTCTCTTTGGTCTTCTCCTTCTCCTTCTCTTGTATGGAGGATTCCTCTTGATCCTTCATATCGAGTTCATGAGTCATTAGCTTACCCATGAGAGTCTCAAGGTTCATGACTGTCAGGTCATTCCCCTCAATGATTGCGGTAGCTTTAGGACTCCAAACTTTCGTCAGTCCTCTAAGATTTTTTTGATCTTTTCATGAGCAGGATATTCCTTACCAAGAGAAGAGAGAGGATTAATAATATCACCAAAACGAGTAAACATGCAAGTAATAGATTCATCATGCTTCATCTTAAAGGACTCATATTCTTGCGTGAGTCTACTAATCTTGGATTCCTTCACTTATGAAGTACCCTCGTGTGTGACTTCAAGTAACTTCCAAATCTCATTGGAAGTCTTGCAAGTAGAGATTCGGTTGAATTCACTACTGTCGAGAGCACAATAAAGAGCGTTTATTGCCTTGGC
This sequence comes from Iris pallida, assembly GCA_029216955.1. NCBI lineage: Eukaryota > Viridiplantae > Streptophyta > Magnoliopsida > Asparagales > Iridaceae > Iris > Iris pallida. The sequence continues at coordinate 3,864,395 of JANAVB010034616.1, read as the reverse complement.
ATCTCGACTCGCAAGCTTCTTGGTATTTTCAGTAAGTGTGTCCCTAAGGGTGTCAGAGACAATATCCTCAATAACTCTGGAAGGAGTAGGAAGACCATTTATCACACAATTCCATAAATCGAAATCTATGGACTTCAGATAAATGCTCATCCTAATCTTCCAGTAGTTATAGTTGGTTCCATCAAATAGGGGAGGCCTATTTGTAGAGTGTCCTTCATTGTGGAAGGTGTTGATACTAGGGTTAGAGGCCATGGATCACTCAAAGGGTGTAAATCCAAATCAAGAGAACAAAGCTCTGATACCAATTGTAGAACCCTAGAGGGGGGTGAATAGAGAAATAAAAAATAACTAGTACAACCGAAGCAATATATGACAAATAAAAGTAAAGAGTGAGAAGATCAAACACAAGATGTATCCTGGTATCCTCGCTTGAGGCAATCCAGTCCCGGAACTCTCTCCTGCTTAAATCCACTATTTAATCAAATAGTACACACGAGTTTGGATCCGAAGAACTCGCCAACTTCAACACGAGTTTGGATCCGAAGACTCGCCAACTTCAACACACGAGTTTTCTTACGAAGGCTCGCCAACTTCAAAAAAATGAGAAGATAAACTTGTTGATCTTCTAACACGTGAAGATCAAAATTTACAACTCTTAAATACTCTATCACTTTGGGAGAGGATGACAATTAAAAGCTTGGAAGAGTATTAATGGTGGAGCTCTTGGTTGTTGGAAAATTTATGGCAAGAGTTGGTGGAAAACTTAAGAGAGAGAGAGCTTTCTTTTTATAGAGAAACCAAGAGTGGGTGGCATTTAATGCTCTGGATACAGCCAGAACGGCATGCCGTCGGTATGCAGCGGCATACCGTCGGTATACCGGTCAAATAGTAACGGTCATATTAATGACCGTTTGAGAGCATTAAATGCGGCCATTAATGCTAGTCAGAGCAATTCAAAAATCAATTTTATGAAACCCGGTATACCGTCGGTATGCCGCGGCATACCGTCGGTATATCGACGTTTTATCACAGCAAGTTTTGGGTTGCTAAAAACGGTATACCGCCGGTATGCCGGAGCATGCCGTCGGTATGCCGACAATTTGTCACAGCAACTTTTGGGTCGCTAAAAACGGTATACCACCGGTATGTCGACAATTTGTCAAAGCAACTTTCTTGACTATAAAAACGGTATACCGCCGGTATGTCGAAGCATGCCGCCGGTATGCCGCTCTGTAAGTAATTGATTTTTGACTTGTTCTTTTACTTGTCATCCGTCCTTAGGTGTTTACAGATATACCTAGACTTTGTACAGACACGAAGACTCTAAGCAGGAGGATGCCGTCTTATGCAAGGAGCGCCGGTAACTGCTTTAGTCTTCGATGTAAAGGATGGTTGCACTTGAACGGAAGGACTTTATGTAGTAGAGCTTCTGAGAATATTTGAATCTGAAGACACATAAAACTAAACTACGAAGATGCTGTTAATAATTAAAATAAAATGTGCCAACATTTATTTCTGTTATTATTTCCGTTCGATATTTGTCTGTTGTGTTTCACTGCTTGATACAGCTTACTGCCGCCGTCTCACAACGGTGCAGGCTGGACATGATCCAACTGGACCTATTATACTTGGGATCTGGTCGTGACATGTTTTTAGTGGTGGCCCATGCAAGTCAGTTCTGCAAAGTGGTCTAGTCAACTTAGTCTAGACTATCATGCAGTCCTACAATCTGACTTAAGTCTAAGTATGACTTTAGGAAAATAGACTCTAGAAACAATTAGAACACGTAGACTATTTTCGTCCCGTCACAACATAGGACCGAATTTATCTATTTATATAATATCTATTTTTGCTTGCCTATAGTTTCGTAGGTTATCTTGCTTATGTTTGTACCTAAATCTTACGCAGATTAGGCCGATTGTATGATGGTATATTTTACTGCCTATATTATTTTCTAGATTTTATGTATCTTTTAGTGTCCCATGACTTTCGGAGGTTATTTTATTCCATATCTTTATCAGATTCTAGCATCCCTTAGGATCTATACTCTTTCGCTATTTATGGATTAATATTAGATTTTTCAATCTCCTTCTTCAGCAAACTTGTTTCCAATTTCTCTATTAGTTTGATCAAATCTTACTTTTCTATCTTTATTTAGAATCTAGATCCATTAACTATTTAGCATTTCAAATTCTCCTTTAGCAAAATAAGCTCTTATCTACCCAAAGTATTTCTACGACTAGTGTATCCAACCATTTGTCTTGACTTATTTTCCAATTGACTTTCTCAGAACCAATTTTGTACCGAATTCTTCTGGAACAATAAAGCCCCAAGGTTAATTGTTACCAAAAGAATTGGTTCAACTTAGCTAGTCCACAAATCTTCCAAAGGAATTATTTTCTAGAAATAATTCCAATATTGATTGATATTTCCTAAGTTATTCCAAGGACCGAGAATATTTTCATTTGTTGCCCTCCACTCAACTTGAAAACTTACTCTCTCTAGGCAACTTCTTTATCAATTCAAGGCCTAGAAAGCTTCTAAACTCAATCATTGAGTATCATGAAGCAGGAACGGTCAGACAATTAATTCCATTCTATTATTGAATTTCCTTTAGTCATTGGAAAACTTTTGAATTGTTGAGCTATCCCTTTGAAATTCTAATGGACAAAGTTGAGAAAATATTCAGTGACCTAATATGACTTCGCACATATGCGTTGCAACCATTTATCTGAATTATGGAAACTGCGAGTTTACTGCAGCCAGATGCGCACTAGCGAGGCATAGACTCTAAGTTGAAATTATTTCAGGTGTTCACAGGTTTTCGGATATTATTGAGACTATGTCCTAAATGCATCATGTTTGTCTCCTATGTTGTTCAGCCAGAAAATAGATAAAGTTGATAAACTACTCGGTAACCTATCGTTATTCAAGTTATGGAGCCAAAAATTCACTGCAGTCAGGTGCACTCTGGCGAGGCATGAATTTGAGGCAAAGTGACTTCGGATATATTTGGTTTCCGAATATTATTAAGACTATATCCATACCATGGTTGTCTTTTTAGCACCATTAAATTATTCTGACTTTAGCCTAATTAGAAGATTTGCAATTCTAGCGGTTGTCTCCATTTTCAGAAATCTCTTATCACAGCCAGAAAGAATAGATTTCCTATAAAATTCTACTTGATTTTCCTAGAACTTATTAGGACCATATTAATCTCTATTGGCTCAATCTCTTTCAAGGCCCAATTTTAGTATGTTGCATATTTTATGGATAGTTATACATTTTATAGCTATATATATAGTTAGCTGATAGTTATATGCAAGAAAAATCTAGATAATTATCTAGCAACCTTATTATATTATTCCAGTAAGAGCATCCTTAGAGGATCGATATTTTTCCCAATGAGATTAGATAGCTAAGGGTAGAAAAGCGTAGCATGACAAGGCACATGGTAAGCAAGTTAGTATGGAGAGAATTATAAATTGTGGTTCATTTAGGATATAATCATTAGTGGTGCTTACTAGTGCTTGGGTATTGGATTTGAACAAATGAAGATATTTGACGATTTTGAATTTTGTGATTAAATGAAGAGTTATGGAAGATAGAGGAAGACGTAGGTAGAGTTAGAGAGGAAAGTCTAGCATTTGGTAAGGTTCTCCCTTGGAGGAAGTGAATTTGGATAATATATATACATGAGAATATGATGATCAAGTAAAGGAACACTTGACATGGATGAACTTTTATGATTAGATGACTACTGTACCCGGAAGGGACGGATATAACCACGGAAGGAATATCACAAGCAATGGAATGATAGGTTCTAGAGAAGGAAAAGCAGTGAGGAATTGAGATAAGACCATTGGCACGCAACTTTGGAAAGGAGCAATTGGGTTTGTAATTTCTACCAAACATTGGAGACTCATATTAGTTATGGTAAGAATGATTGAGATTTTGTGATATTTTGCTAATATGTTTGGATGAGAACGATTGTTAGGTGCATGGTTAAAGATTAAAATTTGATTAGTGATTATAATTTGGTCAATTGATTTCAAGAATAAAAAAATTTCGAATATAGATCATGGATTAACTTTAAAGAATTTTCTAAGGATTTACAATGATAAGTGATGATTATGACTTTGATGTAGTAAGTTTTGGAAGAATGGCTGATAATTAGAAATTGATATCCGTAAAATGATTTAATCAATAGAAATACTTGAAATTTGAAATACATTTGGTTTATGAGTTACATACAATAACGGATGGAAATTTGATTTAGATGATTTTTGATACCAAATAAATTTAGCCTTGGCAGCTGCCTTAGTTTTTTTGTAGATACTGAGAGTTCGGCTAGTTTAGCAAGTTAGAGATTGGTTTTGCATGGGATATTAATAAGATTATTATCTTGTAAGTTATTTTTCCTGCATATCTGATCGTTGAAATAGTGATACGATATTCTTTCTTTTTCCTTTGATCATCACTCAGTCCTCAATAGAAATATCTTGTCTGATTACATTCCTATCATAGCTATATCATTCTAATCACCCTCGATATCCTACTATCATACAACTTGTTGATTTTTCCTGAGTCACAAACCCTTATACCCCATTCCAATTTGATTTAAAAATTTTAGTCCCTCATCTCAAAAAATTTCATTATTTTATGCCTTTTCAATAAACTATTGACGTTCGTTTCTTTCTTGTCGTTTCTGTTTCACGAGACCTTATTTGATTTTTCCTATTATTATGATCATATTTTAATTGTACCTGGATTTTACCCATGCCTAAGATGATTTTGATCACAACAATAATCCAACTCTATCTCAGACCATATCTAGATAATTCTGATTGCGCCTATGTTTTATCTTTGTACCTAGTAATCATGCCTAGAATTCGATTGTGCCTGATAATTTAAATCTGGAATGATTTATAGTAGAGATTTATAGAGTACATAAGTTATGGGATAAAGATGAGATAAATATGAACACTTATGATTCGAATTTGAATCAAGGAAGGGATAATTAATGATGTGAATACCAAGCAAATTGACATTATAGATTAGAGGTTGTTAAAGGATAAGCATGGAGATGCACTTTAGGAAGATGCATGATGAATCAAAAGATATATAAAGGACGACCGAAACAAAAAAAATTGGACTTAAGGTGTAACTAATTAAAGATGGCAATCGTATGAATTGAAGAGTGCAAAAGATTATAAATCAGAAACCAGAGATAGAAGGTTTGTAAATGATATAAGGTTATATATATATATATATATATATATATATATATATATATATATATATATATATATATATATATATATATATATATAAAGTTTGGTCAAAATAATACAGTGAAATCAAGATGAAGTATTCGAGTTTAAGCATGATAATTAATTTTTATTGAGAATTCAGGATCAAATAGGTAAATGAGGAATTGGAATCAAGATATGTACATCTTGGTGAAAATAGACGTCTAAATAAATTATAGAGTGAACACATATGAATGCAATAGATAAACAAGGAATGATAAGAATTTGAAGGATCATGACAAATTGGAGTATTAAAACGTGATGTTGGATTTTAAATGTGATATTGAGTCACTAAGGCTTGATACTAGAGTATTAGACAAGACGAAGTGTACCAAATTATAATATTTTGGTCAGGAATGAATAAGATGTTTAAGAACGTGATCGGTATGACATAGAGTTAATTTTGGATATATATATTAGCAAGCTGAAGGAAGTACAAAACATATTACGAAAAATATTATATGAAAAGGTGGGAAGACAAATTTTCCAAGGTTATGACGGTGATTGACAATTCAGGGATGAAAGCGAAAATCCATAATTTTGACTAGTGGCTGTATTTCTAAGGGGGAAGAATGTTATTTGAGAATAGTGGATAGATTGATGAAGATACTACACTACATATATTTGCTATGGGATAGTTAGCCTAGTTAGGCATGAGGCTGTTGAGGAAGAATACTGTTACTAATTTCAGGAATGATTGTACCCCGGTCCTTATCTTTGAAATTTCGAGCACGAAATTTTCTAAGGAGGGAAGGTTGTAAAACCCGAATCCCCACCTGACCATTTCCCTCGCCCCCACGTTCTCACTATCCCCTCAAATTCTTCTCCCCAAATCTCTCACCACCACAACCTCACCATCTCTCTCTCACCTCTCACAACTACAAACACCCTCTCACTCTCTTTCCCTCTCACACACCAACAGCTTCATCATCCCTCTCCCCTTCCTTTTCCCCCAAACTCCAGACCAGCCCTCCGAGCCATCCGCACGACGCTTCCCGTTGTGCCAGCACCGCCAGCGTGCTTCCCGTGCCCCGCCAGCAATGCCCTCCGGTCGACCCACAACCGGCGCGAACCCTCGTGTGCCGACCCCCGCACGGCCAACCCCTATATGGCGCCCTTCTGACCGCCCCCGTGCCCCTCCGGCGACACCCCCGCCGCCTCCGCAACACGCCGGCGTGGCCCCCAGGCCGACAGCGCGCTCCGCGCGACCCCGCAGCCCGACAGCGCTGTTCCGCGTACTCGCGACCGCGTGTCCGCGAGTCCTGCGCACCCTGTGTCCGTGTCCGGCCCCTTTTTGGTGTTCCGACGCTCCATTCTGAGTCTGAGGCCTCCCCTTGGTGCTCCGTCTCCATTTTTGGTATATCTCTGACCCAGAAACTTTTTGTTCCATGTACAGAACCTTTTCCATATTCCGGCCAATTGGCAGAATGAAGCTCTGCCAAATGGAATAGTTAGATTAGTTAATTTTGTATTATTGTGTAGGTTTTTTAATTAATTAATGTATTGTTTATCAGTTATTAGTTGCGAAACTATAGAAATTAGAATAATAACGAATAATTAGTGTATTATTAACTTTTAACAAATATTAGTATTATAAATTATTAGGATATAATAAATGGCAGCTTAGTTTATTTTGATTAATTGTCAGCTTTGGTTATTTATTAATAAGAGAAGTTAATTATTGGTAACAAATTAGTAATCATATTTCTCTATAAGTAATTATTGGCCATAAAAGATTTTCATATCAAAATATATTTTTATACGAGTATTTCATACCAAAGAGTAATTATTATCATATTTCCCAAAAGTAAGTATTCATAATATTCTGTTTTTACCAAATAAATAGTAAAATGAGGTTTTTGCCATTAAAAAAAGGGATTATTTATTAAGTATTACAAGGATGATTTTCGGTAGTAAGTTCTTTCATATAAGTAGTTTTAGATATAAATTCGCCTTTTTACTAAAAATAATACGTTTTGGTTTTAAAAGGGTATTTGGCAATTCTTAGTCAAAAAAAAAAAAGTTATTTTCTATTAGAATATATCAAAATATGGGGTTTTGGACATAAATGATAGTTTCTACAGAATATATTAATAATTATGAATAAAATAAACATTTTTTCGTATTTTGGATAATATTGGTAAAGATAGGTTTTTTTTATTAAAGGATATATTTTGTCACTAGTATTTATTAATTATAAACTTATTCTTCAAATATAAATATTACTATTTTTCATAACAACTTTGTTAGTGTCACCCTGACCAGACTTGGCCCTAATTAACCAGTTAGCCCTAATGTCTAGATTAGTCTTTTCTAGCTGCTAATCTGGTGTTACGAATCTGTAGGTTCGGAACCCTAAACCTTAGCGGTTACCTGCTACTCGTCGCTTTCCACGCCGAGGAGGCATCCAAGGCAAGTTTCATATCTTTCATGTCTGCGTTTTATTTTAATAATTAAATGTATGCATCAATAGTTTCATGTACTGTAGTGACACTGACTCACAGTGGATTCCTCTCGGACTCCACATCGATTGACGGATTGATTGATTGACTCATGGACTCATTGACTCGGGGATTGCTTAGGGGTGTAGTATAACGTCTGTGACCAAAGCCAAACTTCTCGATTGTCTTTCTCGCGCTAACCCCTACCGTACAGGGGGTTGAGCCGTACCGTATGCTATCGTTTTGGCCAAAACGTTAATATACATATTGCCTCTATCCCAGCCGGTCACAGGCCATGTTATATACTCAAAACACTATTGTAGAATTGCATCATTGTAGTTCCAGAAATATTGCTTGCTGTCTTTTATTATTATTTATCAAAAATATATATTGTTTTCAAACTATCTTGCATTTCATTTATTTATTTATTATCGTAGAATGTTAGATGTGGAAATGTGTTTCTTGCTCCCTGCTGACTGGAGACCCAATATTTTTAGGTGATTGCGACGAGGAGGAGCTAGCTTACAGTTCTTACTACAGGTCTAACTTGGGTCCCGCAGATTTAGCTGAACCAGAACCAGGAACCCCAGAACCCTAGATGTTGGCATAGTTCTTTTCCTTTCTTTACTTTATCAGAACAATTGTAATAAATGAATGTTGTTGTTTTGTTAATCCATTTCAGTTTCAATTTAATAAAATATTTTTATTTCTGTTAGATATTTGTCTGTTGTGTTTCACTGCTTGATACAGCTTACTACCATCGTCTCACAACGGTGCAGGCTGGACATGATCCGACTGGACCCATTATACTTGGGATCGGGTCGTGACATTTTACCTCTAGGAGGATTCGAGAGAATGTCTGCACATAGACCTCGAATAATCTCTTAGGGCAGTGCTTCGTGCATGACTTTTCCATAGACAGGTATTTCTAACCTTTTTTATTATTGTTATTATTGTTATTATTGTTATTCCATTTTTTAGGATGATAAAGAAATATTATCCAATATTCTAAGAGATTACTCGGATCAAATATTTATCATTCTGTTAAATATCTGTATAGTAAACAATTCTAAGTAATTGTTTTTTGGCCAAGCATAGCTACTGGCCGTTAGTAACAGTATGTGAAGAAGGATTTTTTTATATATGTCATACATAGCTACAAAATGATATGTGACACTTGTTTTTCATCTACCCTGTCAATGGTTACTTCCATATTGATTGTACAAGAGTTAGTTGTAAACATGCATTCTAAAATTAATTGCAACTGTTAGTGTAGAAGAGACATTTTTTCTGATGTTACCATTTTATTGTTAGTATTTCGATATTACTTTGGATGAATGCTTTACTAATTTTTTTGATTGCCTTTCTATATTACTTTCACATTTGAGAAGTCTGTTAGTGATGGTTTTTGGTATGTCATACATTTTGAAAATTTTATTAGTTTGAATATAACTTTAAATATATTTTGATTAGTGAAAAACTATGAAGCACAAACACTTCTAGACAAGAACCTTATCCATAATCCATGTTTGACATCTATACTCATTGGACGTACTTTGGTACGTGTTAGACACGCGAAATTTGTTTCTGGTCTTGTATGGACTGAAATTCCTTATTCCGCAGATGCTGATGTTGTATCCAGCACCTCAAAAGTCTGTGCTAGACGACCCATATTTGGTTCACTTTGAGCTCATATGAGTTCATTTTTTAATTTCATGTTTTCTTATGATTTTGGTTTACATATACAAAAAGGATTCAGACTCTGCTGGAGACACAACTCCACGAAATACAGCTCTTTTACAAGTAACGAATAATTACTAAGTCTACTAGCAATCTTCTGACCACATATGTTCCTTTTTTACTTAGTACCTTTTTCTTTCTTTTTCATTTTTCAGCTCATGTGCTATTTATGTTCTTGTGTCCTACAAAGTATGTATACGGTTTTATGAATTTGAAGATTTGGTTATTTAACTACTTCGTTTCAGTCAATTTTTTTGTAAAAATTATTATTGTAATTTAAGTATACACCACTTTTTCTATGCGTGGATTACTTTAAGACGATTAGATCCATTTGAAGGTTGACATGGCCTATGAGTTGTCACAAGAGTGGCAATTTCGATTGCTGCTCCATATCCCAATTTCTCTATATGATAAAATTGAAGTACAACATATAACCTAGACTGGCGTTCATATTTCTTTTTCTCTATACCTAATGCGACTCCAAGCTTGACTGACACCCATATCCCCAAATTTTTTTTTTTTACGAGAAACCGAGATTGTCATTCGATCTAGACTACAACCTAGATCAATACTCATATGATTTTTTTTACTCAATTGCCAAGCACATGTTATACACCATTTGACGTTATCTATACATCTCAAAATAATATATGCAAGTCGGGTAAATTGCAAAAAATCCCTCATTATATTCCCGCTTTTTGTACTAAAAGATCCTATGCTCTTAAAATTCCCAAAAATATGAAATATGCTCATTAGGAGGAGCAGGGGGGTTCGGGGCCGGCGAGGGAGCGAGGGGGTCGGGGCCGGCGAGGGAGCGGGGGGGTCGGGGCCGACGAAGGAGGAGGAGGAGGGGGTCGGGGCCGGCGAGGGAGGAGGAGGGGGGGGGGGGGTGGGTCGGGGGGGTGCTCGCCAGCGAGGAGGGTAGGGTTGGGGGCTCGCCGGCGAGGGGGGGATCGGGAGGGTCGGGGGGGCTGGGGGATCGCCGGCGGCGGGGGGGGGGGGGGGGGGGGGGGGGGGGGGGGTGTCGGGGGGGCTGGAGGATCGCCGGCGGGAGAAAACTTTGATACCGAAGGGGGTATCAAAGTTTTGATACCCTCTATGTATGACATGTGGTCCCCTCTCTCTTCGTAAAATGTGTAAACATATATATATACATAAATATTGAGGGGGGCCCACTTGTCATACATAGGGGGTATCAAACTTTGATACCCCCTTCGGTATCAAAGTTTTACTCTCGCCGGCGAGAGGGGGGTCGTGGGGGCTGGGGGCTCGCCGGCGCCGGCGCCGCCGGAGGGGGGGGGGAAGGGGTTAGAGGGGGACAAGGGTGTTTTAGGTATAAAATTTTTAAAATTTGGCTGGAGGGACCTAATCGAGCGGATTTGTAATCTAAGGAGGGGTAAACTGCCAAAAAATTCTAAAAGGTATTTCTACGCAAAAGGCACATATTTAACGAGGGATTTTTTGTAATTTACCCTATGCAAGTCAAGTATCTTGTTGTTTAAAATTTGCAATTTATCCATCAAAATAATAACAATCTTATTCTAATATGATCTTATTAGAAGAACTGGACTGAATTGAGTCTGAATTTGTGTATGCCATTATCCGATGATCGTTTTAGTTATTTCTGCAGAACTTTGATACGGATGATAATGTAAATCCTCATCGAGTGAAAGTAAACTTTCTAATTTCTATTAACAGTCTTTTGAGTTGGGAAGAAATTATAGATTAAAAATGTCATTGAATTTTATTTTAAGCTTTATATATGCCTTTTTTTTTCCTAGGAACATGTAAGCTAGGTTCTTCCAATTTGATGCAAACCACATGTATGTTGTTCTCATAAGATTTGGAGTTAACATATTCATTTATATTATTTGAATCTCTCACTTACATATACAATCATTTTGCTTATGAGAATTGATGGCCATTATAGAGTTGAAAGGAAAAAGAGCATAGACATAGGTGCAGCCAAAACTTTGTAGGTGTTAATTTTAGGAACTTCCACAAGATTTATATGATATTCAATATCTCCTCATGAAACAATTGAAATTTTGTTCCTTGAATAGAAAATTTTCTATTTTACACATCCTTTGGTCTCAAAAAGATTTTATAATTATCTAGGTGACATAATCCCATATGAGACATAGTAACCTTTGTCAGTGAACTACACATCAAAGAAATATATGTTGTTTTAAATACTGCATGATTGAATATGAAAAAAGGGGGAATTTAGTTGCTGATTTTTCTTGCATTATTGAACTTTGTATGGAAGAAAAGTTGAAAATTTTCCAAAAGTGATAAGTTACATAAATCTAGTCATCGTATTTTTCTACCAAGTTTTTGAACATGATGGTAAAGTTTTAACCTATAAATATTTTTTTAATGCAACTTAATCAGTAGTCAAGCTCTGATAAAGAGAGCACTAGATCTTGTGAGAAATATTATTTACATAATTAACAGGAAAAAAAATTATATATTGATGAATTATTTTTACTGTTAATATTCATAGCCAAATTATATTGCTGCGACATAATAAATAAGTTGTGCATAGTTTCAGGTATATATTTCTCGTTAATATGTAAACTAACATCTATTCTCTTGAAGATAGAATCCTTAGAAATATTTTTAATTTTCGGAAAGGAGCAATACGTTATCGGTGACGGTAATACAAATTTATTTTGTACTCACTTATTCTAAATATGATCTCTTGTAACATTATCTCTTCAAGTCAGAAATATTAGAGACTATGACGTGTTAGAAAATTCACTATCAAAATAAGTCAAATCAGCGACGTAATTAGCGACTCCTTGTCAAAACGTAGCTAATATTTAGGACATTAGCGACATTTTTTATTTACGTTGCTAGACGTCACTGTTAAGAAATTATAGCGACGTTCAGCGACGTATAGTGACTACATTAAGCATATTGGAAAGTCTCGTCGCTGATAAGTCACTGAACGTTGCTATAATTTTAAAATCAGCGACGTTTAGCGACTTTTAAAGTCCGGCGTCGTAGTATTCTAAAATTTTACGACGTTTAGCGATGTTTTTTTGCACGTCGCTAAATTACGTCAAGTAGGTTTCCCTGGTTCAACATTTCATTTCTCCCTCTCCCAATATTCTATTTCCCGCCACCTTCCCCCCGACCTCCAGATCCCCCGCCCCTCCCACGCCTCCGGCCGCCGCCCCCGACGACCCCGCGTCCTCCAGCCCCCCTCCGCCACCTCCAGTCGACAGCCTCCTCCGTGCGCCTCCAGCTCCCCTTCGTCACCTCCTACGCCTCCAGCCCCCCGTTCGCCTACGCCTCCTCCAACGCCTCCTCTGTGCGCCTCCAACCCCTCCTCCACCTCCAGCCCATGTTCGCCTACGCCGCCTCCAACCCCCATCTCAGTAAACCCCTCTCCCTCTCTCTCTCTCTCTCTCTCGTAGAACGGACACGGACACTTGACACCATACAGGTCACAAAATGAGAGGAGGAATGGAATACATAGGTTGGTCGGATGTAAATCTAACCCGAATCAATCACATTAGGGTTTATGGTTTCGTGAACTTGACGAACACAAAATCATAGAGGGTTTTATTCTGGAAGGACAAAAGAGATTTTGTTAATAGTGATGGAAACAAAAAAAAAAGAACTGTCTCTTGAGTTAGAAAGCAAAAGCCAAAGAACCTAATGGAAATGGCACATATATTAATTATGAGAATTGCTTGCAAAGGAGGCTCATGCTCCCCTTTACACATAGATGTAACCTCCTATATAACCAGGATTAAAAACCTAATCCTGATCCACTTTTAAATAAATCACATTACTAAAGTTAATATTAAATTATATTCGTACACAATATAGTCAATTAAGTAATTATTTCGAAGGCAAAAAAAAAAAAAAAACACTAGCGTAATTAAATATAGTCTACTACCAAATAAGAAAGCTTTCAAGGAGAGTCGTGTCATGCCCCGATCCCATAGGACCGATCGTCCTCGCTAATGCGTGATACCACGCGAGCCTAGATTGCGCTCACGCAAGGCGGGTTCCATAACGGCCGATTGCAGGCTAAACGACGGGGTCGTCGCACAGAAGTCCCAAGCAGAAACATTGAATAACACCAGCGAAAACTTAAAGCAAAACACAAGTCATTCAAAATGCTCTTTATTGATATTGAAACAAATGTTACAATGTGGCATGAGGCCATGATTACAATCGCTCAGTCTCACTCTTCTCATAATACAAGTCACTCAGCTCTCTCTCAGCTCTCAGTACAATGTGGCGAGCCAGCGGATGCTTCAGATAGGCGATGTTCATACATTATGTCGCGTATAAGTCAGACTTCCATGCGGTCGCATGCCTCGAAACGCCAAGGAACTCTGTGCCTTGACGCATCCAAACGAGCTCCGCGCCAACGAGTTTCTACCTATGCCTGCACATGAAAACTGTGTGGGTGTTAGTACTGAACTGTACTGGTGGAGTGAGCTCCTCGCCCACCCATACAAAACCAACACATTCATTTACTTTGTGCAACATATCCTTTTACGATTGTCTTTCTATTCTTGTCTTAGGATCAATTTTATGACATAAACTCTTGGCCTATTCACATGATCAATTCGTTCAAACCCATAATCACATATGTTCATCCATCTATCTTAAGTCATCGAGCAACATATTTTCTTAAAATGCATCGATCTATGCTAACTCAAATCATCGAGCAACATCTATTCCAATCCTTAGAGTCATTCTCAAATATTCAAATTATTTTCGTGCACGCTATCATCCAATCGTGCTAACTTTTCGTATATAATTTATATCAATTTTCTCGATCGAGTCATCCGTTCGTACACCTTAACTTTTCCTCGGTTCAGTTTTACCTACTCATTCGTTTTTGCATTTCGTACTTGCACAATTCCAATCCAGTGCGCGTCGTTTCTAATTCGTTCAAACCAACTCGTCAAAATTATCAAGATTAATACTTGCTCAATGATACTTGCTCTAAGGCTTTGCATACTTTGTCGACGCTTGCAGATGGACTCATTGGCACCCCGCATCCGCAATCAATCGACATCTCCGAGGCTATCACATACACAACTCAAGGATGAAGTCATGCGACAAATCCTCAAAACTATCATTCGATTCACAAACAATTTCTTCGAATCTCTGTTCCAACCATTCTTCAAATTCCAAGCACGCTCATCTATATTGCATCAACGATAACATCGTTTGATGGCACCCCTATCGATAGCCATCCCATATTCTATAATTCAAGTCAATTTCGATCCCGTTTAAAACAACTCGAGTTTTGCACACAACTTTTTCTAAGGTCGACATAATTTTTGGTGCATATACCCAGCCCGACTTAGCCAACCGTGCTTTATGTGAACCATCTTTTGTTTTTATCAAAAAATATTCTCATACGATTTGCAAATTATATAGACTTATTGTATGGACATCCAGCAGAACATTGAGAGAGCGCACTAATGATATCAATCATGGAAACAACATCAGAGTTTACGGAAACAACATCAGACTTAAAGAATTCAATCGAAAAGTCCAATGACGTAAAGCCGTGCTCTGATACCATTATGTCACACCCCGATCCTGTAGGACCGATCGTCCTCACTAAGGTGTGATGCCGCATGAGCGTAGATTGCGCTCATGCAAGCACTACCAAAATACAGCGATTTGGCGATGGAAATTTAGCGACAGATTTTGTCCGTCGCTATTAGCGACGGACTACCGAAAAAGTTTCGAATGATTGCCGTCAAAAAGTTGATAATTTTTTTTATTTTAAGGGCGAGCAAAGGTCGCCCATCCGTCGTTAAGTCGTCGGAGATATAGCGATGGATAAAGAATCCCTCGCTATGTTGACGCTTAGTTGTCAAAAGTTGGCAGGAAATATTGAAAAAAATTGGCGCAAAATTTAACGACCACATAGCGACGGATATTCTGTCGGCCAGCTAGGGTGGTATAGTGACGGACTAGCGTCGGCCATCTATCCATCGCTATATGTCCAGCCCTAACTTAAATTTAACCGACGGGAGAGAAACTTTTCATTCCCTCCAAATTTTCTCACGTCTCTCTCTCTCTCTCTCTCTCTCTCTCCGGCGCACGCAAGGCTCTCCCTCTCTCTCCAGGTAATCCCCTCTCTTTCTCTCTCTCGGTGGTCGGGGCGGCGGGGGCCGGTGGTGGTGGGGGTGGGGGTCGGCGGTGGTGGGGGTCACGGTGGTGGGGGTGGGGGTCGCTGTGGGGGTAGGGAAGCGGAGGAGGGTTTCAGGGTGGGGGTGGTGGAGGTCGACGGAGGTGGGGGTGGGGGTCGCGGGAGGGGGGGTAGGGCAGCGGAGGGGGGTTTCAGGGTGGGGGTGTTGGTGGTCGGCAGTAGAGGAGGGTAGGGCAGCGGAGGGGGGCCGGGGTGGTGGTGGAGGTGGTGGTCGACGGTGGTGGGGAAGGGGGTCAGGGGGATGTAGGGCAGCGGAGGGGGGCCGGGGGTGGGGGGCGGTGGTGGGGGGATGGCGGTCGGCGGTGGTGGGGGTTGGGGGCCGGGGGTGGCAGTTGGGGTCGGCGGATGGGGGCCGGGGTGGGAGTTGGGGTCGGCGGTGGTAGGGGTGGGGATCAACGGTGGTGGGAGTGGGGAGTTGGGGGTCAGCGGTAGTAACACACACACACACACACACACACACACACACACACACACACACACACACACACACACACACCGAAACGGAATTTTTTTAAACCGAACCGAATCTCTTAGTGTGTTTATATATATATATATATATATATATATATATATAAACTTAGTAAAAAAATTCGATCGTTGGTGGCTACTAGTGTATCCTAGTGTAGAGGAGTATGTCGAGGAGTATGACTAATAGCTAGTGTGTAGAGGAGTATGGTTACTACTTTATCCTAGTGTAGAGGAGTATGGCTACTAGTGATAGATAGGTTTATGTGTATCGGTATCAGACTATTTCTATGAGTATCGATATCGGTATCATATTATTTCTATGAGTATCGGTATCAGGCTATTCCTATGAGTATCATAATCGGTATCGGTATCGGATTATCGGTGTAGGTATCGGACTATCGGTATCTGTATCGGTATCGGTATCTGTATCAGAATCGGTATAGGTATCTGTATCAGAATCGGTATCGGTAGCGGATCCACCTCCTCGACCATATGTACTTAGTATCGATCGTAGCGGATTCACCTCCTTATTCTCTAGTATTGCGTCCCAACGATCAACCTAAATACCCACGGAGAACAAATTGACGGGTACGAAGTTGGGGAAGCAGCACAAAAGTGCTTGGAGAATAAGTTTTGACATCGTCCATAGAGAGCTGCTTGGGTGGGAACGAGTGGTGGTACTGGTAAGTAGCATAGTTAGGAGAGACGTAGTACCAGAACTCAAGCTGAGGCTGAGGAAGGACTGGAGCGCATGCATAGTATATGTTGGTCTGGGCTAGGCTTTGGTTGGCTGAGAGTGAGAAGCGAGAAGAAGGGAAGTAGGGAGAAGCAGATGGGTCCAAAAAATATTATTGATGTTTACGAGAGTAATTGGCCAGTTACAGGAGATTTAACTGGCCAATCACTCTCGTGTTTATGGTTTGGATTAAGATTCTTCTTGTGCTCCCGAATCTGAACTGTTTCTAAAGTGTATTTTTATGGATAATTCAATACTCGAGACTGTTCAAAATTAAATCGTCAAACGAAGCTGAGTTGAATTTTGTATATACGTGCTATCATTGATATTAGATGACACCCAAGACCCGAGGATCTCGCTTGACAGAGGCATAGATGGCTGTTGAGGAGGTAGTGGTACCTCATGCTGCTGAGAAGATAGTGGGACCTCCTGCTGCTGAGGAGATCAAGGAAGAACTTCCTCCTACTATTAAGGAGGAAGTAATTCCTAAAGCCGAGATAGCTGTGAAGGAGGAGGTGGCACCAGAGGGCAGTTGCACCGGAAGTTCCAGTCATCCATCTCCTCTTGATATTGATCTTGCTGGCGTGGATCCTACTTATGCGCAGTGGCTGAGGAGGGAGATCTCTCTACGCGTACGTAGAGGACAATATATATATATATATGATTTTTGACCATATTTGTTTTCGGTAGACTTATTTCTGGGTTTTACTTGGATGGTTTTACAACTCTTGATTTTTTTATTTTCTAGACATGGTTATTTTATAGACTTGGATGTTTTTAGATGCTATTACCTAGACTTTTATTATATAGAAATTCAACGGAGGGTTACTCCGGGTCTCATTGATGTATGTTGGTTTGTGTAATGTATTTGAGATAGATATTTGTATATTGGTGTATGATGTATATTGGTTTGTTGGTTTGTGTGAGGTGTGATGCATATTGTGATGTTTCGATGTTTCGGATGTTGTACGAATAGGGAATGCTGTGTTTTACGTAAATTTGTTTCAAAATTTTTCTAGTTAGCGATGGCCTTGCAACTACCTAACGACCGATGTCGACGAATTAGCGACGGATTATCCGTCGACAAGGTTCTGGAAATATAAAGATTTCCATAACCTAAGCGACGGATATTCCGTCGCTAAACCGTCGTTCTTCTGTTGAGTTGGCGACGGATTGGCGACGGATTTTGTGTATCAAAAATTCTCTGATACGCAGTTACCGACATATTACCGACGGACTTGTCCGTCGCTAAAATATAGTATCAGAAACTTTCTGATAATTGATTTGACGGAAATTCGTCGACTAGCCGTCGCTAAATGTATGATTCTTGAGGACAGCAATCCGTCGCTAAGCAGTCGAATGGCGACAGCTTAGCGGCGGACTTTTGTTTAGCGACGGGCTATTTTCCGACGGATTTTTTCAGCCAAATTCCGTCGGTTAGCCGTCGCTAAGTCAATTTGCCGACGAATTAGCGACGGAAGATGACCGTCGCTAATTCGATGTATTTTTGTAGTGAAGGCGGGTTCCATAACGGCCAATTACAGGATAAGCGACGGGATCGTCGCATAGAAGTCCCAAACAGAAATATTGAATAATACTAGCAGAAACTTGAAGCAAAATACATCATTAAAAATGCTCTCCATTAATATTGAAATAAAGGTTACAATGTGGCATGAGGCCATGATTACAATCGCTCAGTCTCACTCTTATCACAATACAAGTCACTCAGCTCTCTCACATCTCTCAGTACAATGTGACGAGCCGGCGGATGTTTCAGATAGGCGATGTCCATACATTATGTCCCGTATAAGTCTAGACTCCATGCGGTCGTACGCCTCAAAATGCCAAGGAACTCCGTGCCTCGAAGCATCCAAGCGAGCTCCGTGCCAACGAGCTTCTACATGTGCCTGCACATGAAAACTATGTGGGTATCAGTACTCAACTGTACTGCTGGAGTGAGCTTCTCGCCCACCTATACAAAACTAACACGTTCATTTACTTTGTGCAACATATCCTTTTACGATTGTCTTTCTATTCTTGTCTTATGATCAATTTTAAGACAAAATCTTGGCCTATTTAGTGTCTCTAGACCATCACTGTGCCTTGCACCAACAACTTACTTATACTTTGCCTCTAGACCCTTTTCGTGCCAACAACGTCAACTTATCGACTCGTGTTTGTCTTTCGGCCCATATTTGGAACACAACAACTTGGTCGTGCCATAAACTCTATTCGTGCTTCAATATAATTGAGGTAGTGCCTCCCCTTTAGTCTTTTGCCTATACCCGTGCCATAACAACATAGTCGTGCCATAACATATCGAGGTCGTGTCTCGCAATTTAACATGACTCAACCGAACATGCCATAAGGTCCTTCTTGACTTAACTCGAAAGTACTCAATTCTAACTTATACAACTCTATGCCGACGACTTATTACTCGATGCCACATCATGTGCTGAAGCACATGTCCGTACTATAGCCGAATCTTAGGCCCATAATGGTGTTGCAACTGTGCACATCTTCTTAACTCAATTCGTGTCGTGCTTGCACTATCTTTGATTTGACCAATACAGTGCATGCGAATTGTCGCTTAGTACGCCAATTTATCTATATGAAAGTCACTGGCAATTCAAGCTATCGTGGATATAGCTCGGGTAGGCGACGGGTCTTTCGATGCAAGGTAGCTAGCCCGATGGAAAGCCCCCGACTACCCATACGGTACAATCCAGCGCTGCTATAACGTCTTCCCCCTAGGTCGACCTGGCCCCGGCGCCCCAGCTTACTACCAGTCGAGGAAGAAATCCTTGTGCACAAGTTGTCCATGACCACGTACATACGAGAACATCTAGACTCACGTAAATGCATGACCTAATTTACGGGACAACTTGAAACATACTTAGGAAAATATGTTTTAGAACCACACTATGCAAAATGTGCATAGGAACCATACTATACAAAATGTGCATAGGAACCATACTATACAAAATGTGTATTGGAACCATACTATGCAAAATGTGCATCTCTGGAGACTTCCAAACGAGGGACCGCCTCAGCGACAAACGGTCGCATGAACTTTCCATTCTTTGGAACCCAGGGAACGACTATTGTATAGCCTTCCTACTTAACTTGAACAAAATGTGTTCCTTAAGTACCATAGACCGTGGCTACCTTTTCATCGAGTCAGCCGTGGCTCATGCCTCAAACCAACTCGTGCTCTATGCGACACTATCGTCCAAGTCATACTTTATATGATAAGCCTTGAGATCGTAGGACTATGTGACTTAATAACAGTAGAAAGTGCGGGACAGTGCTTAGAATGACTTCGACAACCAAACATAACTTTTGCCTAACTCAATCGTACAACAACTTAATCTGAAGGACGGGCAAAGGCTAGGCTAAGGCTTAGACGATAGGATCGTGTATGCTTTATCAAGCATTTATACGTATGATGCCTATGAATTAGGCTAAGTTCACAGCTTTATGGCAACTTAAACCAGCTCTCCTTCTCCCAAGCCACGGGACGAAGGACCGAGTGTCATTTTGAAAGCACGTCGTGCAACACTTCTAAGCCGATAGTGGGACCTTTCATAGTCTAACTCAATCCGACCCGACTTAGGATAATTCCCTTAGCTATGTGGATTCGCCTGTTTTATTATCAAGTCTACTTGTGCATTTGAAAACTTTTATTTTATTAGTGTGAAGGCCAAGCTGAGGCAAGTTCACCAAAGCTACTCATCTGAGCGAGGAGTCTTCTCGACCGAGCGGGTCTTCGAGCAGCCGTTGCATGGCTAAGTCCGAACGCCGTTGGTGTTTCGATTCCTCCGATTGAGTTGAGCAGGACGGGACATTACAAGTCGTATATACGGACACGGGAATGACTCTTCAATGCCAAGAGTTTTGAAATACAGGATTAGTATTTGCATATATGATTTTGTGTGTGTGAGAATTATTAGTGTGAGATAAAAAAATGGGGTATTAGTGTTGTGTTATATGTGGTAAAGAGTATTTTTGGCATGGATCGATAGAAATTAAAAAGGCTACTCAAAATAATTGTCAGTTTGAGATAGTTGCATGAATAGGTGGTCTGCTACTATGATTGATATTATTTCCAAGAAGGTAGTTTATGTTTAGATTCTTATATGAAATGCACACTCATATTTGTGTACTAATAAGTGATTTTGATATCTAATATCTAAGAAGTATCCTAATACCTAGAGTGTATAGAGTATCCTAGAAGTGTAGGTATGATTGGTATATCGTAGTACCTAGAGTGTATAGAGTGAGTATCCTAGTAGTATATAAGATATTTTAGAAATTGGGTAATTGTCAAGGTAAGTTTGGAGTTTAATTGAAAGTATCTATAGTGTATCCTATAAGATATGGTATGGTGTCAAGTGTAGGTATGATTGGTATCCTAGTACAAAGATGCAAGCGAGTATCAATGTGATATTGTGTACCATGGTACATGATATCCACATGATACATAAATACCTAAAGTTAAGGTGATATGTAGGTAAGTGCTAGCTAGGTATCTTAGATATTTAGGGTAAGTGTCCGTATCATCCCGAAGTCAAGTGTCAATGTCAGCCCTTCTCTGAAAAAGTAAGTTTATATCTGTAAGCCTTTTTTAGGCTTTTAGAGTTCTACCGATTTTCTAAAAATAGGAGAAAAGACAAAGAACGAAAGAAGTAAGAAATAGTAAAAAAACAAAGAACGAAAAATCCTAGAATTTTTTTTATAATACTTGGCCTTTTCTATTATTTTTTGGAAATCCGGTAGAACTCTGAAGCCTATAAAGGCTTGCAGAAGTAAATTTTCTTCGAAGAGAATGGCTGACATTGAACACGTGACGACACTCATTTAATATTCATGTGTCTATGCATCCATTTGGACAATATAATTGAATAATGTGTATCTATCTTTGCATAATTATCTTCAAATAGATATGAATTACTATCTGCGGCATCGTTCATGGATGTACAATCGTCATCCTGATGACATATGCGGTGTGCGGGATGAATTCATAGAGGGTGTACAGCAGTTCCTGCAGTTCGCCAAGACGTTCCCTCAGTACATGGACGGTACCAAAATTAAGTGTCCGTGTGTGAGATATCGTAACTTGAAATATCATCTAGAAGTGGAAGTCACATATCAAAAAAACTTTTAGAAAACTAAAAAACTGTTAGAAAACTAAAAAATTGTTAGAAAACTAAAAAATAGAAGTAGAAGGACGAATTCATAGAGGGTGTACAACAGTTCCTGCAGTTCGCCAAGGTATTCCCTAAGTACATGGATGGTACCAAAATTAAGTATCTGTGTGTGGGATGTCGCAACTTGAAATATCATCCAGAAGTGGAAGTCACATATCATTTATACTCGAAAGGTTTTATGTCGAATTACTATCAGTGGACCGCACACGGAGAACTTGTATCTTTAGCATCGGAGTCGGAGCCTTATGTGATGTCCACAACCATGCTGCTTACGATGATGCATGGGTGAACATAATTTTTGACGCGGCGGGGCCTAGTTTCGATCCAGACAATCAGGATGCAGCCGAGGAGACACCGAATGCCGATGCTGTAAAGTTTATGGAGTTGTTGGAGAAAACAAGGACTCTATTATATCCTGATTGTCAGGATTATTTATCGTTGGAGGTGGTTACAAGATTGTTGAACATCAAGTCCGATTTTAACATGTCGCAAGAATGCTACAACCGACTGATAGAGTTGATTATAGAGATATTGCCGGAGGGTGTTAAGTTACCTAAAGACTTCTACTGGTCTAAGAGGATAGTGAGATCGCTCTAGATGGGATACAAAAAAATTGATGCATGTCACAACGGATGCATGTTGTACTACAAAGACGATAATGATAAAGACGCGTGCAGATTTTATGGTGTTGATCGCTACAAGGGCACTGGTAGAGGAAGGTCTGTCAGTGCAAGAAAGCCTACCGATTCGATACACTACTTGCCGTTGACATCGCGGTTGCAGAGGTTGTTTATGGTGAAGGAGACTGCAGGCACTGGCAGGAATAAATCGAAGGAGTGTTGGACCACCCATTTGATGGAGAAGCATGGAAGCACTTTGATCGAGGGTATCCAAATTTTTCTTCGGATCCGCGTAATGTCAGATTGGGTCTCTCCTCCGACGATTTTATCCCATTCGAACTTTCGGGCTTCCAGTATTCGTGTTGGCCTGTGATCGTCACTTCGTAAAATCTATCGCCTTGGATGTGCATGAAGACTCCGTATATATTCCTCACCATTATTATTCTGGTTCCGAACAATCTGATGAGAAACATCGATGTGTATTTACAGCCATTGATAGATGAGTTCAATCAGCTGTGGGAAGTAGGTGCCAACACCTACGATATTTTTAGAAAGCAGAATTTTTAGATGCAAGCAGCACTTATGTGGACCATCAACGACTTTTTGGCCTATAGAATGTTATCGGAATAGAGCATGCATGGCCATCTTTTATGTCTGTATTGCATTTACCACACTAAGGCTTTTCGTTTGAAACACGGAGGCAAATCGTGCTTCTTCGATTGTCATCGACAATTCCTGCCGAAGGATCATCCGTACCGGAGGAATATGAATGCTTTTCGTGCCGGCGTTGTGGAGAAGGCTAATCCACCGCCAAGGTAGCCCAGATACACGATATGGAAAGTGGTAAAAGATTTACCAAGAGCTATTGAAGAGCCTCCTAAGGGCAACAAATGTGACGAATTTGGTCGCACTCATAACTAGACGAAGAGGAGTATATTCTGGGATCTGCCCTGTTAGAGCACCAATCTGATCAGACATAACCTTGATGTCATGCATATCGAGAAGAATGTGTTTGACAACATAATTAATACTCTAATGGACGTAAAGGGGAAGATGAAAGACAATCCAAAGGCCAGGTTGGACTTGGAAGAAATATGTAGATGTCCTGCGTTGCATTTGATAGAGGAGGAGAATGGGAAGTTGAAGCAGCCTAAGGCAATTTTCTCACTAGAGAAGGAAGATAAAGTGAGACTTTGTAGGTGGATTCAATGCCTGAAATTTCCAAACGGGTATGTTTCGAACTTGAGAACATGCGTCGACCTCAAGGAGAACAAACTGACGGGCATGAAGAGCCACGATTGTCTCGTATTCATGGAGAGGATAATTTTGATTGTATTTCGTGAATTCTTACCCAGGTTATTTGGAAAATTGACAAGCATGGTCTTGTGGATATAAACTACAAGCGTAGATATCAAGGCTACGAATCATTTGTCCTATCAAGTCAGGCTCTGCATGTGTACTTCATATCTTATCCAAGACAGGGAAAAACGAGGTCTGACTGGTGGACAGTATGCAAGACTAAATCTAGAGATACCTTTGACGTTGATGAAAAAGCTTCTCAGAAGGACGAGCTACCTCTTGTAACAAATATTGTATATATGGACTCCACGAAAATTACTCATTACACGACTAATAATGTAGAAGAGGTAGAATTATCCGAAGAGGAAGATGAAGATGAAGGCGAAGATGAAGGTGAAGATGAGGAGGAAGAGGAAGAGGAGGTCGAGGAAGACGAACAAGATGAATTTTTTTGAAGATGATTGAGAGTAATGTACTTTCATTTTGTTATTATGTAGACTTGGTTATTCTGTAGACTTAGTTATTATCTAATATTGGTTATTATCTGGACTTTGATGTTTTTGTATAATGTACTATATGGACTTCAATTTTTTCTGTAGAATGTACTATCTGGACTTTGATATTTATTGTAGAATGTACTTTCATATTTCTGACTGTAGAATGTACTATATATCTGTTCATTTGTTGTATCATCATATGTTGTTATCAGGTATGACAGGAAGACGCAGATCATTTGGCAGGTCCCGATGTGGACAGGGTTCTCCTCCGGTACTTTCTACTAGTTCTGGATCCTCGACGTCGAGTACTCCAGTATATCGATCAGCCATATCTTCGACTGCCATGACGTTACGTGGCAGCACTCCTAGGACGAGTAGTTCCAGGCCTGAGACTCCTCCCTTGTCTAGCGTTCCTCCTGCTGAGACAACGATGGAGATAGATGAGCAGATGGAGGAGGTTGAGCCGACGCCGGATCAGTATCAGCAAGATCCTCCGTGCGCACCTCCGGAGGAGACGAGGATGAAGATTTGGGCCGACGGTACAAAGTAAGTGTTTTCTTTTATCATCATATATATCGTTTATTTCTTTATTCATCATAAATTTACATTTTCATGAATATAATTACTTTTGTATAGATATCGTCCCTCGTTGTTACAGAGACGCCTGGGCCACTTTCTGAGGTACAATTATGGTGGCCCTTGGATAAACTACTCTGATGCACCGGACGATAGGAAGGTCTTCTGGTTTGCACAGTTCAAGGTAAAAATATATTTGGTTTTAATATGAATCATCTTATTTATGCATATTATATAACTGACTAAATTACTTCTTCTAGCACACTACCAAAATTTATCGTTTTAGCGATGGCCACATCCGTCGCTAAGACGACGGTAGTAACTATTAGCGACCGAGTGCCGACGGATATTGGCCAAAAAAATCCGTCGGCAATCAGCTCGTCGCTAATAACCTTCCGTCGCTAAGTTGTCGTCACATGACGGAATAGCGACGGATAATCGACGTCACAATACGAAGCATTAGCGACGCATTGCCGACGGACTGTCGTCCACTTCAGCTTTTAAGGACTGAACTGTGTAGGCTATAGCGACGTAAATTTCCGTCGGTAACCCGTCGCAAAAGCGTATCAGATCGTATCATTCCGTCGCTAATCCGTCGATACCTTCGATATCAAGTGACGGATTAGCGACGATTTTCTGACGGAAAGGTCGTCGACCAGCTTCTGGAAATTCATGTCATTTCCAGCAACTTGGCGACGGATAAGTCGTCGCTTTGCCGTCGGAATATATCGACCGAATAGCGACGGATTAACCATCGACCTTGTTCTGGAAATTCTTGTTATTTCCAGAACACGGGCGACGGATAGGTCGTCGCTATGCCGTCGAACAATATATCATGCCAACGGATAGTCCGTCGACCATCCGTCGCTACCTGGGAAAAATTTGCAAATATCCAGTTAGCGACGGCATAACCGTCGAAAAGTAGTCGGAAACTGGTGATGACCGTCGCAAAACGGTCACAAGTCCGTCGCTAACTGAGAATATTTTAAAAAAAATTACAGCTTTTTAGCTGTTCGCAAAAGTTTGCATAAACCAAACCAATATATAATGCACACCAATTATCCGACAATCACATAGACCAAATATATTATGCACACCAATTATCCAAGAATCACATAGACCAAATATGCACATACGAATTTAATGTACACCAATTATCCAAGAATCATATACACCAAACCAAATTAATATAAAATAGACATCAATTATCCGGAAGAGTAACCTAATATCCATCGTTATAATCCGATCATTGCACAAATATTCCAAATTTTTCACAAATATTCCAAAGCACATAGGAAAGAGTTGGCCAGTTACAGTAACCTAATATCCAATCCTGACGACCGATCATAGCACAAATATTCCAAAATTTTCACAAATATTCCAAAACACATAGGAAAATCGACTTTGGCCTCAACAAAGACCACAAGTCAGACGATGAATCCTCACAGCCAGGGATGATAGTTGCGTTGAGGCATGTACCATTCTATCAGCCACTTTGCATACGAAGGCTCAATCTGGTTGAGGTCTTTTGTAGGGATAGGAGGGTCGCTCCCGATGCTACTACTCTCTGACGGTGGCTCCTCCTTAGCTTCAAGCTTGGGAGCAATCTCTTCCCTGATGGTCATCGGTTCTTCCTTGACCTCGACCTTTGGTAACACCTTCTCCTTAACAGTCACCGGCTCTTGTTTGACGACGGAGACTTCCTCCGTGTCGACCTCCAAGGGTTTCTTGCCTCGACCCCTTCCTCGACTAGCAGCACCACCTCGACGAGTCCTAGGAGCCATCTTTCTGACAACAGAAATTTTCATATAGGGTAAAGAAATTTACTCAAGTTATAAAAGTTGTGATGTTGGTTTTTTGCGTTCATCATCATTAGAGGGAGCAGCACTGGAAAAGTTGTGACGTTGGTAGCATGAGAGAGTAAAAATCTGTATCACAAGACTAACAGAATTACTATGTAATCATGTACTCACCAATAACCGGATGTAACTGGAGTCGTTGGGCCTATCGTGGAGTAATTTGTGGATCCGCTGGTATAGGCCAGATGTACTTAGTATCTAGTGTATCAGATTAGTATCGGTATATCGGTTTGGTATAGGACGTATCATATTGGTATTGGCCTTAACAAATTGGTATCGTCCTATATCCGATATGTACATGTATCGGCCGAATAGCTAGGATTCATATTGGTCTTATCGATTTAGTATCGGTCATATCCGATAGGTATCGGCCGTGTTGGATTAGTATAGACTATTTCGGATTAGTATCGTGGAAGGTTTAGTAACAACTGTACTTGGATTTCTCTCTTCTCGAGCTAGAATACCATTACAAGAGAATCACCAGATCGTGATTGGCCAGTTACAGTAACATGCATACTTCCTTTTCCATCAGGAAAAGCGAGATTAAAAAGGAAGTATGTATGTTCTGTAACTGGCCATCTACGCTCTCGTGACTCTCTTGCAATGGTAATCTAGCTCTAGAAGAGAGAAATCCAAGTACAGTTGTTACTAAACCTTCCACGATACTAATCCGAAATGGTATATAATAATCCAACACGGTCGATACCTATCGGATATGACCGATACCAAATCGATAAGGCCAATATGACTTAATGGCTATACGGCCGATACATATCGGATAGGACGATACCAATTCGCTAAGACCAATACCAACCGATACGGTCCATACCAAAATGATAGATCGATACTAATCCGACACGGTCAATACTTATAAGTACCTACGGTCCAGGAGGTTGATCCGCTAGTACATCCATGTACGAACAACGAAGTAACGATCCATTTCAATTTGGATGTGAAAATCTGTATCGTAAGACAAACTAAACATAATCAGTTCTATTTCACATGCTTAATTGCCAAGTATGGGAACGAATGGCTCAGAACACAACCCAAAATTCATTCTAGCATACATTAGTGTGAATCATCTACGTTCTGTACATATAGTGTAGTATATGTTCTTATCGTATCTAGTATCTGAAGGATGTAACAGAATCAAGATGAACTCACATAGATTACAGGTGCCCCACATTTGAGTGCTACACCAAGACTCACCGTAATGAGGTTAGTGATTTATTTAACCTAATATAGTAATCTTGTAATTTAAAGTTGGAAGAACATGCAAGTAGCCTTATAGTTTCTGCCTCGCCAGTCGAATGGCTTAATTGCCAAGTATCGGAACGAATGGCTCAGAACACAACCCGAGATTCATTCTAGCATATATTAGTGATTCATCTTGATTCTGTTACGTCCTTCAGATACTAGATACGATAAGAACATATACTACACCATATGTACAGAATATAGATGATTCACACTAATGTATGCTAGAATGAATCTTGGCTTGTGTTCTGAGCCATCCGTTCTGATTAAGCATCTTCCTTCTCCTCTCCTCCACCATGGCTCTGAACAAATCTGCTTCTCCCTCTACTTTCCTTCTTCTTATTTGACTCTCTCAGCAACATATGACATCCAGCTCAAGTGTAGAGTCGGGGGAGAAGAAGTGGACAGAAAGAGAAGGGGGAAGCAACACAGCCGGCGACATGACCCAGAGGAAGTACAGAGGTTTTCTTCAACAGACGTAGGAGAACTATAAGGATATATCTTTTCACAACATATCACCTTGTCAAAGACCCTTAATGTGACAATCATGTTACCGCGGTGTCGGAAGACTAACATGTCATAATTTTCTAAGCCGTGTGTTTTGACACCGCGGTAACATGATATTCACATGAAGGGTCTTTGACAAGATGACATGTTGTGAAAAGATATATCCTTATAGTTCTCCTACGGCTGTTGAAGAAAACCTCTGTACTTCCTCCGGATCATGCCGTCGGCTGTGCTGCTTCCCCCTCCTCTTCCTGTCCACTTCTTCTCCCCCGACTCTACACTTGAGCTGGATGTCATATGTGGCTGAGAGAGTCAAATAAGAAGAAGGGAAGTAGAGGGAGGAGCAGATTTATTCAGAGCCATGGTGGATGAGAGGAGAAGGAAGATGCTTGATCAGAACGGATGGCTCAGAACACAAGCCAAGATTCATTCTAGCATACATTAGTGTGAATCATCTATGTTATGTACATATGGTGTAGTATATGTTCTTATCGTATCTAGTATCTGAAGGACGTAACAGAATCAAGATGAACTCACTAATGTAATACTAAGACATCATCTACTACTATATAAGATATAGTAATAGGTTATCGTATCATCATTGCCGAGGGATGAGGGTCGGAGGACAGTCAACTTTATCTAAGGCTACTTGCATAGTTTCTGCCTCGCCAATCGAATGGCTGCAGGGACTATGTCCTGATCACCATGGCGTACCGTAGACTAATGCAAATGGAGCTAGAAATATCCGTCGCTAACCGGTCATTAGTCTGTCAGTAACTGAGAATTTTTAAAAAAAAAATTGCAGCACTTTCCCTGTTCACAAAAATATGCATAAACCAAACCAATATATAATGCACACCAATTATCCAAGAATCACATAGACCAAATATGCACATACGAATTTAATGCACACCAATTATTGTATCTACGGCTACATAGTTTTTGCCTCGCCAATCGAATGGCTGCAGGGACTATGTCCTGATCACCATGTCGTACCGTAGATTAATGCAAATAGAGCTGGAGCCAAAATACAGAAACCAAAATACAAAATACAGAAACCAAAATACAAAATACAAAATACAGAAACCAAAATACAAAATACAGAAACCAAAATACAAAATACAGAAACCAAAATATAAAATATAGAATCCAAAATAGGACCCTCTGTGAGAACGGATGGCTCAGAACACAACCCAACCGGAGAGAATACTCTGAGAGATCCATCTGTGTAGGACGTATACTCTGAGATATCACCTTTACAAGAATGATATCAGTAGCGGGATCGAGTGTTGGAGGAGATACTATCAGAGTATACGTCCTACTCAGATGGGTCTCTCACCGTTACTATTTTTTTCTGACAGCATGGTGGATGTGCTCCGTCCACATATTCTTGCTCCGAGCCAAAACTTTGTCCCGGAGCTCAAGTGGACATCCTTGGTGTAGAGCTCGAGTGAGAGGTTTCTGACAGCATGGTGGTCTCCTTTGTTAAAGTATCCGTGTTCGTCCCACAACCAATGTTGGATGAGCACGGATACTTTGACAAAGGAGGCCACCATGCTGTCAGGAACCTCTCACTCGAGCTCTACACGAAGGATGTTCACTTGAGCTTCGGGGCAAAGTTTTGGCTCGAAGAAAGAATCTGTTGACGGAGCACATCCACCTTGCTGTCAGAAAAAAATATTAACGGTGAGAGACCCATCTGAGTAGGACGTATACTCTGATAGTATCTCCTCCAACACTCGATCCCACTACTGATATCATTCTTGTAAAGGTAATATCTCAGAGTATACGTCCTACACAGATGGATCTCTCAGAGTATCCTCTAGTGATAGGTTGTCGTATCATCACTGCCGAGGGATGAGGGTCGGAGAACAGTCAACTTTATCTACGGATACATAGTTTCTGCCTCGCCAGTCGAATGGCTGCAGGGACTATATATGTCCTGATCACCATGTCGTAGTCCAATACAATCCAGAGATTGACACAGTTCTAGTTCATATATGTAGTCCAATACAAATAGTCTAATACAAAAACAAATCAATACAAATAGTCCAATACAAATAAGTACTAATAGCTAATGAGAACCACGCTGCTCACGCAAACGCTCAGTGATACGTTCACGCAACCACCTCAAAAAAACGAGATTTTTGGCGCGAGGAGAGCTGTCGTCCCTTGCAAGGACTACATGAAGAGTCCTCTCGGTCTCACTAGCTACCGGTGCTGGATGAATAGAACTTCCGGTCTCACTAGCAACCGGTGCCACTTCCTTCTTAACTGTAGGAGGAGCCACCTCAGCATTCACTGTTTTTCTCAAATGACGTGTCGCTCCTCGGGTCATGGGTGCCATCTGGTAAGATCGATAGTCACAAATAATATAATTGTAACATAAGCAAGCTAACTAAAGGAACCATCATGTAATTTGAGTACATTTTCGAAAGCCGATAAAGTATAAAAAATTCAATTTTTTGCCAAGTGTGAGAACGGATGGCTCAGAAGACAATCCAAGATTCATTCAAGCATACAATAGTGTGAATCATCTATGTTCTGTACATATGGTGTAGTATATGTTCTTATCGTATCTAGTATCTGAAGAACGTACCAGAATCAAGATGAACTCACATAATGTAATACTAAGACATCATCTACTACTATATAAGATATAGTGATAGGTTGTCGTATCATCATTGCCGAGGGATGAGGGTCGCAAGACAGTCAACTTTATCTACGGCTACATAGTTTCTGCCTCGCCAGTCGAATGGCTGCAGGTACTATGTCCTGATCACCATGTCGTACCGTAGATCAAATGGAGCTGGAACTGGAGCCAAAATACAGTACTACTTCACCATGTCGTACCATTTTACTCTCTCTCTCTCCTCCCCCCCTCCGGCGCTCTCACTCTCTCCGGCGCTGTCACACTATTAATTCCTATGTGTTTTAAGTGTGAGAACGGATGGCTCAGAACACAACCCAAGATTCATTCTAGCATACATTAGTGTGAATCATCTATATTCTGTATACATATCGTGTAGTATATTTTAACCTTATCGTATCTAGTATCTGAAGGACGTACGTAACAGAATCAAGATGAACTCACTAATGTAATACTAAGACATCATCTACTACTATATAAGATATAGTGATAGGTTGTTGTATCATCATTGCCGAGGGATGAGGGTCGGAGGACAGGCAACTTTATCTACGGCAACATAGTTTCTGCCTCGCCAGTCGAATGGCTGCAGGGACAATGTCCTGATGACCATGTCGTACCGTAGATTAATGCAATTAATGGAGCTGGAAATATCCGTCGCTAACCGGTAACTAGTCCGTCGCTAACTGAGATTGTCACATACACATATGTATATCACAGCTAGATGTATAGATATATACATCTATACAGAAGCACACAACTGATAGAACTCGCACTGTCCTTGAGACAATGAACATATACACCATGAATCCAAACCCCATATATATTCACATTTACTAATCCAAACACCACCAAACTAATGGAACACCCAATATGGATAACACATTATTTAGCCAATATATAAACTCAGATGAATTTGAGAAGCAAAGCCACCCGCCGCCCCCGACCAAAGCCCGCCGCCCCAAGCCCGCCGCCCAGTAGTTCGGTTGCATATATATATGAAGAGTGCTTATGGGTGTGCGTCGGTTGCAAATAGCCCCGACGCACCCGCCCCAAGCCAGCCGCCCAGCCCCCGACGCCGTCGCCCCAAGCCCACCGCCCAGCCCCCGACCAAAGCCAGCCGTCCAGCCCCCGACGTCGCCGCCCCAAGCCCACCGCTCAGCCCCCGACCCAAGCCAGCCGCCCAGCCCCCGACGCCCCCGCCCCAAGCCAGCCGCCCAGCCCCCGACGCCACCGCCCCAAGCCCACCGCCCAGCCCCCGACCCAAGCCAGCCGCCCAGCCCCCGACGATGCAACCCCCCTCCCAGACCACGACGCCCCCGCCCCAAGCCCACCGCCCAGACCCCGCCCCAAGCAAGCCGCCCAGCCCCCGACGCCCCAACCCCAAGCCCGCCTCCCAGACCCCGACGCCCTCGCCCCAAGCCCACCGCCCAGACCACGACCCAAGCCAGCCGTCCAGCCCCCGACGCCCCAACCCCAAGCCCGCCTCCCAGACCCCGACGCCCCCGCCCAGCCCCCGGCGCCCCAAGCCCACCGCCCAGACCCCGACCCAAGCCAGCCGTCCAGCCCCCGACGCCCCAGCCCCAAGCCCGCCGCCCAGCCCCCGACGCCCCCGCCCCAAGCCCACCGCCCAGCCCCCGACCCAAGCCAGCCGCCAAGCCCCGGACGGCCCAGTCCCAAGCATGCCGCCCCGCCCCTATACGACACCACGAGAGAGAGAGAGGGGGGGTTACCTTAGGGAGAGAGAGAGGAGAGGACGCCGATGCCGACAACGACACCGACGCCGATCACCGAAGCCGACACCGACGAGAGAGAGAGAGAGGAGAGAGAGTGAATTTGGAAGAAATGCGAAAAGTTCCCCCTCCCCCGCC
Organism: Iris pallida; assembly: GCA_029216955.1. Taxonomy (NCBI): domain Eukaryota; kingdom Viridiplantae; phylum Streptophyta; class Magnoliopsida; order Asparagales; family Iridaceae; genus Iris; species Iris pallida. The sequence continues at coordinate 3,831,153 of JANAVB010034616.1, read as the reverse complement.
GTTTCTTTTAAAGTCTGGAACGTATATATAGCGACGGACGAGCGACTGGTAAAAAACCGTCGCCCGGCAGTCGCCTTTTTTGATAAGTGTCGACTGAATATCCGTCGCTACGTCGTCGAAAATATGTCCCGCCAATTTCTTACACAATTCCCGCCAAATATACGACTGTGTAGCGACGACGGTAAATTCGTCGCTATATCACCGTCAGTCTAGCGACGGATGTGCGACCTTTCCTCCTCCTAAAATTAAAATAAAAAATGGCAAAGGCTTGTAGTCGAAAATCAGTCGTTGAGCGGCCACAAAACCGTCGCTAATACCGACGAAAAAATTTCGTCGCTAAAAAGCCGTCGCTAAATGAGTGTATTTTGGTAGTGGCAAGCATATTTCTATCCACCGCACTGGGCCGAGTTGATCGAGGAAATGTTTTCTTTCGTCGCCGCCATGCTGGTCCATGATGCTATTAATGACCAGAAGGATCGTGATCACACCGGAAAGCTGATCCAAGGTTGGATCACCTCTGATCAGTGGACTGCGATGAAGGTTAGATTCGACGAGCCAAGGTACAAGGAAAGGTCTGAGAAGGCCAAGCCGGATAGGCAGAAGGCATCAAAGTGGTATGGTGGGTCGATCCCGATGACAGAATATTTTCGTTGTTTGGTACATTTTTTAATTTCAGACATTATTTTAATACAAGTCCGATAAATTAGTACTAGGAAAAAATATTTAATTTTAGTACTAAATAATATATTTTAACAGGTAAGGAGGGATGATGACGCCAACATGGTGACTGTCTTCCTGGCCACCCATCGGAAGGACGGAAAGCTTATTGACGAGAGGGCCGAGCAGACCTATGTAAGTATTACAATACTTTGTGTTAATTTTAATAATTTGTGTTAATTTTAATATAACTTAGGAAATATACAAATAAATATTCATGTAGTTAGTAATAATAAGTATATTACACATTACCAATTATAGAGTATCCATACTTTTCTAGGCCGCATATCTTAAGCTTCACGAACGGGCGGCTGCTAGTGCACCTACAGCGGGAGAGGCTGGTACTTCCTCGCAGCCCACTCCAGCTCCGTCGGAGGACGAGCTATGGGCGACCGCCACTGATGGTCTCCATAGGGGTACGTACTACGGTATGGGATCCTATGACACCCTAGTTGCAACACAGTCCTTTAGGGCTCCGCTGCAAGTGTGCATTGCCCACAGCCCTCGCAGGAGTCTGCCCGAGTCCAGGAGATCGTTGACCGTCAGATTGAGTCTCTCTGTGACGAAATGATACGAAGGATCCAGGAGCAGCCCCAGTCTCAGCCGTATACGGACGGTACCACGCTCATCTCACGATTAGATACGCTCGAGCGCAGCATCATAGAGCTCATAGATATGACTAAAAGGACAGAGTGTGGCGTTAATGATCTTAGAGTGTCGACACATCGCAGGATGAAGCTGCAGGCATTACAACTGTCCATGGGAGAGAGGTTGACGTTGATGCAGGATTTGATGGTTGATAGCAATACGAGGCTGTTATTTACCATGGATTCATACAACCAACGACTAACATCGTTAGAGCAGATACGTCCTCCGAGTGCGCCTTCATCGTCACCGACTCCACCGACGTTACTGCCTTCTTCATCGACACCGACTCCACTGACGTCACTGCCTTCATCGACGTCGGTGTCGATTTCATGGGAGCAGTATGAGTTGTTCTTATCCCTGATGCAGGACGGTGCCCCTCCTTCTCCAGATCCGCAGTAGTCCTAGTTAGGATAGTTTATTGATTGTTTATGTGTAGACTGGTTGTTTGTGTGTAGACCCATGATATTGGGTTTGAATATTATACATTTGTTGAGGCTTTGAGACTTTATTAATTGCTTGAGTGTAGACTTATTTGCGTGGATATTTATTTATTGCACTAATCTGTATACGACGGAATTTTCTTCAGACTAGATATATAATTCTAATGTGCCATTTTTATATTTTATTTTATTATTTGTTTTAAATGTATGTGAATTTATCGGTGTTGAGTGTTCCACCGAAGGGGTCGGCGAACCCAGAGAATTCAATGGAGGGTTGCTCCGGTTCTATTCATATTAATTGTTAATATGTGCACGTGCCTTGCACGTAATTTAATATTTTTTAATTACCTTAGAAAGACGAAAGGGTAATCTTCCTAATTATTAAGTTGACTTTACTAAAATTAATGAACAATTTTTAATTAGTATAGACATGCAAGGGTATTTTCGGAATTCAAAATTTTCACCATCCAAGTTTTCCTATATATAGTAGAATAGATTAATGAACAATTTTTAATTAGTATAGACATGCAAGGGTATTTTCGGATTTCAAAATTTTCACCATCCAAGTTTTCCTATTATATAGTAGAATAGATTATTAAACTACAGGGATACCACACTACCAGAATATGCCATTTTATTTTTTATTTTCTATTTTTTTATTTTTTTGTAAATTAGCGACGTCAGCGATTACTACCGATGTTTAGCAACGCGGAGTGTTAGTCGCTAAGCGTCGGTGATTTTTACAGTTTAGCGATTTTTAGCGACTACTACGGCGTCGCTAAACGTCAGCAGTAGTCGCTAGACATTGCTGAATTATCGACGAAGAGCGTCGTATATAGGAGTCATTAAACGTCGGTTGACATCGTCAAAACGTCGCCAATCTCTACAACTTCTACCGACGATTAGCGACTGTTGTTGCGTCGCTACATTTTCAATTACAAGTCGGTAAACGTCGCAAATTTAGCGACGTTTGCACGTCGCTGAAACATGTCGCTACGACGACGTTTTCACTGTCAGTGACTTGAAGTAACGCGACAACCCTAAAATGTCGCTGAAAATGTCTCTGGAAGTTTTTATCGACATTTTCTAATAGTTTAGCAACGTCTTTCTGCGTCGCTAATATGGCATATTCTGGTAGTACGTTGATGTACTGACCCACCACCAGTTTGCACGCAGGTGTGCATCGAGATGGATAGTCCGAAGTGATAGCCCGAGCCTCATCCTCTGGTGCCAAAAATCAGAAGAAATGCAAAGAGATGGCCATCTATTATAAAGAGTTGGTTTTGTATATAAATGATGTAATGTATGGAACGGGATCATTGTAATCTGTAAAGTTCTGAGAGAATGTAAGCCAAGTACAACATGTATCAGAGAGATAATGAGAGCTTTGTAATCTGTACAAAAGATATCAATAAAGAGAATTTGTTTATGCTACCTTGTGTTCAATTATATTCTGCAATGTGTCCGATGCTGCTTCAAATAACTGCATTATGTTCCGCTGCGTTATTGTTTATCTTATCTATTTTATTATTGTACATGTTTTGGTCTTGTGCAAGCGCAACTTAGGCTTGCACGGCATCACGTCCAAGCGAGGACGAACCGTTCCACAGAGTCCAAAGCGAGGACGAAAGGACTCTGCGGGATCGGAGCGTGACAGCGAACATCCAATTGACATGAGATTTCTTCATCAAACTTCATATATCTATTGGTAGCAATCTTCCCCATGCTTTCTTTTTCCTCCTCTTTTTCTTTCACATGTGTTTTTGGTTCATCTTCAAGAGTTATATAACCCGAATGAACTCTTTAAGATCCATAAACACGTTTGTTTCGCATATATAGTTGATTCCCTCGTTGTCAACATAACATCACTTTTTTTATATCTTTTTCTTCTTTTCTGCATGCAAATAATAAAGTGTAGTTCTCATGCATTTTTTTCAACATAATGGGTTTCCTCCTCAACATTGTTTGTTGAATTTCTATAATATAAGGCATAATATCCAAGGTTATGACAATTATAACATTCAATTTAAGATTTGTCATATCTTTGGCTTTCATCTTGCTTGTGAAGCTCTCTCTTTCATGTCCCTCTTGTAGAAAAGTTTGTCTCTTTCTCTATTTTTGAATGTCTTTTATTACCTCTTCCTTCTCTTGGATGTCCTAATTGCTCAAATGCCACTTTGTTGAATGTAGCAAACCAACTGAATAGAAGGAACAAACTTGGAGAGGGGGAAATATAGAGATAATTTTGGTGGAATAGAACATTGGTAGGAAACTTTACTATAGCACTAAACTTTCTAGTATTTGTTCGTTCTACTACAAAGTGAGGGGATAACACCCTATTTATAGGACTTTAGGACTTTTGGAAGAGTCCACATTTTTATTAAAAATGTCTTAAGGACTATTCTAGACTCTTTTATAACTATAATATTTGAATATCTTCAAAATATTATATAAGTCAACCTTGTAGATATTCTCTCTCTAGCGGTGTTATTTAAAATATGAAACTTATAACGACACTTCAAAATCTGAACCATCGAATAAACAAATACTTAAAGCACTTTCATTTTTTAATCCCAATCTGCCTCCAAACATTTTAACTTGCAAGTTGCAACCATGTTGTACCATAAGTATTGGAAGTAGTTCACTTGATTTTGTGATAAGTTGACTTACGAAAGAAAAACTATCAAACTAGAGAAATATAAATAGCGAAAAAGTTGTTTGGCATGCGCACATGCACCACGTCGTGCACGCATGCGGACGAAGAGGGCGGAGCCGCCGCACCCTCCCCCCTTCTGCTCCGCCACCAACTCCCCCCTCCTGCGCCGTCGCCGCCCTTCCCCCCTCTACTGCTCGGTATGCTCTCCTCTGCCGTGCGAGTGCACTGTATGGTGCACGCACGTGCCAAATAGTAAAGTTGTATAAATAGTTTGGTTATTATTGTTGGAAGGCTATATGAAGGACACAATAGTGGAATAAAGGAAAAAAAATCATTTGCTTTGTGATACTTGTGATAGTCACAATGCCTCAGGCACCAATAATTTTATTTTGTGTGACCGGCTTATAACAACTTTGATAACGAGGAGGAGGAGCATAATAATGTTTCCAACTATGATAAGAAGAATTAAAATACACGACTGGGTTATTTTAGAAATCGCATCACTAGTGAAGTTATTTAAATGGGCCTCCTAAGTTTTTAAAACACTAGTTATTTAAATGGGCCTCCTATGTTTTTAAAAGAAGAGACCGTTTCTGTCAATTTTTTGAGGAAGACATCTATACAAACAACAATATTTGAGCCATTTTACGTAAGTATATTCTTCAAACCCTAGTGTGTCATGGTTGCATGTCTTCTCTAAGGTTACAAACTGATTAGCACATTTTTGCTCGCAGGGTGCTCATCAAGAAGTCTTATTAATTGCTCCTGCAACAAGTTTCAGATTGCAACGACGTCGACCGGAAGTAGGAATGTATGTACTTTTGTCCCTTTTACAAAGATCAACTTGGCTGCAAATATGGCTAGGCTTTTCTTTCCCATTCATTGGAAATGTATATCAATTTGGGAGGGGGGATAATTAAACAGGAGGGGGTCTTGGTGCTAGTAGCCTAAAACATGGATGGTCATTAATGACCGACTTTATCTCAAAAAAGAAGAAGAAGAATTTGGAGATGTATATATACTCAATTTGCCTAACTTTCGGCTGCAAGTTGCTTCAGGTGTGATAAACATGACATACTAGTATAATTCATGTTTCTAGTCCAAGGGGGAAACCATCTATCATCTCTAGTGGTAACTGTACATGGTTAATAACAAAAGGATACATATTTCATATTACGGCGGGTGGAGTTTATGATTTACACTGCGGGGTTGGATTTTATTATGGACGGTCAGTTATTATTATGGATACTTGTCAATTATCCATAAATGTCCGCGAAGTTTTTGGACTACACTTGTGTCGGTAACTTAAATGCCCCAAAGCCGAAAGAACATAAAATTGGATCACCGCCAAACTTTTTTCACCTCTTTTTTCTAAATTAAAACTCTTCCCTCAGATCCTATAGTCCGGTAGAATAAGAAGTTAAAGTATAGAAGAAGATGATTTGATAAAAGAAAGTAAACATTGTGGAAAAAGAGAAATTCACTATGGGCTTGGGAAGTTGGGGGCTTGGGAAGTTGGGAGTATTAGAGGGAAGTAGGAAAATTGGGAAGAAGTTGAGGAGTTAAAATGGTTAATCGGTACTAAACGGACAAAAAGACCGTTGCTAAGGTGCGTCAACACAAGGATGAACAACGAGATTTTTTTTTCCTTTTTTTGTTAGATAAGGTTAGCCCTTAATGAACGTCCTTGTCTTGGGCTACTTGCACCAAGACCCCTCCTGTTTCCATTTTTATTTTGACGTTACCACTTGACCACCCCCTTGGTTGTGAACAACCACCAGAATTAAGCTTATAACTAATAAACTTATACCACTCGAGGGGCATCCATCCAAACAACAATATTTGGGAGCCTATGTCAAAAAACAACTAGATTTAAAAGACTTAGACTTGTGTATAAAAAACCAACTGATGGTAGAGGTTGTGGTTACATGAGGGATGTGGTACATGTACACTAGCCACACTTTATTTGGTTAAACCTCTCTCTCTCTCTCTCTCTCTCTCTCTCTCTCTCTCTCTCTCTCTTTAATGTTTAAAACCCTCTAGAAGTTGAGAAATTATTAGGCGGTAAACATCTGCTGGCCAAAGGTCCTTGTAACCAAGACTTAGCAGTCGAGTCGAGTCGTTCGCCTGTAACTTTCAAAATAATGTCGGTATAATGAAAGTTTCTAGACTAGTTGTGTATGGAATACAAATTTAGTAACTTAATTGCCCCAAACCGGAAAGAACATAAATTGGATCACCTCCAAACTTTCTTCACCTTTTTTTTTTTTTTCCAAATTACAACCCTTCCCTCAAATCCTATAGTTTGGGTGAATAAGAAGTTGAAGTAGAGAAGAAGATGATTTGAGAAAAGAAAGTAAATATTGTAGAAAAGAGAAATTCATTGTGGGCTTGGGAAGTTGGAGTATTGGAGGAAGTAGAAAATAGGGAAGAAGACTATTGCTAAGGTGTGTCAACACAAGCATGAACAACCAGAATTTTTTCTTATGTATAAAATATGCTGATTGTGGGATAGTTGGTTGAGTGTTGTAGGTTTGATGAATGATGTTGTAGGTTCGATTCCACATTAATTACGCGTTTTAGGTGATTAATTTTTTAAGGTATATATAAAACCCTATAGAAGTCAAGAAATTATTAGGTGTGGAGACCAATACATGTGAACATGGTTACATGCCAACACCAAGTTGGCCCCTTGGACAGCGATGGTGAGATAATGGCTCTGCAACTTGGTGAAGATGACAACAATGACAAATGAACAACTAAAGGTCCAATAATTTGCCATGGAGAAAAAAGGTCCTTGTAGCTTTAGACTATAAGTCGTTTGCCTGTAACTTTTAAAATAACAAGTCTTCCTCCTACTTTGACGAGAAAGAGAGATATTAATGGGAAACTGCTACAGCATCTTCGTAGTATCCTTCTTCCCGAGTACCATTTGATCAACAGACAGGTATGGAAGAAGTCACTTGAACTTTAATATACCATTCTCTCATCTTCACTTATAAATCCATTTATTTTCCATTAATTTCTATCTCTTTGATTTTTCTCCTTGATCAACATCCCCAAGATGGAAAGAATTGCACTAAGTTTGGTTGGGCCGATTGTATCTCCCATCTTCCGTAAGTTGGAGAACATGGCACTCCCATACTTTGGAGGAGATATTACCGAGGAAGAGCTACAACATCTTCAAAATACCATTCTTCCCAAGATCAAAGCTGTACTGCTGGTGGCGGAAGCAAAGGATGTGGATGCTTTGAAGCCATGGCTGGTGACACTCAAAGAAGCTGCCTATGAGGCAGAAGATGTGCTCGACATGTATGAATACAAGCGCCTCAAAGCTCAGGTCAGTTCACACCTTAAAAATACAAAGATACTTGAAAAGAAGGCAAGAGATGTCGCTGCACTTTTTTCTCTCAAAACAGCGCTGAAGAAGAGTATGGAGAAACTAGTCAAGATTGCTGCTGGAATAGACCAATTCACTCACCTTATTGCTAGCTTTACTAATCGAGATCCTATGAAACAACAACAACATGCTAGTGTGTCTTCCCCCACATCACTAGTAATTGGTAGAGATTATGAGCACGACTCTTTAGTGAACATGTTGATCTCAGATGCCAACATGGGTAGTACAAGTAGTGAAGGGCGTATTCCAGTTCTTGCAATCTATGGGATAGGAGGGGCAGGCAAGACCACACTTGCACAGTCGATCTATAACGACTCAAAAATTGTCGAGCATTTTAAAACAAAGATGTGGGTTCATGTGTCTCGCAAATTTGATGTGCATACGGTCACGGAAAAAATTATTGAATCTATCAAACAAGGTGAATGCCCCCATGTGAAAAATATTGATACTCTTCAATCAATTCTCAAGGATATGTTGAGATCCAAAAGATTTTTTCTTGTTCTTGATGATGTTTGGCGCATGGAGAAAGAGCTGTGGGATCAAATGCTCATTCCTTTAAATGAAGTTGGGGACATGGAAAGTAGAATTCTTATCACATGTAGAGCCGAAGATGTGACATCAATGTTGGTAGTAAACCATTCATTTGCCTTACCAGAACTAGATGCAAAAAATTATTGGTCTATTTTTATGCACTATTCATTTGGTGATGGGAAGAAAGATATTAATGATCCAGAACTATTAATGGTAGCAAGGGAAATTGTGAAGAAGCTAAGTAAGTCTCCATTGGCTGCTAGGATGGTGGGAAGTTCGTTAAGGAGAAAACCGACGGTTGAGTATTGGAAACAGACTCTCGAGAAAGGAGACATGCTCAAAGACACTTTGGGTGTTCTTTATTGGAGTTTCGAGCAGCTACCTCCATACCTTCAAAGATGTTTTGCTCTATGCAGTTTGTATCCTAAAGGTTATCGTATCGAGAACGTAAAAGATTTTGTTAGGCTTTGGATTGCACAAGGCTTTGTTGAGGTTCCGAGCAATAACACAAGTACAGTAGAGGATGAAGCAATGCGGTATTTCAATGAATTATTGTCCAACTCTTTCTTTCAAAAGGATTATATCTGGTGGTATGGAATACATGATTTATTGCATGATTTAGCTGAAGAGGTTTCAAAGGATTATTGTTTTAGAATTGAAGATAATTGCAAGCTTATTCCAACAAATATTATGCATTTATCTGTCGTGAGCAAGGACATATCCTCACACATACCTTATATATTCAAGCTAGGAAAACTGCGCACTTTCATCGTTGTTTCTTCGTCGTCCGACTTTGATTCAGCCGAGGTTCACCTCAATGATCTTTTTGTTTTCACTAGAAAAGTTTTTATTAAGTTTGAGAAGTTACGAGTGCTACATCTTGGATATAATGGAGTGTTGAAACTTGATGAATCAGTTGGTCGTTTAAAACATCTTCGGTCTTTTCAAATGGGAGAAGTGGATAACTTGCCTAAATCACTAGGTGAACTCTACCATCTACAATTTTTAGTATTCGGGATATCAGTAAATGATGAATTACCTCAAAACTTGAACAACTTGATCAATTTGCGATATATGGGTGGATATGTGCGTAAATATATCGGTAAATATATGTGTGAATATGATGTAACGGCTTCGAAAATACCATTTTTTGGAAAACTAACATCGATTCAAGCAATTGGAGGTAGATATGAAGTGAGCAGAAAGAAACCATTTAGTATAGGACAATTGAAGAATCTAAAACAGCTTCGAGGATCACTCCTTCTATACAACCTCGAGAATGTGAAAGATAAGGCAGAGGCCTCGGAGGCATCTCTGAAGGAGAAAAAGCATGTTACCACGTTGGAGTTACAATGGGAGCGGCCATCTGAAAGAGATGGTAGGATGGACGAGGAAGTACTCCAAGGCCTTCAGCCACCTCCGAATCTCAATGTGCTCAAGCTAGATGGCTACAACGGCGTCAGGCTTCCTAAATGGGCGCGAAATGATGGAAGCCTCTCCGATCTTCATTTTCTTGACTTGGAACGTCTGACTGAACTCGAAATTGTGAATTGCCACAATCTTCTACAAGTTTCCTCTCTCCCTCGGATGCTTGGGCGGCTTGTTATTCAGGGATGTGCGAATCTCTCCGAGGTGCCCCTTCTCCCTCTTGGTCTGAGAGTGTTAAGGGTGCATGGTTGTCCCAACTTGGTGCAATTACAACCCGTCTCTCATATTGAAGAGCTCGATCTCGAGGATTGTGGTGGCGGAGTTGAAACTATGTTGTCCAATATGTCATTATGTAACGGTGAAAATGGCAGCAACATCCAAGGAATGGGGTTTGTCCTCAGAAGTTTGCGTATTGCGAAGTGCTCTGTCCACGGTGGTGAGAAGGAACTCTGCCTAGATAAACTCATGACCTCTCTCACCGATCTAACGCTTACCGAATTGCCATGGCTGACATCCCTCCTGCTCGGTCCCAACCTGACAGCGCTCGAGCATGTAAGAATTGAAGGTTGTGAGAATCTCAAGTCAATCGGGAACTCCTTAGTGTCATCTCTCGAATCCCTTTCTATTAGCAACTGTCCTAGGCTGCAGACAGTGCAGCAGCAGCTGCAGCAACCAGTAGTGATCGAGGAATTGTATGTTGAAGGCTGCCCCGAGCTCACTTCATTGTGGAACTGCTTCTCATCGCTTCGATTTTTGAGGGTTATGGGGTGCCCCAAGCTAACAATCAAACAAGGACGAGACTCACTGTCGCCATCATCATCATCATCATCTCTTCAAACGCTGATTATCGACGATCTCTCTCTGCTCACTGCATTACCCCGGAGAGCATGCCTGAATTCCCTCTCGAGCTTGAGAATCAAAGAGTCTACTCAGGATAAACCGTTCACTGCCGAGCAAGAGTTGTTGTTCCAACACCTAACCTCCCTCACATGGCTCACGTTCGACTCCTGTGAGGGTCTGCCGTCGTTGCCTGCCAACCTGGAGAACCTCGCTTCCCTGAAGTATTTGTACATATGGGACTGCCCGAAGATCGAGTCGCTGCCCAACTTACCTGCTTCATTGGAACGAGTTCATGCATTTCAATGCCATCCTCAATTGAACGGAAACGACGATTCTTTTCGTGGCATAAAGTTCAATTGGGACTAAACGAACCGTCTTCCTTCCTTTCTTGGTACGTGAAACTTTAGCTTCAGTATATACACACGTTTGCCTTATATATTTTTCTTTAACTTATAAATACAATTACTATAATAGTTAATTATACCACGGATCGTGCCATTTCCCGGAGCACATATATATATATATATATATATATATATATATATATATATATATATATATATATATATATATATATATATGTGTGTGTGTGTGTATATATATATATATATATATATATATATATATATATATATATATATATATTAATTCCGATATCTCATGTTCGTCATTTACTTGGCAACAATATTGGTTGATATACAATCAGTCCAACAAGAATCCAAATTTGTTGGAGAAGTTGAGAATTGTAGCCTCTCAGTAACGTTGTTAGAAAGAGCATCTGAAAAGCATGTGTGAGCGAGCATACTTTATTTTTATTTTTTTCCGGCATTATATATATATATATATATATATATATATATATATATATATATATATAAAATATATATATATATATATAATATATATATATATATATATATATATATATATATATATATATATATATATATATATATATATGTTAGCAAGATGAAAACCCTTTCTCTTGAGATTTTCAATAGTTAGACAATTTCTGAGACAGATCTTGTCCATATTGATCTGGCAGGAGCTAAATAGATCTAAGTTGAGTTAAACATGAGACATGGACTTAACCGTGAATACGCCATTCTGGGTCAGTTTCCATTTCTTGATATTTGGGGTTCCTGTGATATAGTAGCCATTAGGAGTGCACTTAATGTAGAGAAGTCCTCTAAATGCTCCTAAGTAATAGTTCTTCTGAATTTTAGATCCCAATACCAGTAATCGTTTCTCCAGCAACCTTGGGAGGAAACTAATGCATCACTTTGAATCATTCATCACATTATTAGTTTACTGGAGTTGTGCACTTGCTAGCATTATTATTATTATTATTATATTTTAGCACCCAAAGAAAGGCTGAAAGGGAAACAATTAATTGGTAAATTTCGAAATTGGTTTAAACCAGGGACTATTATCTTTTTTCCTTGTGTCTACTTTTTACTTGACTATCACGTTATAAAGTAATATTTCAAAACTTGACAACATGACTTTGGTTCCACAGATCCAACGCCTACTTCTCTCCTCGCAGTCTCATGGTCATTCGACTTCCTTATCACATATGTCTCATGATGTTCTTCGTTGTCTACTCACTCACTTGATTCGGGAGCTACTCATTGTAAAATATATAATTCTTCTCGTCTCACTTCTACATCTCTTTTTTGCTCTCATACAGACGTCAGTTATTGGTATATCTTTACCTATTGTTTGTCAGGGTCACCTGTGCGACATATCTCTGTTTTCCGTTTTGCAAGTTTACTATGTTCCCAAGCTATTGATGAATCTCTTCAGTATCTAAGTTGACTGACATGCAATACTTAATTACCTTTATATCGTCCTTCATGCTCAGTGTACGAAACGCGCACATGAAAACAAATTGGCTACAAACATCAAAGTGACGATCTCTACTACATAGACTCGTCCTATCGCTACCTACTCCCTCTCATCCTTCTTCGGCACTTAACAGCCTTAACACCACTACTACTTCTGCATGTGACACTTGGCATCGACGTCTTGGACATCTGTCGCAGTCTTGCCCCTGGTTGATATCTTTTTCTGGCCCTTTAAGAGATTTTCTATTGCATCCTTAACTCCTTGTACTAGTTGTAAGTTGGGCAAGCAAATAACCAATCTATATCCTTATTGTGAGCATATTTCATCTTTTCCTTCTGACTTGCCACTTCAACGTCGATGGAGACCCCTACTAATCTTTCAAAGGATGGAATCCATATTATGTTATCTTTATGGATGATTGTACTCGCAACACATGGATCTACATGCTCTCTCAAAAGTTCGATGATCTTGAATTTGCTACGATGGTAGTCAGTCAATTTTTTTGCAAGATCAAAATATTTTACTTAGATTCAAGGGGATATACATCGCATCAGTATAGAGATTTTCTTGCTTCTTAGGGGACATCCCAAACTTGTGGAACTTGTGTTGACGACTCAAACATGACGCCACATCTCGTGCTGAAGCATGTGTCTTTGCGTATAGCCAAATATTAGGCTTCATAAAACTTGTGGTGCAAATCGTACACACATTTCTTGACTCATTCGTATTGTGGTTATACTCCTTGCGATTCAACCGACACCGTGCATACGGATTGCCGTTCAGCACACTACTTATCTAAATGAAAGGTCACTAGCATGACAAGCCATCGTGGACATAGCTCAGATTAGACGGTGGGTCCTTCAATGCAGTTAGCAAGCCCCAATGAAAGCCCCCGAATATTCTGGTGTTGTACAATCCAGCACTGCTATATCGTCTTCCCCCTAGGTCGAACTGACCCCGGTGTCCCGTCGTAAATAAGTCGAGGAAGAAATCTTTGTGCACAAGTTGTCCATGACCATGCACCTACGAGAACAACTAGACTCACGTAATTGTATGGCCTAGTTTATGCTACGACTCAAACCATACTTAGCAACCCGTGCTCAGAACCATACTTTTGCAAAACGTTCTCGGAACCATACTTTGTAAAACGTGCATCGGAACCATACTTTGCAAAACGTGCATCGTTGGAGACTCCCAAACGAGGGACCGCCTCGACGACAAATGGTCGTGTGAGTACTTTCCATCTTTTGAAACTCCGAAAACGGCTACTACATAGCATTTCTGCTTAACTTGACCAAGCTATGTTCCGTACAACACTACCAACCAAGTCATATTCTATATGACGACCCTTGAGACCGTGGAAACATATGGCTATATGAAGCTATAGAACCGTGGGACCGTGCACGTGCTCAACTTGAACAACCGTGTTCTTTGAGCACCTTAATCCGTGGCATCTTCTATGGGACTAACTGTGAGACCGTGGGATGTTTTTGCTATGACAAGCAGTGAGATCGTGGAACGTGTCTGCTATGACATCGAGTCGATAGTCCGTGACATACTCAACTTAACCCAATTCGTGTTTGTTCAAAAAATCCAGTGCCAACTTTGAAAGCCATCGTGGAGTGAATTCTAAGCAACAACCTAACCATTTCAAGTTCTATATCACCAACTCGAGGCCACGGGATTATTCTCTTAGCTATGTGGGTTCATCTCTTTTATTGTGAAGCCTATTCAGTGCATGAGAACTCCATTTTATTAGTGTGAAGGCCAAGCAGAGGCAAGTTCACCGAAGCAGCCCACCTGAATGAGAAGTCGTCTCGATCGTGTGGGACTTCGAGTAAGCCGTTGTATGGCTAAGTCCAAACGTTGTTGCATTTCGGTTCATCTGATTGAGTTGAGCGGGACGGGACATTACACTTTCTTCGAGTCAACGACTCATCGTAATGCACCGTGCGGTGCGGGGCATTACACTTTATAGTTTTTCTTATCTTTATGTATCCATTCATCTAGACATCTGTATATCTTTTTTAATTCCTGATCTCTCTATTCTCCTTTACATATGTTCACTTTTACCTATTTATGATATAACCTAGAGGCATCTAGAGTACAGTTCTTTCGCATCAGATACCAATGAGTTCCTTTTGTCTGATAGGCGTATGATCATGTTGATAATGATGATGAGCATGAACACTGAACTAATCACTATATTGGATAAGAGTTAATAGTAACAATTATCACTCACGACCGAACTATTATTACAAACCATATCAATAGTAAAGTTATTCAAAAGGATCTCCTAAACTTTAATAAAGGCATGTTTTATCAAAATTGTAGAGAGGTATCTTTTGGTAAGTCTACCAAAGGCAACCATTTTATTTAGGTTTTGCATGTAGGCTTTTCAAATATTCTTTTTTGAAATGTATACCTCTGTGAAACTACTAACTGCATATATATACCATGTTTTTGCAACACTGGAATTTATTATATATTTAACTTAGGTTGCACCAGCACATCTCCATGGGACCATAAATCTGTGTCTTGGCATATATCTGACCCTACATGCATGCTTGGCATGATCCATACATGTCTAAGCTCCAAAGGGTGGAGCTATGTGGTTGGTCATATTCTTCGGCATGAACTACTTGAGCATGACATTATTGGAGAGTGGAGATCAGCAAGTAATATAGTATTTTTATTGTATCGTTTTTGATGTCGTTAGAAGCTATATTATTAAGATCATGTATTTTATGTATGAATGTGCATACAAAGGTATATTGGTGTATATATGTGTAACCATTTTTAGGCATCCGTATCCACTATCCAGGTTTTACTGAGAATGAGGCATCTGGATATCTGAGCCATATCATATACTCGTCCCTCCATGCATTTCTAGTATCTGCATATCTGAACCTTAATAGTGTATTTGTCCGTCAGGTTTTACTGAGATTGTATCATATCACTAATTGCATTAACTTATCTTTGATGGTAAAAAGTACGGGTCAATGTCCTATTTCTGATATGCTATGGCAGGTGATATATGTGATGCCTAGACTGTCCGAAGTAAGAAGCTGATTCTAACTGATGCTTCAACATAGCCTTTTTAGCATACTGCAAGTTCATTTTCGTATGCAGTTATCTTGTAAACTCCATAAGAGATTCTGCTAAGTCAAGATTCATAGCTAAGGTTATGCATTTATATTAGAAAGGAAAATATGGATTGTATATGCTTTAAGCTTCTCATGGATTACTTATATCAAACTGGTGGTTAGGCATATAACCTGAAATTACTCTTTACGTTATTTGTTTCTTTGTCAAAGGAAAAGAATTTGTTAGTTCTGTTTCTCTGCATATGTATAATCAAATTTCTTTTAGCCTCCCTCACTGCACAGCTTCAAGTCTTATGCCAGATGTAGGAGAATATTGTGGTTATTTTATTATTTTGGTATACACCTGTATCCATCTTTCAGTGAATGACTAATGCTCAATGCGGGTTTACAGTTGTCTGGGAATGCTGTGTTGCCTATGTAAGACAAATATATTTGGTCGTAACTTTTTTGTACACGGATTCTGAGTTTTACCTTGTCAGAAACAAGTGTTGTGTGCTTAAGTCGATCTTATGCTTCAATCTTTGAATTTATTTTACATCAAATTCGTGGGTAACAGGTATCCAGTCTTGGATTGGATTATTACTGTCTGTCGAACCCACACATGAAGGTACATTAATGTCATACTTGTCAAAATCATGCTCACAGTGGCAGTCCCTCTATTTATATCATCACTTCCAAGTCCAACTATTTCTTTGTATATGCTCAGGACTCAATGAAGGAGGAGGATAGTTGTGAAGCCAACCCCTTTGACCACAACTCATTAGCCAATGAGGATGGATTGTTGTCTCATATAAGCTGTGAAGGGAGCTGCAAATGTACATTAATTCATTTCCTGCTGCCGCCACCTGTTATGACAAGGAATTACATGGTCATCCTCTTAGAAACCTGCGTTGATGATGATGTTTAAAGCTCAATGAAACCGGTTGTTCTTCTCAAGCTCCTCAAGAAGATAACACAATAATCCTTTTTCTTTCAAATGGACATCGTCGTATTTGCTCCTTTCCAGACTGCCAGCAATGGCAGGGCTAGTTTCAGAAAATGCATGGCTGGTCCTATTTTCCTTTAGTTCCACCTTTCTTTAACATTATTTGTCGAAAGTATATTTACAGATCTCTTTTGTCATTATTATTAGAGCTTCAGCATTGGCCTCCAGTAAACAGGATCTGCACCAAGGCCAACTCGGCTAGCTTGGGGAACTTTGTACACTCATTTTACGGTAAAAAACTTGGAGACTCATCTAATGTAATAATAGAAATGTAAGTTATCTGGACATGGTTGTAACATAGAACATTGTCTAGCTTTGAATGTCTACTTTGTACATATTGGTAATAATATACTAATAGCCTGTATGTCATAATCTTGCAGGAGCTCTTGGATCACCCTAGATATTGTTTTTCTGGGACTAGCTAATGGCAACCTGGACTGTTCAACATCCCGGCTCCAGAGTTTCATATCTAGGACAACGACAAGAAAAATACAAGAACTTACACTAATGGTTAACCACTTCTTCGGATTCTTGTGAGGAGAAATCCCATAATGGATGTTGTAGGGTTTACCGTGTTTTGGCTTCTTTCAACCAAAATTCACACTTTTCTCTCTGTCATGTATCTTTGTTGCCAATACAATGCTGCATTAAGAAGAATCAAGTAATTATGATGGCTATTGTAAGTACTATTCAAATGGCAATCAAATGGGCTGGCTGATAGACAAGAAAAGCCCTTGTTTATTTACACATTCGTCATGTGTATCAGGCTTTGGTGGCAACCTATCTATAAACGATCTTTTTATTGTTTACTTATGTTGTGGTTATGGATGTATACCCCTGATTTTATAATTTACTGTTATGAGTAGTTCAAATGTCTTCTGACAACTATATTGGGCTGTTTGGTCAGGATACGATGTAAGAGATAAGTTGTTTGCCATATGTTTTTCGGTTACTCATAACTCGTGCAAAGATGAAAAAAAACATACTAGGGCGAGGAAGTAAACAAACAGAAACTTATAAGTAGTTTTGTTCTTGAACGCAGTTTTGATGTAATTGTTGTTGTTGACCACTTTTCCAGTCGGGTGCAAGGAGTTGCAAGAACTCAGTGAAGTTTTACTTCATGCTAGTCGCGTTGCTGCTGTCTCAGCCTAGTTGGCAAGATCATTTGCAGGAACTAATTAAGTTAGGGCATACTCATACTTGACAGGTAATCCTGATTACTTCTTTCTTACCCAGTGAGATGCAGATATATGACTATGATCAGCAATGTAAGTTACGTAGTAGATTGATGACCCTACACTCGAAAAAGGAGAGATTGTCAATATCTTAATTGTGCTGATAGATCGGTAATTGATCTTTAGATTGTAAAGTATCTTTCATTGCTACAATATTAGCTTGCTCTTACCCAAAATTATTTAGTGAGCTCTCTAATCTCCATTATCGAAAGGCTGAATACTCGCTAAATGTGTTGGAAATCTCAATTGCCTGATACCACTTTGTTGGGTATCTTAATTGTTCAAATACCACTTTGTTGGAAGGTAGTAGGCCAACTAGCTTGGAGGAATAAACTTTGAGAAGGAGAAAATGTAGAGAGAAGATTTTGGCGGAAGGGAATATTGGTAACAAAAGTAACTTTACTATAGCACTAAACTTTCTACTGTTTATTGTGTTCCAAAGTGAGGGAGAGCACCCAATTATAGGACCCTTAGAAGAGTTTGTACACTTATTAAAATATGTCTAAGGATTGTTCTAAACTATTCTACAAATATAATATTTAGACATATCTAGAACATAGATGTTGAAATTGCTTTTTCTTATTCTTTATCTGTACAATTGTACATATAAATAATATATGTTTAAAAGACAATTGAGTAATTACATAATGAATGCTATTTACAATCAATTCAAATCTGATGCATAGTCTTAGCTAATTCAAAATTCAAACAGACTATTTGATAGGAGTGAGTGAAAGAGATGATTGTGCTGCTTTAATGCTAGGCATGATTTGAGTAGAAGACTGATTCTCTCTAACAGACCCCCTCAAACTTAGCGGTCCTGGACTGACAAGTTTGCAGGAAAGAAGAGAGTGGCGAGACTTGTGAAGTGGTTTGGTGAGTATAAGCCAGCCGGTTGATCCTTGGAGGGAATAAAGCAGACACAATGACTTCCACATGCAACCTTTTATCAACATAGTGATAGTTGAGCTCTATGTGCTTAGTTCGAACATGGAAAACTGGATTAGAGGCCATATAGGTGGTAGCCAGATTGTCACTGTAATAAAACAAAAAAATTGATATGAGCACCAAGTTCATGTAATAAGTAACCCCAAGCAAGTGGATTCCGCACTAGCATGTGCAAGAGACCTATACTCGGATTCAGCACTAGAACGAGCAATTGTAGATTGCTTTTTAGAGCACCAAGAGATGAGGTTCGGACCAAGATAGACAAGATAGCCAGAGGTTGAACAACGAGAATCGGGATAACCAACCCAATCGGTATCGGAGTAAGCAGAAAGATGAACTGGTTGACATTGTGGAGTAAATAAGAGACCATGATCAATTGAGCCTTTGATGTAATGAAGGATTCGTTTGGCAGCAACAAGGTGAGGGCAAGTGGCTGGCTCATTAACTAAGATATTGTATTCACAGCAAATGCAATGTCGGGTCTTGTGATGGTGAGATACTGTAAGGACTCAACAAGTTCATGGAAGATAGTGGGATTCGCAAGGATCTCACCATCATGAGCAGTGAGAACAGACTTGGCATACATTGGTGTATTCACAGGTTTGTTGTCGAGAAGGTCATGCTTTGACAGAATATCATGAGCATATTTAAAGTGGTTGAAATGCAGCCCATGATCAAGAGTGGTGACTTGCAACCCGAGGAAATAATGCAGAGAACCTAAATCCTTGAAATCAAAACCACGCCCAAGAGCATCTATAAATCATTGTAGAAGATGATCATTGCTATTTGTAACCACAATATCATCAACATATAGCAGAAAATAAATTGTGTATGCCATGACAATAAATGAATAAAGATAATCAACAACGCTTTGAACAAAACCAACATAGAGAAGAAAAATACTCATTCGATGAAACCATGCACAAGGAGATTTTTTAGGCCATAAAGAGCTTTGTTGAGCTTGCAAACATGAGAGGGCCGAGACTGATCGATGAAGCCTGGCGGTTAGAGCTGAGCATGTACACATCTTCCAGGAGAAAGCCATGAAGGAAGGCATTCTTGATGTCAAATTGACGAAGAGACCACCCTCGAGACACAACAAGAGTAATAACAGTACGAATTGTGGCAGCTTTAATTACGAGACTGCAAGTTTCATCGTAATCGATACCTTGTTGTTGGTGGAATCCCTTGGCAAATGATCCTTGTAGCGCTCCACCGAACCATCAGATTTTTGCTTCACCCGAAATACCCATTTGCAACCCACTGTATTCTATATGTGGGAGGAAGGCACGAGGATCAAAGTATTGTTTTTCAACAGGGCATTGACCTCTTCTGTTATGGTTGGATGCCATTCTGGTTTTTTAGATGCTTGAGAGTAGCAGGTGGGCTTTGCCGTAGCGACCAAGGTAAGTAGTGCCTGAGGGAGAGGATATTTGATGGTGTCATTGGTGTGAGTTTTGAGCCGAAGTGTGCCATCTTGAGATCGAGTAATCATGAGATAAGTTAGGGGAGGACAGTCAACCCGATTTGAAACATGTGAGTTGACAGCTGCAATCGGCAATGGTGAAGGGGTCGGCGTCTCTGTATTTAGAACTGGTGAAGGGGTCGACGTCTCTGTATTTAGAACTAGAGATAATAAAGCATCATTTGTGGCTCAATATAGCTTTTTTACACCCTCCGATGTATCTTAGGCTGTGTTTGGTAGGAAGGATGAAAAAGTGGAAGGAAGAAAAAAGAGTAGGATTTATTTTCCTTCCTTATGGAAAGGAAAACTCATTTCCTTCCTTTGTGTTTGGTAGCAAGGATGGAAAAGATAAGGAATGCATTTTCCTTTATTTGTTATGGAAGAAAAAGTGGAAGAAAAGAAAGTACAAAATATAGGATTTGCCAATTCTATCCTCAATTAATATTATTTATTTACCATTTGACTTCATGAATAATTTTTAAATGATACATTCATATGTGGGTATAATTGTTAATTACTACAAGCATTCACTTTTCCTTCCACTTTTTCTCCCACTTTTGGGGGGATTGGATTTCTTAGGATATGAGGGAAAAGTAATCCCTCCACTTTTCTTTCCTTTCTATTTTCCTTCTATACCAAACAAGAGAAAATGAGTCTTTCCCTCCACTTTTTCCTCCTCTATTTTCCTTCCTTCCACTTTTCCCTCCTACCAAACACACCCTTAGCTACTAGGAAACCCTTCATCTTGATACTCTAATTGGCCTTATTATTTTTGTTGAGAGTGTTGGGAACGGAGGCACACTACAAATGCTTCGATACCTGTCCGAAAGTGATCGCAATGGAAACTTAGGCCAACCCATCTAAGATAACCAACTCCTGTCTAACAAACATAGATAAAGACAATGTATATGGTCAGTGACTACGTTACCTAGACAATTTCTAATATTTATAACTCAGGTCAAATTACAAGATTAAATAAAAATAATATTGAATCATTTGGCCTAAAAGGTTTAACCCCTCACCACTCTCAAGAAGAAAAGATTGTCACGTCCCAGTCCCAAAATACATAGGATCAGGATACGTAAACATGCCAGCTACGTATCAAATGGACTTTGGCCCAACTCGCATACGTTTACGCTATCTAAATATGGTATCATGACTAATATGGCAAGTCCAACTAATCTCAATCCACATAAATAATAAACATCAAGAAGAAACAATATGGTTCGTGGTCTGCAGCCCACTACCATATATGTCCGAATAGACTCAAAAAAAATATGAGTTTATAAAACTAGGCTAACAAGCTGAATAGAAAATACGATATGAAAATATAGTACGTCTGATACTTGAAGCAAGAAAATAAATAGCATCAGTCCATCAGAAGAACTCCACAAAACCAAACAACGATCCTCAACTCAGGTAACCTGAAAGAAAATCAGGTCCTCACGGGACAACAAGATACATAATATGCAAGCCACTATGTAACAATATATAAAACAACATCATGATATAACTATACAAGACTAAACAACAAAAATAACTAAACTAGACTAACCTAACAGTGATATGTGTATGAGAACAACTACATGTGCGTGAACTGCTGGAGAGAAACGGAGTCAAACAACCATAGCCCTCAATGAACTACGGCTAGAAAGTCAATCCATAGACCTTCGTGGCCACTAGGATAAGCAACATAACCCTATCCTTCGTGGACGCCAGGTTAAACGAAAAACAAAAATCTATCCATAGACCTTCGTGGCCACTATGATAGAAACATAACCCTATGCTTCGTGGACACCAGGTTAAATAAAAACAGAATAAAGAACTAGCAGTTCAAATACTTATAATCGTTCTCCCAATCCCGTGATTCTATACGCTACGAGCAAGTCAATGAAATCGAAAACCATAAGGTGCAAGTAATCAGACCGTACTTCTATCATGACAGATACGAGCAACTAGACTAGGGAAACACAGCTAAAATATGTGATCATAATAACTCAAGCACAACTAATCCTAAGATATATGTATTGTACAATTAAAGGTAAAATCTAGCATGCACATCTACCACTGAACACATAAGCAATGCAAAAAGAAACATATATAGAAAATGACAAGAAATTAAGAACTGTTAAATAACTGCACGAAAGTGGCAAGGTACATACTTGCCTGTCGTCCAAGTCCCCGCTGAATCCGTAATACCAAAGCCTATCAAGAGTTCACATATAATAAAAGAATTATTACTAATTTTCTAATTGTAAATAAGACACATGGGTTTCCTAACACAACAAGTCTCATGCTTCTAGAGAATACCTAAACCTAGTTTTATGGTTTTTGACTTCCGAAATTCAAGGTTAAGTCCCCAACCACTACTAAAATAAGTCATATTGTCGACGGATTTAGCGAAGCCGTTTCTAAACGTCGTTATTTTTATTACATTTAGCGACGACAGAATAAGACGTCGCTAAACGTCACTATCAGCGACGTTCAGAGTCATTTAGTGACAAGTTTATTACTAGGAATGCAAACGTCGTGCTAACGTCGCAATTTCGTCGGAAAACATCGCTGTTTTTTTAATACTGCAACATTTAGCGACTCATGTAGTTAAACGTCGCAAGTTTATTAATGTACGGCGACGTTTAGCGACGCCAGACAGAGACATCGCTAATGTGTTTCATATAGGGTTTGCAGTGGCCGATCGACTTTTCAATTTTTTTTCAAATTTTTTACTCCCGTGCGCTCTCCCAAAAATTTTCCTCTCCTCTCCGGCGACCCCCTCTCCTCACCGGTGAACCCTTCCCACCGACGCGCCTCTCCACTCCGGTGACCCCCCTCTCATCTCCTTCCCCGACGCCCCTCTCCACTCCTGCACCGGTGCCCCTCGGCCCCGATCGACCCCCCTCAACCCCCTGCCCCGGCGCCCCTCTGTCCTGACGACCCCCTCGCTCAGGTAACGCCTAACCCTAATCCTATCTCCCTCAATCTGCCACGACAAAAACACTGTCACGCCCCAGTACCGAAATACTGGGACGGACTAGGCCAGCTACTCCGTATGAGGTATAAAACGTCATACGGTGATCGTGGCTGTCAATCTTGCTGGGTATCCTAGCATGCAAGCAGTCTATGGCCTAAATCTGATCTCATATCCACAGGCAATAATCAATGAAATAACGACAAGAGAGATAATCGTATGAAAAACAGAAAATACTCATAAGATAATCAGAGAGTCTACAATAAGAGATAATATAGACAAGAATACCTTCCCACACAGTTCCCTCATGGTTAGAAACTGAAGCACGTCCTCCAAGTCAAGTCTGGAAGATCCACATGGCCGGTCACAGGCAATCTGGGAACAATCCAGGGTTGGTCAGGCCAACCGCAGCAAGTACCAGAAAGGAAGGCTCAAGGACGGGCGAAGAAAACCAACAGGATATAATATGACAGGAATAGCATCTAAAAACAGTAAATAAGGTAAGGGATCGTGCGGTACCAACGCACGATTACAGAATATAAGGCAGCAATCCAACTACTAATACGTAAGTAACCAACGATTCATCACAATCATCCTAACATCCACTAATACTTGCATCGCCAACTGGAACTCGTTGTCCGTCACCGGAACGGTAACCCATCCCTACATCAAACAAGACCAAGGGAATGAATCACCGCGCCGGGAAAGCGTTACGTGCCAGCCAGCTTAGCAAGCAACAGGCCATACAATTTAGGTGAATAAGCGGCCACTCAAAAGTCTACGGCTATCTATGTGGAGGTTGGGTTACCCCAACAATGCAATATAGGAATCCTCAGATCGTGCCATATCCCGCATGGGCTAGCGAGGCCAAATAACGTATAGCAGGTAGGTATGCACGGTCCCTCGGAAGGCCACCGTGCTAAGCAGGAGTACATATAGTAGTCGGATACTGCCATATCCGTGGCGGCCAACCCCGACGCGCCAGGATGAGCCTGTGGCGGCCGGTAATGCACGATCTCAGGATTCCGTTCCCTCCCAATGCTTCTACCATTTTTAGTTGCCTAGATTAACCCTACATTTATCCGGAATCACATGCCGTGGTCACATGCTCATCCTCCTAGATGTCGTACCTCAGTACGAGAACGCTAAGTAAGAATCAGCCTCGGCACCTATAGTCCCAGTTGTGATCCATCCTTAGTGTTATGCAACAAGCAAGCAAGCAATCCTAACCACGCTAAGACTATAGGCCAACTACCAGATACCCGTGCAGGTAATCATATAATATAGCCAGAATATCAAGATGGCATCGCAATGCCATATAATCATGGAAGTAGCACCTCAAAGTGCCAATAGATAAAGGGCACCGCAGTGCAATGTCCGGGCCAGCACCTCACAGGGTAAGCTGGACTTATAGCACGGATACAGGTAGTCAGGTCTGGGATAAGGACAACTCTGTCAGTCACAAGAAGTCATCTGCCCACATCGTGGCATGGATATCAGGTCAAGTACAAGATCAGAACCTCTACTATAATAACATCTCAAGCATATATGGGAGCCTACAGCTCCAATCATCAAGTCGGTCTATCCACCAGATCAATCTAATAAGTGCCTCCCATCCATGAGGGAGTGGATATCACGTCAATAAAGACAACCACCAAATACCAATCTCATTCCCCCTAACAATGCTAGGCCCTCAGACTCACAAGAATCCTCCTAGTCAATGATCACAAGCCACTAGAAAACAAGCCCCTCAACTACCAATACAGGAATCAACCAGGTTCTCTAACTACCGGAATACACAAAGGCACCGGATTTGGGCATTTGGGAAGTCGAGTAAAAATCATATAATAATACCCTCGATATTCTCCTCGTTCCGCGAGACACTCGCACCAGTATCAAAATCCAAAAGTCCTCAAAGACATATCTGATCAAATTAGACATCACCAAAGAACTAGCAACACTATCTAAGAATCCACTTAGTCTACCATAATCACTATCTCAATATCCTATCTCCTCATAGTCAATCCTCGAATAAGATCATAATCCCAACACACGGGTCAACACTAATCAACGCCGTCGGAAGATGGCAAGGATTGTGTGAACCACTCTGGATCAGATCCACAACCCTTAAACCAAACAAGGACCAGGGTTGCAGACCCTCACCCGAGTAGAACCACTCTCCTTACACAATCCGGCGGACAGGACAGACAATGGGATAACAAACTAAACTAGAACACCATCTAAAGGAAGAGTCACGAGTCAAGAGTCCAATGGGTGATACCGTCGAAAAGGCAAGGATTGCGTGAACCCCTCTGGATCAGATCCACAACCCTTAAACCAAACAATGACCAGGGTTGCAGAACTTCACCCGAGTAGAACCGCTCTCCTTACACAATCCGGCGGACGGGACAGATCAAGACGCTAGGCGACTAATCTAGTCGAGAGTCTGCCTAGCAGGCAATGAGATCAGGGATACTATACCAAGAAGAACATGCATGAGTTCAGTCCAGCAAACCAAAGGAATGGTTCTGCCTAATCCTTCGAACCAAATTCCCAAATGGGAATTCTGAAAAAATCCGGCAGAGTCTCCTTTGTAATCTGGATGGGAGCACCCTACGAATAGGGACTAAAACCACTCTGCGCAATCCACCGCAGAATCGCAGAATCGCGACCTCGCGGGCTGAGAACACTAAGTCTCAGCTACCAGTAGCACTACGATGCGTACTGGGCACCAACCCTAGCCGAGAACACTAAGTCTCGGCCTCCAGCAGCACTACAATGCGTACTGGGCGCCAAACCAACACATGTAGCAAGAATTGCCATGCAGGGCACACCAAGACCCACAGTCATACCCAAACCACAAACAAAGTCATAGAAACAGTTAGCCAAAGCCGTTACCCGACCGCGAGTCGGACACGGGGCATATGGGGACAATCCATACATGTGAGTCGTGCTCGTGTCCTCGGAGGTGTGGATGACCCATCCGAGTTGTCCGATACGGTCTATTCCGGTATCGGACCAAGCTATCCTAAGTTATCATCATGGCAGTTCTACTACTAGGCTACACTAATCATGATTATACAATTTACAAGTAGAAATTAATTAAATGCAATAAATCCAGGAGAGAGGGCAAGAGCCATCGATGAGCAAGAGATACTTGCCTAGAGGGCTCGGCTAGGTAAGCAAGTCTTCGGCAGTCGCGATCCAAGCTAGCACGCCAATCGAGATCTTCAGAACACACAATAAACAATCATTAGAATAAAATAATAAAATAATAGAATAATCACAAGAGATGGCAGAAGGCTATACCGTGTGGGTCCCGCAAGCAGTGCAGGGATCTCGTACGGAAACCGAGGCACGCAGACCGACGCGGACACGCAAACCGAGACGTGCACGTAAATCGAGATACGCACGAGAATCGAGATGAACAGGAGACAACGTGTACGTAGATCGAGGAAATCACGAATATCGGGATGGCGCACGAATCAATGCGACACGCAAATCGAGGCATGTACACAAATCGAGACGGAGCGAGATTCAAGGAAGCACGCAAATCAATGCGACATACAAGTCGACGTATGCACGCAAATCGATGCGGTATGGAGTCCAAAGTGATACGTAAACCAAGGCGGCACGTAAATCGGTACGGGTACGCAAATCGAAGCGGCACAAAAACCGAGATCGGCACAAAGGCCGAGACACATAAACGAGGCAACACGTAAACCAATGGGGTACGGTGCCCGAGGCAGTGCGGGGCTCGAGGCGTCCCGCTGCCCAAGGCAGCGCGTGAATCGAGGGTGCACGAGAACTTATAAGGCGCACGCAAACCAAAGCATATGCAGAACGAGGCGCACGCGGATCGAGCAGCACACTGCTCGAGACAGCACGTGCACCGAGGCACGTGGCCCAAAGAGCACGCAGCCCAAGGCTGGCTCGCTGCTCGAGCAGCACGGGGCCCAAGGTCGTCCCGCCGCTCGAGGCGGTGCTGGCCCGGGCGCGACAACGACACGACGGTGGTGCTGGCCATCGGGAAGAAGAGGAAAGGAAGGGCGGGGGAGATCGGGGCTCACCGGGGTCGGTCGGGCTCCGGCGAAGGGGCAGCAGCAGCAGCGGTGGTGGCGCTGGTGGCGACGGAGGAGGCCGGCCGAGAGGAAGGCGGCGACGGCGACGATGATGGTGGCACTGGTGGCGACGGAGGAGGCCGACCGAGAGGTAGGCGGCGACGGCGACGATGATGGTGGCGCTGATGGTGGCGACGGCGGCCATGGTGAAAGGGGTGGCTGCGGTGGCCGAGACGAGGGCGGCCGCGGTGGTGGCGGGCGCCGGGAACAGCGAGAGAGGGAGAGATGGAAGTGGTGGCGGTGGAGACGAGGGCGGCCGCGGCAATGGCTGGCCACGGGGGCGACGCCGGCGGAGGAGAGGGGCTCGAGGGAGAGGGGGCTGGCCAGAGCTCGGGGAGAGGGGGCTGGCCGGAGCTCTCCAGCAAGAGGAGAGAGAGAGAGGGAAAGTGAGAAAATAAGAGAGAGGAAGAATGAATGAGTGGAGAGAGAGAGGAGGGGGGTAGGTAGGAGTTAAAGAATAATAATAATAATAATAATAACACTAATAACACTAGGAACAACCTAATAAGGCTAACCACATAACTCTAATAAAATAATATTAATGACAATTTAATAAAAGCAAAAGTCAAGTGCCAGGTCTAAACAATCAAGGCCAACCCAAGTCCAGAAAAATAATTAAAATTTAAATTATACAAAATTTTAAAAATAACCCAGATACGATCATATACCTATTATCAAAAATAGGGATATGACATCCTACCCACCTTACAAAATTTCGTCCTCGAAATTTCGAAATCATGTAATATAGGATTTTCAAAACTAGTATATACATATCATAGAAACTCTACCCACCTTACAGGAATCAAGTAATAAAATTAGAAAAGAACAAAATCTCAATATAAGAACGTCAAAGAGAAAATGTCTAGCTACACAAATCAACTCATGAAGTAAATCCAAAACACCAAATAGGACCTCGAAAATCAAAGCCCCATAGATCAAAACAAGTACGAAATATCGAAAACAATATCAAAAACCTGAAATCCCCACTGCATGAAAATCATCAAAATCATAAAATAAAGGATATATGTCTCAAACCGGCGACCGTAGTTCCTAATATCCGAAAATGTGTCATGATCTTTCTTTGCCACGCCATCCGGAATGGCTGCAAAAGATGCATCAGGGCACTATAATCGAGCGGCTGCAACTTTCGTTACCACGCCGTCAAGGTATACTAGGGTCACCCGGTACTTTGACAAATACCCAAAACGAATCAAATCCATAACCCAAACATCTGAATCACTAAAATTACAAAATCTCTAACAATATAACAAGTCCTAGAAAACCATCAAAATCCAAAATCCAGGTGAATCGTAACACACATCCAAAAATATTTTCAATAATAGCCACAAGATAGCTTTTCTAGGAAAATACTCCATATCCGTAGGAAAATACTCCAAATCAAGAATCCATATCAAAATATAATGTATGAAAAGTATATCAAAAAAATAATAATATCTGAAACAGATAATCATGAGTGCGGAACTGTCCGGAATCAAGGAAGCCGAATTGATACGAGAATATCCCTCGGATACTCAACAAATGTTAAAATATCCAACCTCAGAGTCCTGATGAAATCTTCATTCCGCAGCAATCCAGCCAACACTCGAAGAGGGCGATAATGATACTAAGTCAACACGAAGTCAACGCACGAAAGGGATAACAAGAAATCAACCAAGGTGAAACACTGGTAGAGAGTACAGAACCCAAGACAGATAATCAAGTAACCCAGTGATGGAGATAAGATGACATCTCATCGGATAAAACGATCGACATGACCAACGATAGGATCATATCTATCAAACAAGGATCAGGGGTAGATAACAACAAATGAAACAGGGTAAAGCAAATTAGGTCCAGGTAGAGATGAGGACCAATTCACAAGTTCAAGGGAGCGAAGGGCAAGTGCAGCAAGTTAGAATCCCAAGGAATAGTGGACTGAGATCAACAATCATGTGATACCCAACAATATCTCAAAACGAGACCTGCGTAGGCCACCAATAAAACCTTGTCACGCCCCAGTACCGAAATACTGGGACGGACTAGGCCAGCTACTCCGTATGAGGTATAAAACGTTATACGGCGATCGTGGCTGTCAATCTTGCTGGGTATCCTAGCATGCAAGCAGTCTATGGCCTAAATCTGATCTCATATCCACAGGCAATAATCAATGAAATAACGACAAGAGAGATAATCATATGAAAAACAGGAAATACTCATAAGATAATCAGAGAGTCTACAATAAGAGATAATGTAGACAAGAATACCTTCCCACACAGTTCCCTCATGGTCAAAAACTGAAGCACGTCCTCCAAGTCAAGTCTGGAAGATCCACATGACCGGTCACAGGCAATCTGGGAACAATCCAGGGTTGGTCAGGCCAACCGCAGCAAGTACCAGAAAGGAAGGCTCAAGGACGGGCGAAGAAAACCAACAGGATATAATATGACAGGAATAGCATCTAAAAACAGTAAATAAGGTAAGGGATCGTGCGGTACCAACGCACGATTACAGAATATAAGGCAGCAATCCAACTACTAATACGTAAGTAACCAACGATCATCACAATCATCCTAACATCCACTAATACTTGCATCGCCAACTGGAACTCGTAGTCCGTCACCAGAACGGTAACCTATCCCTACATCAAACAAGAAAAAGGGAATGAATCACCGCGCCGGGAAAGCGTTACGTGCCAGCCAGCTTAGCAAGCAACAAGCCATACAATTTAGGTGAATAAGCGGCCACTCAAAAGTCTACGGCTATCTATGTGGAGGTTGGGTTACCCCAACAATGCAATATAGGAATCCTCAGATCGTGCCATATCCCGCAAGGGCTAGCGAGGCCAAATAACGTATAGCAGGTAGGTATGCACGGTCCCTCGGAAGGCCACCGTGCTAAGCAGGAGTACATATAGTAGTCGGATACTGCCATATCCGTGGCGGCCAACCCCGACGCGCCAGGACGAGCCTGTGGCGGCCGGTAATGCACGATCTCCGGATTCCGTTCCCTCCCAATGCTTCTACCATTTTTAGTTGCCTAGATTAACCCTACATTTATCCGAAATCACATGCCGTGGTCACATGCTCATCCTCCTAGATGTCGTACCTCAGTATGAGAACGCTAAGTAAGAATCAGCCTCGGCACCTATAGTCCCAGTTGTGATCCATCCTTAGTGTTATGCAACAAGCAAGCAAGCAATCCTAACCACGCTAAGACTATAGGCCAACTACCAGATACCCGTGCAGGTAATCATATAATATAGCCAGAATATCAAGATGGCATCGCAATGCCATATAATCATGGAAGTAGCACCTCAAAGTGCCAATAGACAAAGGGCACCGCAGTGCAATGTCCGGGCCAGCACCTCACAGGGTAAGCTGGACTTATAGTACGGATACAGGTAGTCAGGTCTGGGATAAGGACAACTCTGTCAGTCACAAGAAGTCATCTGCCCACATCGTGGCATGGATATCAGGTCAAGTACAAGATCAGAACCTCTACTATAATAACATCTCAAGCATATATGGGAGCCTACAGCTCCAATCATCAAGTCGGTCTATCCACCAGATCAATCTAATAAGTGCCTCCCATCCATGAGGGAGTGGATATCACGTCAATAAAGACAACCACCAAATACCAATCTCATTCTCCCTAACAATGCTAGGCCCTCAGACTCACAAGAATCCTCCTAGTCAATGATCACAAGCCACTAGAAAACAAGCCCCACAACTACCAATACAAGAATCAACCAGGTTCTCTAACTACCGGAATACACAAAGGCACCGAATTTGGGCATTTGGGAAGTCGAGTAAAAATCATATAATAATACCCTCGATATTCTCCTCGTTCCGCGAGACACTCGCACCAGTATCAAAATCCAAAAGTCCTCAAAGACATATCTGATCAAATTAGACATCACCAAAGAACTAGCAACACTATCTAAGAATCCACTTAGTCTACCATAATCACTATCTCAATATCCTATCTCCTCATAGTCAATCCTCGAATAAGATCATAATCCCAACACACGGGTCAACACTAATCAACGCCGTCGGAAGATGGCAA
Source organism: Iris pallida (assembly GCA_029216955.1). Taxonomy (NCBI): domain Eukaryota; kingdom Viridiplantae; phylum Streptophyta; class Magnoliopsida; order Asparagales; family Iridaceae; genus Iris; species Iris pallida. The sequence continues at coordinate 3,799,751 of JANAVB010034616.1, read as the reverse complement.
GGATTGTGTGAACCACTCTGGATCAGATCCACAACCCTTAAACCAAACAAGGACCAGGGTTGCAGACCCTCACCCGAGTAGAACCACTCTCCTTACACAATCCGGCGGACAGGACAGACAATGGGATAACAAACTAAACTAGAACACCATCTAAAAGAAGAGTCACGAGTCAAGAGTCCAATGGGTGATACCGTCGAAAAGACAAGGATTGCGTGAACCCCTCTGGATCAGATCCACAACCCTTAAACCAAACAAGGACCAGGGTTGCAGAACTTCACCCGAGTAGAACCGCTCTCCTTACACAATCCGGCGGACGGGACAGATCAAGACGCTAGGCGACTAATCTAGTCGAGAGTCTGCCTAGCAGGCAATAAGATCAGGGATACTATACCAAGAAGAACATGCATGAGTTCAGTCCAGCAAACCAAAGGAATGGTTCTGCCTAATCCTTCGAACCAAATTCCCAAATGGGAATTCTGAAAAAATCCGGCAGAGTCTCCTTTGTAATCTGGATGGGAGCACCCTACGAATAGGGACTAAAACCACTCTGCGCAACCCGCCGCAGAATCGCAGAATCGCGAACTCGCAGGCTGAGAACACTAAGTCTCAGCTACCAGTAGCACTACGATGCGTACTGGGCACCAACCCTAGCCGAGAACACTAAGTCTCGGCCTCCAGCAGCACTACAATGCGTACTGGGCGCCAAACCAACACATGTAGCAAGAATTGCCACGCAGGGCGCACCAAGACCCACAGTCATACCCAAACCACAAACAAAGTCATAAAAACAGTTAGCCAAAGCCGTTACCCGACCGCGAGTCGGACACGGGGCATATGGGGACAATCCATACATGTGAGTCGTGCTCGTGTCCTCGGAGGTGTGGATGACCCATCCGAGTTGTCCGATACGGTCTATCCCGGTATCGGACCAAGCTATCCTAAGTTATCATCATGGCAGTTCTACTACTAGGCTACACTAATCATGATTATACAATTTACAAGTAGAAATTAATTAAATGCAATAAATCCAGGAGAGAGGGCAAGAGCCGTCGATGAGCAAGAGATACTTGCCTAGAGGGCTCGGCTAGGTAAGCAAGTCTTCGGCAGTCGCGATCCAAGCTAGCACGCCAATCGAGATCCTCAGAACACACAATAAACAATCATTAGAATTAAATAATAAAATAATAGAATAATCACAAGAGATGGCAGAAGGCTATATCGTGTGGGTCCCGCAAGCAGTACAGGGATCTCGCACGGAAACCGAGGCACGCGGACCGACGCAGACACGCAAATCGAGACATGTACGTAAATTGAGACGCGCACGAGAATCAAGATGAACCGGAGACAACGTGCACGTAAATCGAGACGTGCACATAGATCGAGAAAATCACGAATATCGGGATGGCGCACGAATCAATGCGACACGCAAATCGAGGCATGTACGCAAATCGAGACGAAGTGAGATTCAAGGAAGCATGCAAATCATTACGGCATACAAGTCGACGTATGCACATAAATCGATACGGTACGGAGTCCAAAGTGATACGCAAACCAAGGCGGCACGTAAATCGGCACGGGTACGCAAATCGGAGCGGCACGAAAACCGAGATGGGCACAAAGGCCGAGACACATAAACGAGGCAACACGCAAACCAATGAGGCACGGTGCCCGAGGCAGCACGGGGCTCGAGGTGTCCCGCTGCCCAAGGCAGCGCATGAATCAAGGGTGCACGAGAACCTATAAGGCGCACGCAAACCGAAGCATACGCAGAACGAGGCGCACGCGGATCGAGCAGCGCACTGCTCGAGGCAGCACGTGCATCGAGGCACGTGGCCCGAAGAGCATACAGCCCAAGGCTGGCTCACTGCTCGAGCAGTACGGGGCCCAAGGGCGTCCCGCCACTCGAGGCGGTGCTGGCCCGGGCGCGGCAACGACACGGCGGTGGTGCTGGCCACCGGGGAGAAGAGGAAAGGAAGGGCGGAGGAGATCGGGGCTCACCGGGGTCGGTCGGGCTCCGGCGGAGGGGCAGCAGCAGCAGCGGTGGTGGCGCTGGTGGCAACGGAGGAGGCCGGCCGAGAGGGAGGCGGCGACGGCGACGATGATGGTGGCGCTGGTGGCGACGGAGGAGGCCGGCCGAGAGGTAGGCGACGACGGTGACGGCGACGATGATGGTGGCGCTGGTGGTGGCGACGGCGGCCATGGTGAAAGGGGTGGCTGCGGTGGCCGAGACGAGGGCGGCCGCGGTGGTGGCGGGCGCCGGGAACAGCGAGAGAGGGAGAGATGGAAGTGGTGGCGGTGGAGACGAGGGCGGCCGCGGCGATGGCTGGCCACGGAGGCGACGCCGGCGGAGGAGAGGGGCTCGAGGGAGAGGGGACTGGCCAGAGCTCGGGGAGAGGGGGCTGGCCGGAGCTCTCCAGCAAGAGGAGAGAGAGAGGGAAAGTGAGGAAATAAGAGAGAGGAAGAATGAATGAGTGGAGAGAGAGAGGAGGGGGGGTAGGTAGGAGTTAAAGAATAATAATAATAATAATGATAATAACACTAATAACACTAGGAACAACCTAATAAGGCTAACCACATAACTCTAATAAAATAATATTAATGACAATTTAATAAAAGCAAAAGTCAAGTGCCAGGTCTAAACAAGCAAGGCCAACCCAAGTCCAGAAAAATAATTAAAATTTAAATTATACGAAATTTTAAAAATAACCCAGATACGATCATATACCTATTATCAAAAATAGGGATATGACAAACACGGACACGGACACAAAAATTCACGCACTGAGATACAGACATGGACACAGACACAGCCGTGGAGCAGACACTTCCTGGTCGTACGTCGTCATCCACACCGACTGTATCGGTTCCACTGCCTCCTTCTCCTTCTACTGATGAGTCGTCACCGGGGACGCTGACCAGGTGCAGTATAGGTTCATGTTGTCCCAGATGCGGGGACTGCCTCTTCCACCTTCCAACCAGGCGTATTTCTTTATTGGACTTATTTTTACTTGTTGTGTTACTGAACCATTGTTGGGTCTTTATGTATTTATTTTATACATTTAGTGACAGTTTGTGTTATGTTGAACATTATCGGACGAACTCTTTTTATTGTCATTTGGTAGTGGATTTGTATCCACCCGGCTATTTTCTGTCTTTCTGATCGACAGATTCTATTTATTTGATTATTGGTAGTGCATTTTTATCATTTGTCTCTATATTGGTTTACCGGTGTTGAGTGTTCCACCGAAGGGTTCGACGAACCTAGAGAATTCTACGGAGGGTTGCTTCGGGTCTATTATTTGCAAACTGTCATTTCAAACGTTGCTAATGTGTATCTGAACGTCGCTAACCTGAAACCAGTACGTCGCTGATCGTCGCTATTCGTCGCTACTGAACTGACGTGGCAAGTGGGACATGTCAGCAAAAATAGTCAGCTAACGTCGCTAATAATGTCGCTATGTACGTATCAGCACGTCGCTAGCCTGTGTCGAAAACCGTCGCTGATTGTCGCAATACGTCACAAAAAAACTAATGTAGCAAAGTTTGTCAGAGTAAACGTCACTAAACGTCGTTGATTACGTCGCTACACGTTGTACTGTCACCGACAATTAGCAACGACTTGTTACGTCGCTAATTAGCAACGTGGTGTCGGCAAACGTCGCTAGACAAATAAAATTCTAACGACGTTTGGAGTCACAAAAGTATGTCTCTATAGCGACGAACAACGATGGATTTCTAGTTAGCGCGACCATGTATTACGCAACATGGTTTTTCGTCGCTAATAAGAATTAGCGACATTTTTTCTAATGTTTAGCGACGTCCTTTGGCGTCGCGTAGTAAACTCAAGGACATACGTATAAATCATATAAATATAATATAAATATAATTTAAACATTATTTGTATGGATTTTAACCTCTGAATTCCAGATTTAGAATTTTAAGTATAATTCATGGTTGTGGCTAAATTATATCTACTAGTCTTGTCTGAAATTTATCTGAAATACTACCAAATCATATCTATGACCTATATCTATCAAATCTCAGATAAAAATAGATAAGAACCTGATTAAAACTCAAAATTAAACATCAATTTTAAATATCAAAATTGAGCAAAACTATGTCATAAATTCAAGTGAAATTCTAGTCCAATGACCCACATTTTTAGGGTTCAGATTTGACATGAAAATACCATAAATATATGATATAAATACTTTAATTCCAGATGCAAAAAACATATATATTCCAATTTAAAGTTTGTTAACAAACACATAGACTATTCCACAAAAACTAGCAAAATATGTGCTACCGTAATTTCTAATCTTCCACCAATCTAATATGCAACCTAGGATGGGTTTGTATCAACACATATGGTTCCAACATGGAAAAAATATAATTTTGAAGAGGTTTGGTTCACATGAGTCTAAAATTGGTTATGAGATATTCAATTAACAACTTACAGATTATGGTTCGTTAGATCCCTATTGTCTACAAATTTTATCATTTAAACAGAATAATAAAACAGCTAATTAATTTCTAAAAAATTTATACATTATAGGTCTCAGTCTCAGCTTTCCAAAACATCAAACGGATTATAAAAACGAGTTCGGGATCTCCCAAAATCTCAAAAACAGCGAGACGTTGTCGTATTTTGGACAACTGATATTCAAATAATTTTACAGAGCTATATGTTTTGAACTAAATCTAATAAATTATATATTATGAAAGTTTACCTCGATGCGGTTCTAACAAAAAAATTGGAGTCAAATTGGAGTTCGAAACTAGCAGATATGGCACTTCCAAGTCGATGTAGTGCTGAAAAATTGGGACTAATTTTGTGAGGAATTTTGGGACGGTTTTTGGATGAAAAGTAGAGACGAATTTTGGCTGATAGGAAGAAAAAATAAAGAGATTATATATGTATTTATTTTATGTTTATATACCTAAATAGATAGACTTGATTTGTTAGGATATGATATGGATGACGTTATTTTCCTAGTAGACATAGTCTACTTAGGATTATGATTATTTTAAAGCATAGCTTAGGTTTATCTAAATTATTTATAATCTTTTTTAGAATTACAATAGATAAGAACATATAATCCATACATGTATATCATCTGAATAATCCATATCTAATTCTAAATTTAAATATAATATACATATAAATTTAAATACAATCCAAATCTAAGTCTAAATTTAAATGCAATGCAAATCTAAATTTAAATACAATCTAAATATATAAATCATCTATATCTTGTTGCATATTTGTTCAACGATTCACCTAATTATATTACACAATCATATTAAATAACCATGGTATATATAAACTATACTACATACATGTATTTTTACTATGCTATATAGGCATATAAGTTTTACATTATCTAAGTTTCTAACGGACCCACTTCTTATTTTTCATCTAAAAATGGAAATAGTAAGAAAAATTCCCCCTTGACAGTGATATATATATATATATATATATATATATATATATATATATATATATATAGGCATAATTCATCCATGAAAGTGGAAGGGTATAAAACAAAACAAAAATAGGTGGAACCCATATATAAAGAATTGGGTGAACTTATCAATAATGATATTTAAAAATACTAATATAGAACTAAAATAAATCATAAGAGATATTATTTACACTATATACATGTACAATTATATGTACAATACTTCATATCAAACAATTCAATAACACTTAATAAATAAATAAAAAATATGGCAAAATTTAGGGAGTTTACAAAGACAAACATTACAACTTGAAATCACTCATCCGACCCATAGCGATCTCCCAAAATGAATGTGACGACTTCTCGACCAGATCTCCTCTTTCTTCTATCTTGAATGGCGAGCCCTAGATCTCATATTTCTTCTATCTTAGATAACGAGCCATAAGAGCAAAGTATGAACTTTCTCTTAGATTTTCTGTAGACAAGCACCCTGAATCTCCATCTTGTGCTCTTCCAATTGCCTTCACCCTCAACACATATATATAGTTGAGAAATCCTAATTTTAGGTCATAGAAAATCCTAAAATAAGAAACCATAAAATAGGAAACCTAACATGAGAAACCTATTTTAGGTAATAGGAAATTCTAAAATAATCTAGCATTAATTATGGATATCCAAATATAATCATATCAAATATTTGAGCAAATTTGGGCCCCACAAATATGTTGTTACCAAATACAAACTAGACACAACAAACTCCTCCTTCAGTCTGATAAGAGGGGTTGACTCTATGGCTCCTCAACTGGACTCCATGTCTGTCGACCCGTGACAGTCCCATGTCATTCATCTCCAATCCTCCGAGCTGCTTTGCATCTTTCTTTGTCTCTAGTTCGTCGACCATTATGTCGATGCTAACTTCCATGTGTAGAACCTCTTGTACTACTAGGATCCTGTCGACATCAATAATACGGCCATGACCAAAGTCCTGACGATCAGTCTCACCATAAGTCTTGGCTGCCTGTCCCTGACTTCTGTCTTCCACCAAAACGTGCTACCATTCCGACGAGCTTCTTCACATATGGCTGGCCCAACCAAGCGAACGGTGCAATTTTTCCGATATGTAGACTCATGAACCTGTCCACCTTCGTGTCTGATACTGAAGCTCCCTCACATATATCCTCGAATAGAATATCATGCATTGTGTATGTCGTTGATAACCCACAGCCCCTTCGAAACTATACAAATGGAGATGCACCTGTCTCAAATTGAGCTTGCTGCAAACCTTGATCTCCACTCCGGCTTTGAGCTGTTGAAATCGATATCACGTCACAAAGCTTTGGCAAACCACCCGTCATCAAAACCGGATCTGTGGAACAACCTCCACCTGGAGATTGACCAGTTGTCATGGCATCGACAAATTAACCCTCATTTGTTGACTCATCACAATTCGTTATTTTGTCTTGACAAACCGAATCCTCCGTACCCCCAAAAGCATCTCAAAAACCCTTCTCAACAAGTTTTCGACAATCCACAAACTCCTGTCGAACACCTCTCGAGCCTCCATCCGATGTTTATGGTATCTTTGTACATCTCAGCGGCTTGAGCTTGTACATACCTCAATATATATATTCTTGAACAAGCTGTTGGGAACCTTCGTAAGAATCCAATCTTTGTTTCTAAACAAATTGTGACAGTCATCATCCGCCAACCTCCCTACCGAAATTAAGTTGTAGCACAAACTCGGTACATGTCGCACACCTTTGAGAACGAACTTCTCGCCAAGCTCCGTTGTCATGTGCACATAATCGATGCCCACAACTGCATCAGTCTTCTTGTTGCCTATCGTCACACGTCCGAAACACCTACCGTCTTGATATACATCCAAACTTTGTTCACCTTCCTTTCCAAAATTACAACTCTTTCCTCAAATCCTATACTTTGGGTGGGTAATAAGTTAAAGTACATAAGAAGATGATTTGAGAAAAGAAAGTAAACATTGTGGAAAAGAGCAATTCCCTGTGGGCTTGGGATGTTGGGAGCATTGAAGGAAGTCGAAAATTGGGAATAAAATATAGGAGGTTTAAAACAAAAGGACAAGAAGACCATTACTAAGGGGTTACATGCCAACACTAAGTTAGCCCCTTGGACAGCGACGGTGCGATAATGGCTCTGCAACATCTGTTGGCGATAAAAGCAAAAGGAAACAAGGAAGGTGGGTGGATTATATTTGAATTTTTGTGCGGTTGTGGGCCAATGGAAAAGTAGGCTGATTTCTTTTTGAGAAATTTTGAGTTATCTTCCACTTATTTTATCATAATTCAAGGTATATTCCAGCAAATTACTGTAATGTTTAAATTTTTTACTTTTAACGGAAAACGTCAACGACTAACAGTCAACTCTTTTGACCTACATAAAAAAAAAAGAAATTTTTAGTTGCTCCCACTTATTTTACAATAATTCAAGGTACACCCCACTTATTTGAGGGTATTTTGGTCATAATTCAAGGTGCACCCCCTTAAATAGGAGTTCAAAGGAATTAGCTGTTAGTCACTGACGATTTTCGCTATAAGTGGGGGTTTCACGTATTATGGTAATTCAATGGGGTGCACCTTGAATTATGCTAAAACAAGTGGGGGACAACTCAAAAAAAAACGAAAATTTTCACCTAAAGCGTACAAATTCTATAAAATTGTACTCAAAGCACAACTTTTGAAAATTTTGCATATTAAGCACAAGAACGCCCTTTCGAAACACATTCTACCCTTTAAATTTTTTAAAAAAGAACGTACATCCCAGTTAACGGACCGTTAAACAAAAAAAATTTATATATATATATATATATATATATATATATATATATATATGAGAACGCCCTTCCTATACAAGGAGAAGCCCTAAGGAAGGACGTCCTCCCAAGGGAAAATGCCCTTCCGATGGGCGTTCTCCCAGGAGAAAATGTCCTTCCGAAGGGCGTTCTCCTGCGCTGACATGGCCGGCTGTCTGCAACATAGTGACACATTTCTACAACTTTAGCCATTATCCGTTAACAAAGGAACGTTAGCTACCCATCCCACCCAACAGCCTATCCTAGACACATACCTGTCCCACCCAAAAGCAGCCAAAATCAATTCCCCAAAAATATATATAAGGAAAACGTCCATGGGAAGGACATTTTTCTCAAGAAAAACGTCCTTCCCATGGGCGTTTTCCTTATTTACATATTTTTTCCCGCTGCTTTTTGATGAAAAGAGAGTTAACGGACGCCGTATAAAATAATTTGAAAAAATTTCAAACGCCTTCGTAAAGGCGTTATGCTATTATTAATTTATTTTATAGATAGAACGCCCTTCGGAAAGGCATTCGTATGCTTCATGTGCAATTTTGGAAAAATTTATGCTTTTAGTATAATTTTTAATACTTTTTATGCTTTGGCTGAAAATTTTTGTTTTTTTACTGTGCGTGTTTGGGAACACTTTTGAAGAGAAAAAAAATTTAAGGAAAAAAATGAAGGAAGGGAAATTTCTTCCACGATCCCTTCAACTCTCTCCACGATCCCTTTTTGAAGGAAGGAAAAAATAATTGATACTTACTTTTTGAAGGGTACTTGGGTAATTTCTTCCACGATCCCTTCAACTCTCTCCATTTTATTTGTCCTATTAAACTTTCTTTTCCATTTTTCTTTCTTTCAACATAATGCTCGTAACTTCACGACTTTGTTTAGGGGTGTCGTATCTCTTATCACTTTCTCATACTTTATTTTAAATGTACACAAGAATCAAATGTGTACATTGTTTGGTTATTGTGTACATTGTTTAATTATTTGATTCTTATTGTTTAGTTCTTTAACAAGTTTTAAGTAAATATCCAATCCAATCTAATTTTATGTCATATACAATAAATTTTTTTTTTGAAAATCAACTTCATCAACTTAATGAGAAAGAGAACTCATATCATGAAGGATATGAGGAAACATACAAGCTGGTATCTCTTCAAACAGAGACACTGAAACACTGGATGTTAAAAGCAGAGCATTAGTAGCTAGTGAGTGTGCACATTGATTAGCACTCCTATGTACATATGAAAATGACATTGTAGATGCAGATGTTGTAACCTTCCTCGCATCCGCAATTGTGTGATGAGCACGCCAGAGAGGAATAGAAGACGGAGTGTTGATTGTTGGGAAAGAAGCGCGGAAACCTTTCCCCAAACCGGAGAGTACCTGCGAGAGGACCGAGCAAACAACGCACGAACCCAAAAACAAGCACACAAAAACAATCACGCAGACACAGAGAATTTTTGACGTGGAAACCCTTGCGGGAAAAACCACGGGACGATCGGAGTCCAACCCTGAGAAGCCTCCACTAATGGAATAGAAGAATTACACCCTCTACAAACTCCTCCCGATCCAAATCGGATCCCCACAACACTCAGAGACAAGAACAATGATCACAAGGCTACGAAGAACGAGAACGACGAGTAGAGATTACCCGAAACACGATCTCCTTCGAAAACGACCTTCAATCCTCCGTCTTCTTCTCCGAAGTTGCAATGGCACTCTTGCCTCCTTCTCCCTCAAACTTGTGTTATGTTGCGCTTATGAATTAGGGTTGAGAAAACTCAATATATCTCCCTAATCCCGCAACCAACCTGGACCGTTGGATTAGATCCAATGATGAAAACTCATCCAGAAATCCGCTTCAGCCCTCCGACACACAGAGTTCGGCCATAACTCTGTGTGGGGCAACCAGCACTGGATGGCCAAACCCTGGAACGGCCAGACCGAGTTCGGCCAGAACTCGGCCTGGGACCGAGTTCGGCCCGAACTCGGCAGACTTGGTCCAGAACCCCCTTTGGGGCAGCAGCAGCAGTAACAACTACTCCCGAGCTTCTCCGACATCGGACGGCGCTCGTCGCACTCCGGGATCTTCTCCACATAGGTTGGGAACCCCACCCACTCAAACAAATCTCCCCCTTCACAACTATGGGGAGGACGTCGTCATTCCGACGACCTGCCTGCAGTACTCAAACTTTCCCCTTGGTAGAATCTTCGTGAACATATCAGCTCCGTTGTCATCTGTATGCACCTTCTCAAGCTCCGCGTCCTTCTTCTCAACCACATCCCATATCCAATGATACCGAGTCTCGATGTGCTTGGACCGGCTATGAAACGTCTGATTCTTCACAAGATGGATAGCACTCTGACTGTCGCAAAGCAAAGTATACTGCTCTTGCTTCAGTCCCATTTCCTGCAACAGCTTCTTCATCCACAACAGCTCCTTGCAAGCCTCCGTCGCCGCAATGTATTCCGCCTCCGTCGTCGACAAGGCAACACACTTCTGCAACCGCGACTGCCACGACACTGCTCCTCCCGCGAACATCATCACGTAGCCTGAAGTCGATCGCCTCGTGTCTACATCTCCAGCCATATCAGCGTCGGTATACCCAACCAGCTTCGGTTCGTCACCACCAAAGGAAAGTCTCCAACCAGCAGTGCCCTGAAGATATCGTAGAATCCACTTGACCGCACTCCAGTGTACCCTTCCAGGATTCGAAAGATACCTGCTAACCGTACCAACTGCATGAGCAATATCTGGCCTCGTACACACCATGGCATATATAAGGCTTCCCACAGCTGAGGCATATGGAACCCGCTCCATATCTTCCTTTTCGTCCTCGGTAGATGGACACTGCTCCTCAGTGAACTTAAAGTGAGCCGCGAGGGGGAAACTCACTTTCTTCGACCCGTCCATCCCGAAACGCTGAAGTACCCGGTGAATGTACTTCTTTTGGGACAAGTGTAGCAGCTTGGACTCTCTCTCTCGGCTGATCTCCATCCCAAGAATAGTCTTCGCTGCGCCCAAATCCTTCATAGAGAAGGCCGCGCCCAGTTGGCGCTTCAACTCCGCTATCCTAGTGGCATTCCGACCCACTAATAGCATATCATCAACATAGAGCAATAAGATGATAAAATCATCATCGGCAAAGTACCTCACAAATGCATAATGGTCCGACGTCGTCCGTGCATAACCATGCTCCCCCATAAACGACTCGAACTTTCTGTACCACTACCTCGGAGCCTGCTTCAGACCATACAAGCTCTTCCTCAACCGGCAGACCAAATGTGACTTGCCCTTCTCACAGAATCCCTCCGGCTGCTCCATGTACAACTCCTCCTCAAGGTCACCGTGGAGGAACGCCGTCTTCACGTCCATCTGCTCGACCTCCAAGTCGAAACTGGCTGCTAATGCTAGCACCACCCGAATAGACGAATGCTTGACGACAGGCGAAAAGATTTCATCATAATCCATGCCTTTCCGCTGACTGTAGCCCTTGATTACCAGCCTCACTTTGTATCGAGGGCGAGTAGCATCATCCGTCTGCTTCACTCTGAACACCCATCGATTCTTCAAAGCCTTCTTGCCCTTTGGCAACCGCACCAGATCATAAGTAGAATTGGTGTGCAAGGAGCTCATCTCCTCCTGCATAGCTACTATCCACTCCTGCCTGTGTTCGTCTTCCATAGCCTCTGCAAAACTTTCGGGCTCTCCTCCGTCAGTCAATAGCACATACTCATCCGACGAGTATCTCGTAGATGGTCGACGATCCCTGTTGCTCCTTCTCAGTGGAGCCACTGGTGCTGGCTGTATACCGACAGCCTCCTCCCCTTCAGGAACTACCTCTCCGGCATGCTCATCCTCCTGAGGGACACCCTGACCACCATCAGCAGGCTGATGATCAAGGTTGGGAGCAACTCCATGTACCGGCTCCCCCATAACTGAATCCTCTGCGATGTCCTCTGGAAACTGCACGAAGCGAAATGACTCTAACTCAGGCAATTCCTCAGCCTCAGAAGGCGTCTCGGAATCCTGAGTGTTGGTCATGGTCTGATCCTCGACGAACACCACGTCCCTGCTTCTGTAGAGCTTTCCTTCCACTGGGTCGTAGAGTCTATAGCCAAACTCATCCCGACCATAGCCGACAAAGACGCATCGCCTCGTCTTCGGCTCAAGTTTGGTCCTCTCGTCCTTCGGTACATGCACGAAGGCTTTACAACCAAACGCCCGCAGGTGACTGTATGACGGCTCCTTGCCGTACCATACTTTGTCAGGCACATCACCCTGCAAAGGAGCACTAGGAGACAAATTAATAATATAAGCAGCTGTGAGAAGAGCCTCACCCCAATAACTGCCCGACAAGTTTGCCTCTAACAGCAAACACCGCACCCTCTCCATCAGTGTCCTGTTCATGCGCTCCGCTACACCATTGAGCTGAGGTGTCTTTGGCGGAGTCTTCTGGTGTCGTATCCCTTGCTCTCTGCAATACACATCAAAGGGACCGATGTATTCGCCGCCATTGTCGGACCGAACACACAACAACTTCTTGCCCGTCTCCCTTTCAACGGAGGCCTGAAACTCCTTGAAAGTAGGCAGCACCTGATCCTTGGTCTTTAAGGCATAGACCCAAACCTTCCTGGAACAGTCATCAATAAAAGTCACAAAGTAAGAAGCACCACCAAGAGATTTTACCTTCATAGGACCGCAGACATCCGAGTGAATCAACTCGAGCAACGCCGGCTTTCTCGAACTTGGGTGACTTTGGAAAGATACCCTATTTTGCTTCCCAGCCAAATAGTGCGTGCATTTCTCCAACTTTGTAGACTTGAGCCCCGGAATCACTTTCCTGTTCACCAAGTAGCTCATCCCCTTCTCGCTGATATGGCCGAGCCGCCTGTGCCACAACTCGGTAGACGCATCACTGACTGCGTTCACCTCCTGTGCCCCCTCTGCGCTCTCCTCCATATAGTAGAGACCGGACTTCTTGCTTCCTCTGGCAATCACCATCGAACCTCTGGAAAGCTTCCACTGACTATTCCCGAAGAGACTGAAGAATCCCTCGTCATCCAACCTTCCAACCGACACCAGGTTGAAACGGATATCAGGGACATGACGAACATCCTTGAGAACAAGAATCGCACCCGTCTTCGTTCTCAAATGCACATCTCCAACGGCAACCGCCTTCGACACATCTCCGTTGCCCATCTTCAACACGCCACAGTCGCCTGTCGTGTAAGTGGCAAACAGTGCCCTATTGTGAGATACATGTGCTGAAGCCCCTGAGTCCACCAGCCAAGAATTGTCATCGCAGGCGAGGTTAGTAATGACCTCATCACCTACGACGATCACATCGCCTCCATGCGTCGAGGCCACCGCTGTAGTGTTCTCTTCTTGCTTCCCCTTGTCGCCCTTCTTCTCTCTCTTCCAAGCGAAACAATTCTGCTTGATATGGCCCTTCTTACCGAAATGGTAACACTCTGAGTCCTCGTACCGACCTTTGGACTTCCCCCTGCTCTTGTCTCTGCCACCACCTGGACCCCTGCTTTTGCCCCTTCCGTGGCTCTCTGAAACAAGTGCCTCTGAGTGGTGGGATGTGGATGAAGTGCCCTGAGAACGTCTCCGCATCTCTTCATTCAACACCCCGCTCTTGGCAAACTCCAGACTGACCACGCCCTCTGGAGCAGAAGCGATCATAGATACTCGTACGGTCTCCCACGAGTCTGGTAAGGTACACAGCAGCCACAGTCCCTGAACTTCGTCGTCGAACTTGACTCCCATAGAAGATAGCTGGTCAACCACGCCCTGGAACTCACTCAAGTGATCCGAAATAGACGCCCCATCCTTGTACCGCAGACCCATCATCGTTCGGATAAGGAACAACTTGTTTACCCCGGTCTTCTTCGCATACAAGGATTCCAGCTTATCCCACAACGTCTTCGCGTGCTCAATATTGGCAACGTGATTGTACACGTTCTCATCAACAAACTGCCGTATGTACCCACACACCTGTATGTGCTCGAACTTCCAGTCCTCCTCGGATTTATCACTGGGCCTCTCGGTTGCAAACACTGGTAGATACAGCTTCTTGACAAATAGCAAATCCTTCATCTTGCTCCACCAATAATGATAGTTTGTGCCATTGAGGTTCACCATGCGCACCGGCTTCGCGTCCATCTCTCCTCTCTGGTTCCTCTGTCAACTCCTGACACCCTTTGAACCCAAAGCTCTGATACCACTCTGTTGGTATCAGCCAGAACAAAACCTAAGCTCTGATACCACTCTGTTGGGAAAGAAGCGCGGAAACCTTTCTCCAAACCGGAGAGTACCTGCGAGAGGACCGAACAAACAACGCACGAACCCAAAAACAAGCACACAAAAACAATCACGCAGACACAGAGAATTTTTGACGTGGAAACCCTTGTGGGAAAAACCACGGGACGATCGGAGTCCAACCCTGAGAAGCCTCCACTAATGGAATAGAAGAATTACACCCTCTACAAACTCCTCCCGATCCAAATCGGATCCCCACAACACTCAGAGACAAGAACAATGATCACAAGGCTACGAATAACGAGAACGACGAGTAGAGATTACCCGAAACACGATCTCCTTCGAAAACGACCTTCAATCCTCCGTCTTCTTCTCCGAAGTTGCAATGGCACTCTTGCCTCCTTCTCCCTCAAACTTGTGTTATGTTGCGCTTATGAATTAGGGTTGAGAAAACTCAATATATCTCCCTAATCCCGCAACCAACCTGGACCGTTGGATTAGATCCAATGATGAAAACTCATCCAGAAATCCGCTTCAGCCCCCCGACACACAGAGTTTGGCCAGAACTCTGTGTGGGGCAACCAGCACTGGATGGCCAAACCCTGGAACGGCCAGACCGAGTTCGGCCAGAACTCGGCCTGGGACCGAGTTCGGCCCGAACTCGGCAGACTTGGTCTAGAACCCCCTTTGGGGCAGCAGCAGCAGTAACAACTACTTCCGAGCTTCTCCGACATCGGACGGCGCTCGTCGCACTCCGGGATCTTCTCCACATAGGTTGGGAACCCCACCCACTCCAACATTGATTGCATCAATTAGAGGTTTACAGTCTCCTTCAATCATCACATTTTGTAAGTTCTTCATGTTGCAGATTTCAAGAGCTAAACGAATGCCCATCGCTTCAGCTTATAAGGGTGATCCGCCATCCTCAATCTTTGTCATTGCCATCTTGAAGTCGCCATATGAATTACGTAGAATAGCGCCCGCTGACATCCTCTCATCCAAGTAAGCTCCGTCGAAATTAATCTTCCAGTTTAGATAATGTGGAGGCTGCCATTTGAAATCTTGTTGGGTCCTAGTTATAGCATTGAGTGAAGAAGAAGAACCAGTACTGAACACGTCTGTCCTTTCCTTTAATCTTGAAGCATCCTCAAAAATTTACGTTTTATTGATTGGTTGATGATTGAAAATTGCTTTGTTTCTCGCCTTCCAGATAATCCACATTTGGTAGAATAGAGATGAAGTTAAGGATGGATCACCCTTCTTCAGAATAGTGGTGATAATTGATAAAACAGTGGAGTCTTCATGAATCATAGTTGCAATTTCAGCAATATGATCCCAAGATTTACCTGTGATAGGACAAAGAAATAATAAATGGTTAGTAGTTTCAGGATTCACCTTGCATAGAGGACACATGGCATCAATGCGGGTGATTCGAAGGTGGATATTGTCTTGTGTCGGAAGAGAGTTTGTAATGGCACGCAAAGCAAAAAGCACCACCTTAGGACTGATATGTGTTAGGGACCAGAGTCTCTTCCAATCTTTGAACTCATCTTCACTACTGCCGATAAAATTGGGAAATAGCCTCTCATGTATTACTCTGTAAGCTGATTTAGAAGTGAACACTCCATCAGCAGTATGTATCCACATGATTTTGTCACCAGAACAATTAGCAGATAAAGGTATTTTCAGAATATCATTTGCTTCACTAGGAGGAAATAGGAGGTGGATGAGGTTGGCCTTCCATGATAGGTGATTAATGTTAATCAGGTCACTGACTTTATGAATCCATCGATTACTGAAGCTAAAACCTTTCACTCTGAAATCTGGTAAAGAAGGAACCCACGGATCATCCCATATGTTGATATCTGAACCATCTCCCACCGACCATAAGATATTACCCAGAAGAAACTCTCTGCTACGAAGAATACTGGACCAAATGTAGGAGGAGGAACTAGATGGCACTACTGTCCAAAAGGATGCTGAATGTAGATATTTACTGGTAAGGAGGGAAGCCCAAACTGAATCTGGTTGCGAAATAAATTTCCATGCTACTTTGAGAACCAGAGAAAGATTGACGATGCATGGATCCCGAATGCCAAGACCCCCTTGATATTTCGGTTGAGTGAATTTAGACCAAGCCGAGAAATGTATCTTCCTTTTATCATGAGAGTCCCACCAAAAATTGCGTTGATGTTTGGACAAAGTATTGGATACTGATTTTGGAATGAGATATGCGGAGAGAAAATAGGTAGGGAGAGAGGCCAAAGTGGATTTGATTAAAGTAGTTCTTCCAGCATGTGATAAACATTTCCTCTTCCATCCCAAAAGTTTAGATAGACTAGTATCCAGGAAAGTGCGAAAAGTAGACACTCTTTTCTTAGATTGCAGAAGCAAGTGACCAAGGTATTTGTCATTGGAATGCATCAATTGGACCCCCAGGAGATTACGGAACAATTCTCACATCATAGGATCAGTTCTCCTACTGAAGAAAATGGAAGAATTTTTAAAGTTGACGCGTTGGCCTGACCAACGTTCAAAAGTTCGAAGGATAATCTTCACTTGAGTAATATTATGTAGGGAACATTTGCCAAAAATGAACAAATCATCGGCAAAGACAAGGTGGGAATGCTTGTGGTGTGAATTACGAATAGACATGTACATTCATAAAGAGAATTTCGAACCATTGTATTGATCCGAATAGTAAGAATTTCCATACACAATATGAACAGATATGGGGAGAGTGGACATCCTTGTCTGATTCCACGACCAGGAGAAAAAGAAATAGATGGAACACTATTGATTAGTATAGCAAAGGAGGGTGTGGTGACACACTGCATGATTAAGTCATGTGATTTCCCATTAATACCAACACCACCTAATACTTGACTGATAATACCCCATCCTAATCGATCATAAGCTTTAGACATATCTACTTTGAAGGCAAAAGCACTATTATGAGGATGGAATTTGGAAATTGAGTGAATAAGTTCTTGTGCAATAACAATGTTGTCACCAATATTACGATCAGGAACAAACACATTTTGATAAGGACTTATCAATTTATACATGATAGGACGTAATCTAATAGCCATGATTTTTGAAATGAGCTTGTAAAGAACATTACATAGGGCTATAGGTCTATAGTCCAATGGTTTTGAGGGGAATTTAATCTTGGGAATGAGAGCTATATGAGTGTGATTGGGATTTGGTGGCATGATACCAGTTCTAAAAAAAATTGAATGAGAAGAGATACCTCTGGTCCAACTTTGTCCCAACATTTTTGTTAAAAGATAGCAGGTAACCCATCTGGGCCAGGAGACTTATGAGGGCTCATGCTCTTGATTGTTGCCAAAATTTCTTCTTCATGGGGAATTGAACTAAAGGAATCATTTTCTGTACTGGAAATGACAGGGAGCTCCATCAAGATATGTTTAGGAATAGGATATGTCTCTACAGCTTGAAAGAGAGGCTTGAAATGACCAACAAAGGTATCAAAAATGTCATCATGCTCTGATACTTGTAGTCCTTCTTGATTAATAACACTATGGATAACATTACGTTGTTTCCGCATAGTTGCCGTGAGATGAAAAAATCGAGTGTTTCTATCCCCTTCCTTAAGCCAAGTTATGTTTGAAAGTTGCTTCCAGTAAAGTTCCCTTTGAAGATGAAGTTTATTCAGCAAAATTTGTACATTTCGTTCATCGATATAGCTTGCTTCAGATTGATTTTGAGACTGAAGTTCTAATAATTTGCCCTCTTGATATCTGATTTCTTGATCAAGATTACCAAGTCTAGATTTGCCCCATCAATGTAAACGAGATAATAAACCTCTGAGCTTAGCCTGAGTATCAGTAATGGAGAGATTGTTCCATGTCTCAGAGAGGACTTGTGAGAAATCCTTTTCGGCCAACCAAGCAGCTTCAAATCTTGGCAAAGTCTTCCTTTTTCTGTAAGAAATGTTCAATAGCAAGAGAATAGGATTATGGTCACTGTTAATGCAAGGGAGATGAAGCAGTCCTGCTTTCGGATGGAGAGAACGCCATTGGGTGTCAACCATAGCTCGATCCAATCTCTCCGCAATATAGTGATGTGGTCTTCGTCGATTACTCCACGTAAAAGCAGGACCAGTAAAACCAATATCCATAGCTGCAACTCTATTGTACCATTTAATAAAACTCTTGTGATGATTATAATTGAAACTATTACCTCCCCTCTTCTCCTCAGCAGACAGAATTCCGTTGAAATCCCCAATACAAATCCATGGATCTGAAATGACTGTTATGGTAAGCTCTAATTACTGCCAGAAAATACTTCGATCCTGAAGCACAGGGGGACCATAGATACAGATACAGAACAACTGCCATGAATGTGAATATCCTGGATACTGAATGGAAGAATGAATACAATTTGCAGAAGTAGAAATAATGTTGAAATATATGGAAGAATCCCAACATAGCAATAATCCTCCTGAAGAACCAGTAGATGAAACAGAGCAGTGGTTATCGAAGCCCAACTGCAGAGCTATGGTAGAGGCAACCATTGATGAGCATCTAATTTCGGATAAGAAAATAATTTTTGGTTTAGAAGCTCGGAGGAATGATTTGATAGTACGAATTGTAGGGTCATTCATCAAACCCCTACAATTCCAGGATAGAATCATGACTTTGGAGGCTGTTGGAGGCCAGCCGCGTCTATATCATCAATATGGGAACATATGAGTCGTTTGGATGGTCTATCCTGTAGGAATTCCAAATCCTTATCAAGACCTGAGGATCGACTCCTTTTGAGTGTGGTTGTGGGAACAATGGTTGTTGAAGGACTGATATCAGATGGTATGTTGTTCATGTTTGAAATGGGAGGAATAGGAGTAAGGGATTGCAAGAGAGAAGTGAATGTGGCTGCAGTAGAGATATATGACGATGAAGTAGATGTTGTGACTATTTTGGTGGATATAAGGTTGGTGCTAGATGAGTGTTTTATAAGTTTGTTTGTGGTTGGCGTAGATTCAGATGGAACTGTGGTGTTGATTAAATGTGGTGGATGTAAGGAGACTCGAGCCTGATCAATGGGAGATAGGATAGGTATAGTAGATTGGATTTGTAGATTAACTTCAGGGGAGGTGTTAATATTCAAATGAGGTGGAATTGCATGAGTATCTGTTATATTAGGGAAGGAAGTAGTAGGTATCACCAGTAATGATGGAAGAGCAGTAGTCGTATCTGGTAAATGATGGTGGGTAGTTTCCGATAATGGGGGAAGGCTAGTGATGAAGTTTGATATTATTTGATGAAGAGTATTTGTAGGATCCGATATTGTAGGGAATATTTCTGGAATAATAGATTTTATAGATGGGGCAGTGGATAATGCTAAATTTTTAGGGATAGATTGGAGAATATCCGAAAATAGAGAGGTAGTGGTATCATTATCCGAAAATTGGGGAGTAGTGGTTTGAGTCATATCCAAAGTTGACTTGGTCGTAACTGTCACCGTCGTCGGCCGAGAATCAGAAGAACCACAAGATGCAGGTTGAGAGATAATTGCAAGATCAGAGGGTAGGGAAGAAGAGGGAATACTATCTTTTAAGTGGGCAAGGGTATGCAATGAAGGATTGTCAATGGACATGGATGTAGTCGAGTTGGTGGATGGGGATGAAGCAGGATCAATAATATGTGATTGATGATGGATTGGCTCTTCTTCCTGCAAACTTGTGGTTGAAACAAAGGATTTATGAGATTGTCCCCTGTTTTGAACTTTATTCTTGAACCTGTCAGCATGGTTGACAGAGATGGAAAGATCAAGACGTTTATCAAGAAGAGTTTGAAACTGAACCTTTTGATCAATAGTCCAATCTTCGCGAAGCAACGCTTTATACTCCTTATGTGTATTGCACTTCTTGACGCTGTGTCCCAAACAACCACAGAATTGACAATATTTAGGCAATCTCTCATACTTTAACGTGACAGTACAGACCAAGCTGTTGCCCATGGCCACCTTTAATATTCGTATCAATGGCTTTATAATATCAACTCTGATCCTGATCCTGGTAAAGAGAATCCATTTTAAGGCATCTTGAGCAGAGGGTGGTGTAATCTTACCAACACGAGCATCCACGGAGGACACGAAATCGATTGTGAGAAGATTCACTGGAAGACCATGCAATTGCACCCAGAATTCACTATCAGCAAACTTGTACTCGATCGGTAGCTTATTGGGATAGCATCTCTCAATTATCAGCAAATGGTGGTTGATCTTTCATGGCCCATTGTTAGCAACAAACTCAAGATCCTCCAACTTTGTGAACTTTGCAGAATAGGAACCATCATGATACTCCGAAATCTTCACAGGCTCTTTACATTTCCAGATTTTTGGAATAGTGGATGAAGTGATATGGGAAGGATAACATTTCGAACTCAAGATTTTAAAAAACAGATAAAAGTTCCAATCTGCTTGAGGGTTTTTTGAAGGTGAATTTGATACTGGATCAGTATCAATAGATGATAAAGCCAGTAATGAAGTGAGTTTCGAAATGGTGTCTTCATAAGAAGGAGGAGGTGTATTCATTGTAAGAAATAGATGGAAAGAAAAGAAAAGGACATAACATGAGAGTGACCAAAGATGAGATTAAGGGAGAAGGAACAATCAAGGAGAAGGAATGAAATCCAGTGGAGAAGGAAGAGGAACAAGCAACGAGAAGATGATGAAGTTGATGGACGCCATTACTCCTCAGAGGGAGTGGTGATGCATATAAGCTCAACTGCTGAGATTTACAAAAAATTTATGTAAGAAGTCAATATAAAGCGCTAGCGTGATCTCTGTGTAGGAAGACATGTACAAAGAGCTCGTGAAGGTGGAGAAGATAGACTAAGTACATTTTCTGAAATTTTTAGTAGAAAGACATAGCTAGAAGCACAATAATCAAAATCTTTCTAGAATAGTTCATCTATATTATTTGATCGTCACTTAATCATGATATTTTTTGCCATTTTCACAAAAAAAAAATTGACTCCAGCTTTGGTGTATCAAATAGAGATGTTTAGACTTTGGGTCTGAAATAAGTTACGAAATTTGTATTTGGATCTCCATAAATTAGTGCTTGAGTCTTGGAGCAAAAGGTTTAATTGGGTTTTGGACTAACGGTTTAGTTGGATTTTAGACGGTCAACCATTAGTCCAAGATCCAAACACTAAATATACCTATTATGGAGATCCAAATACAAAATTTATAACTTATTTGGAGAATAAAGTCTAAATATCCCTTCAATTTTTGTACATGTCGACTGCAAGTTGTTTTAGGTGTGATAAAGATACAAGTTTTAGCCCAAAGAGGAACCCTGCTGTCATCTGAGGGTGTTTGGTTCGCTGAATTGTACCATGGAACTGTCAAAATTTTGGAAGTGCCTGCAATATTCCCTAATTCAGATGTTTGGTTCGCAAGTTCAGAAGTTGAGCGATGGGACAAGAGCAGTTCATGTCCCCGGAACTGCTCTGGGCTCTTACTGTTTTTTCACTCCTTCAAATATTTTATGGAATTAGGAAAAAGTGGAGGAGTCGGGCAGAGCCGAGCGGACGACATAGGATGGTGGCGTCGAGTGTTAATTGGCTCCTCGACAAGCAGGCGACGTCAGCGTCCATCCCTACCCAGTTGGGTCGAGTGTCGACTAGCTCCTAGACAAGCATGCGACGTTGAGCGAGTGACACTTCCCCTGAAGTCAACGGAGACAAGGCACTCGTGTCGAGTCGCCCTCGACCTTCCTCCGAAGTCGCCGACAGTCGTCCTCCGAAGTTGTACTCGACCTCGAACCCTCCGTGCCTCTCTTCAACGAAGAATAAGAGAGAATTTGAGAGAGGGAGAGAGGATAATAATAATAATAATAATAATAAAAGTGAACATAAAAATTAGTGTAATATTTATATCAAAGTTTAATAACTGTATTATTATTATTATTATTATTTATATTAAAGTTGCTAACAATTTGTGGCTTAAAAATTTGTTAACTTTTAATTTTAAACACATAATTTTCTAATTATTTATATCAAAGTCTTAAATTTTTAATCTATATACAAAAAAGTAATACTACTCTAAAGTGGAAACAATATGACTTCTCAACTACCACTTCATTACAAATCAAACAAACGCTATAAAAAGTTATACTTTCCAACTCACTTCAACATTCATCCAAACTTAAAAAAACTCAAAAAAATATGCATACGCATGACGCACATATGGAATGCGTACGCAAAATCTCCACTTTCAAAATTTTTACTTCGTTCCACTTCCGCGAACCAAACAATATGTGGTTATTGTACATGGTTGGAAAAAAGTTCCAAATCCTAATTTTCCGCCAAACCATGGGTTTCGCATGTTTGGGGGTTGGGACGGTTTAGTTTTGTTGGTTTAGTAGTTAGGTTGGGTGGGTTCAGTCTATTTAATGGTGGAAATTGGCTCGTCGGACCATCTGCCAAAAAGTTCCAAATCCTAATTTTTTACATACTTGTTACTTCCTAAACAAATTTAGGTAAGTTTAGTATGTTGTACCAAATTTTCTGACCATTTGAGAAAAGAATTATTAAACATTGTGGAAAAAGAGAAGAGAGACCCCGTAGAAGCTGCAGAAATTATTAGGTAGTTACACGCCAACACCAAGTGGGCCCCTTGCACAGCGCCGGTGCGCAATAATGGCTCTGCAACTTGGTG
Organism: Iris pallida; assembly: GCA_029216955.1. Lineage (NCBI taxonomy): Eukaryota > Viridiplantae > Streptophyta > Magnoliopsida > Asparagales > Iridaceae > Iris > Iris pallida. The sequence goes on along the minus strand of JANAVB010034616.1, from coordinate 3,776,488 downwards.
AAGGTGACGACAATGACTGATGAACATCTAAAGGCGTTTGGTACGAGATATTTTTTTTATTCTCGGAAAAATTTAAGATGGAAATTTATTACCACCTTTGTTTGGCTTATAAAAAATTGACTTAATTGCTACTTGATACCCTTAATTATTACCGTTTTTTAACTTTGTACCATAAACTTTTTTTTGTAACAACTTGATATCCGGATATTATTTTGGACAAAAATGCCCCTACCCCTAACCCCCCTCCCCCCTACTCGCTTCGCCCCCCCCCCCTCCCCCCGCCCTCTGCTAGCTCCGGCCGCCCACCCGCCTGCTAGCTCCCCCCCTCCCCCCCCCCCCACACTCGCTTCAGGCCATCCCCCCCCCCCCCTCTCGCTCCGGCCGCCCGCTCGCTCCCGCCTCTCCCCTAGGGCGCGGCAGCGCGGGAGGAGGGCGCTGGGGAGGGGGTGCGGGGCGGGAGGCGGGGCAGGGGGTGGCCCGGAAGCGAGGAGGGGGGAAGGTTGGCCGGAAGCGAAGAGGGGGGGAGGTTGGCTGGAAGCGAGGAGGCGGGGGGGTCGGCCGGAGCTAGCAGGGGGGGTGGCCGGAGTGGGGGAGGGGGTGGAGGGAGGGAAGGGATAAGAGCATTTTGGGGTTTTTTAAAATATTAGGTATTAAGTTGAAAAAAAAAATAGTTGAGGTATAAAGTTGTTACGAAAAAAAGTTTAGGGTACAAAGTTGAAAAACGGTAATAGTTGAGGGTATCAAGTAGCAATTAAGCCTAAAAAATTATTTTCGAGAATTATAAATACCCGGGGAAATAGTTTACCCACAAAACATGAGAATTCTATCCCTTGAGAATAGGTGGGTATTTTTTTTATTTTTTTTTTTGCGCGGACAAAAAAAAAATTTCTAAATTTTTTTTCTTTTTTGATCAATTTTGATTAGTTTTGAACATTTTTTTTCTTTTTTTGTCGTTTTTATCACTTTTTGGTCATTTTTTTGTCGTTTTAAGCGATATTTTGTCGTTTTTACCTTTTTTATATCTTTTTTGTCACTTTTTGATTATTTTTTGTCGTTTTTACCCATTTTTGTCCTTTTTGTCGCTTTTTTGTCAATTTTTGTCGTTTTAAGCGATTTTTTGTCGTTTTTGTAGCTTTTTTTTGTTGTTTTTACCGATTTTTAGTCGTTTTTTGTCGTTTTTGTCGCTTTTTGGTCATTTTTACTGATTTTATGTTATTTTTTGTCATTTTTGTCGCTTTTACCGATTTTTGTCGTTTTTGTCACTTTTTGGTTATTTTTTGTCGTTTTAACCGATTTTTTTTCCTTTTTTGTCGTTTTTATCGATTATTTTTTTCGTTTTTCCTTTTTTGTATTTAACACGGAGAATGATCATTCTCCTTGTATTTTTGACACGGAGAATGACATTCTCTGTATTTTGACCTAGAAATGGCCATTCTTCGTGTATTTTGACACGGAGAATAATATTCTCCGTGTTAGATACACGGAGAATGTCATTCTCCGTGTCAAAAATACAAGGAGAATGATCATTCTCCGTGTTAAATACACGGAGAATGTCACTCCTTGTATTTTTAACCTAGAAAAGACATTCTTCGTGTATTTTGACACGGAGAATGACATTCTCCTTGTATTTTGACCTAGAAATAACATTCTTCGTGTATTTTTGACACGGAGAATAGTCATTCTCCGTGTATCTTAACACGGAGAATAGTCATTCTCCGTTTATATTATACGGAGAATGCCCATTCTCCTTGTTATAAGTCTAACAGAGAATGATCATTCTCCGTTTACTTTGACACGGAGAATGACATTCTCCTTGTATTTTGACCTAGAAATAATATTCTCCGTGTATTTTGACCTAGAACTGGTCATTCTCCGTGTATTAACACGGAGAATAGTCATTCTCCGTTTATGTTATACGGAGAATGTCCATTCTTCTTGTAAGTCTAACAGAGAATGATCATTCTCCATTTACTTTGACACGGAGAATGACATTCTCCGGATTAAAGTAAACGGATAATAATATTTTTCATTGTTTTTAAAAAGAAGATTATATAATATTGACATCATACCTCTTGTTGTTGTTTGTTTTTATATCAGTGAAAAAAACAGACAATCTCAAAAAGGAGAATGAAAAGCTCATTAATGATAACAACAAACTTCTAGAGGAAGTTGCATCATTGAATGACGAAATCAAACAGAAGAATGATACAATTGTTAACCTCGAAGCAATGGCTAAAGCATTGCAGCTTGGGGAGACTAAAGCAGTTCCTTATAAACATTACACAAGAGCAAGAGAACCAGGAGGGATTAAAAAACAATCAAATGCTCCAGCGGATGATAATTTTACCACATTGGAAAAGAAGAAAACAGCTGATGCTACAACAAGTAAGAATGTAGCTGCTGGTCGGAAAAGAAAAGCTCCTTCCAGTCCCAATAAGAAAGTAACTTCTGGTGAGAAAAGAAAAGCTCCTTCCAGTTCCGAGAAGGCAGACGATAAAAAGAAGATGTCAGAAACTGAAGAACTTGAAGAAGAATCTCCTCAAACAGCCAAGCTAGTGAAAGAGGGAAAAATGCTGATGCAATGTCAAAAACTCAGGCTTTGGAACCAAGCAGACGATCAGCTGAAGCATCTATATAGGAGCATCGTATACCCAAGAAGGAAGTCTCCAACGTAAGTATTCTAAACTTGAACCAATTTCTGTATAATTCACAATGGAAAATGATCATTCTCCATGTCATTTGAATAGATAATTCATATTCTCCGTGTATCTAACACGGAGAATGAATATTTGGACGGAGAATTGTCATTCTGCGTCCTATTCATAACGGTCATTCTCCGTCCAATTCATAACGGAGAAATTTTATTCTCCGTGTATTTTAACGGAGAATAGTCATTCTCCGTCCAATTCATAACGGAGAATGTTTATTCTCCGTGTATTTTAACGGAGAATAGTCATTCTCCGTCCAATTCATAACGGAGAATGATCATTCTCTCTATTGGAGTTACTTTTTTTTACAATTATATCATTAGCCTATATTATTAACATATTCGAAACTAAATTTATGTGCAGTGATAATGTATACCAATACTTTACAACTGCTCCAGATGATTGTAAAATAAGAAGAAGAAACAATGATGTTACCTTGATCTTTAATGCTAAAGAATTACAAGATATTAAATATGGACGAAATAGAGGCCAATGTTATGAACTTCGCAATAAAGATTATGAACGAAGTACAAGCTGATACAAGACGTACCATTCAGTCAAGCTCGCAGGGTGTACAATGTAAATGGTTTGCAATCATGATGCCCCATTCATTGGTAAGAATCAAAACTGAGAAATAAATATTAATGTGTACACCTACTAATATTGTTGTAAAAAACTAACTCATGATATTATTTTTTATTTTTTTCTGGAAAACAGCGTACCGTTCAGTATGTCGATGTAGTAAAACCAACATCTGGAGCAATGTACAATTTCAAAGCTGAAATAGAAGATTTTATCATGGAGTTGGAGGATGACATCGAATGGTTATTCGTGCCACTCTTCCGTGAACAGAATAAACACTATACACTGCTGGCATTCAACTTCAGCTCCTATGTTTGGACACACTACAACTCATTGCGGAAAAACACGGGCGCTAAGGGAATCGAGGATGCAAAATACATGAAGAGTAAAATCGAGCCAATTGTAATGAAGAAGATTGCATTGATGAGGGAGAAAAGCCCAGCAATTCAGGAATATGAAACAACAGAGCTCAAGGTTATTAAAGATTGCCCACAGCAACTATCACCCAGCTGCCTGCTGTATGTTGTGTATTATATTGAAAACTTGTCGAAAGCTCCATTTGATTTACAAAAGAGAACAAACAAAGTAGTTCACGATATTATTGTAAAGAGCAGGTTAACTTTGGCTAAGCTTTTGCTTATGAGTGACTGTGCAATTCCTTTTGTATCATAAAATAAAATGACAATATAAATTGGCTAAGAAATTCCTTATATATATTCTGTCTGTCAGGTTTCTTTTGTAATGTATTTGTTGTCATTTGTAATGAAACTCAATTTTTCGACTAATTTACATTGTTCTATATATGTAAATCTGTTTTGTTAAAGTTCTGTTGTTTGATTTTGTGTTAAAATACACGGAGAATGACATTTTTTTTGTATTTTGACCTAGAAATGGCCATTCTCCGTGTGTTTTAGACACGAAGAATGTCATTCTCCGTGTATTTTGACACGGAGAATGATCATTCCCCGTGTTAATACACACGGATAATGTCATTCTCCGTGTTAAAATATACGGAGAATGACATTTTCTGTTTATTTGACCTAGAAATATCATTCTCCGTGTATCTAACACGGATAATGATCATTCATCGTGTTAAAATATACGGAGAATGAACATTCTCCGTTTACTTTTACACAGAGAATGACATTTTCTGTGTATTTTGACCTAGAAATGACCATTCTCCGTGTTTCTAATCATTCTCCGTGTTAATATACACGGAGAATGTTATTCTCCGTGTCAAAATACACGAAAAATGGCATTTTCCCTTGTATTTTGACCTAGAAATGACCAGAATGCAATTCTCCGTGTGTCTAACATGGAGAATACAATTCTCCGTGTTAAATTAAACGGAGAATGTTATTATCCATATTAAATTACACTGAGAATGTTATTCTCCGTGTTAAAATACACGGAGAATGACATTCTCCTTGTATTTTGACCTATAAATGGCCATTCTCCGCGTATCTAACACGGGGAATGATCATTCTCCGTGTCAAAATACACGGAGAATATCATTCTCCGTATAATTTTACACGGAGAATGCCCCTTCTGTGTATTTCGAGGATGACATTTTCTGTGTAGTTAATATATACATTGTTCTATATGTAAATCTGTTTTGTTAAAGTTCTGTTGTTTGATTCTGTGTTAAAAAATACAGAAAACGTGAACTAAAAATGTTCATTAATTGAACATGAAGAATAGTCATTTTCATAGTTATATGTTTTTAAAATATAAATGTAATGCTTGGAATGATCATTCTCCATGTTAAATCATGGAGAATGGTCATTCAATGCATTATAAAATCAGAGAGTATAACGGATAATAAGTTCTTATGCTGTTAATATATATGTGAAACATCAAATATGCAGATTTCAAACTATTACAATTGATATCAAAAAATGTAAGATATGTATTCAAAAAATAATTATATAAAAGAAGGAATATATGCGTATGTATTAACGAGGGGGCGCTGCCCCCTCGACCACCATAGCAGCACGTGGAGGCAGAGGACAGTGGTGCGATTGTGATTGCATAATTCAAAACAATTCTGGCACCTTATCTTTCTCTTCTCTTTTCCCTTGTTCTCATATTTGCTCTTATAACGGTCCGCTTTTGGTCGTCCAGGACCACGTTTCGGAACAGAGGGTAGAACAACATCAGTGGAATTATTTTCAAACTATTTTTTACAATCTGGAACTGGACGAATAGCACATGAATATAACTTCCGGTAATAATCTGATGTCCAATACTGCTCCACAAAGTCGTAAACAGATTTATCTGAACCAACTCTGATGCATTGTATTGCATGGCTGCATGGGAATCCATATACCTTCCATCTACGATAACTACAATGACAATCAAAAAGATTCACCATGTGGGAGGAAGTATCTGCGATCACCTCAAATTCGAAATCACCGGACCGATATACCCTATAACACATGCCATCATCTGTAAGCTGCTTCAGCATATCCTCAGCGTATGGAGTCAATTTGCTATTTAAATCAATTACATCCTTGTGGCAATCTGAAATCATCTTCATCATCTTCATACGGGTGACATTTACAATTGCTGATATAGGCAATTTCTTCTCAGCCTTTATCCATGCATTGAATGACTCTGCACAACTAGAAGCAACCTCACCGTATCTACATCCCGGAAAGAATGCGTTTGACCAGTGTTCAGGTTTTTGTTTATTCATCCAATTAACAACATGACCACAATCAGATCATAAATCTTCTTGATTGCTTGTCTATACCCACCTTTATACAGAAAAACAAATAATTAATAAAGAATTAGGTCAATTCACAAAATTATTAAAAATAAGTGCATTCTCCATGTTTAAAATAAGGATAATAGTCATTCTTCGTGTGACGGAAATGGAGAATGAACATTATCCGTACTATGCAAGACCGATAATACCATTCTCCGTTCAAAAGCTAACGGAGAATGATATTCTCCGTTCTATGCAAGACGGGTAATGGTCATTCTCCGTGTGACGAAAACGGAGAATGAACATTATTCGTACTATGCAAGACGGATAATACCATTCTTCGTTCAAAAGCTAACGGAGAATGATATTATCCGTTCTATGCAGGACGGAGAATGGTCATTATCCGTGTAATACATACGGAGAATGACTATTCTCCGTCTTACTGACGCGGAGAATGGTCATTGTCCGTGTTAAATTAATGGTAAATGCATAGAAAATGTGCATATATCTGTCTCATTAACACATCTGGAGTTAGAGCATATACTGCTTGCCTCCAAGCTTCAAGTACATGCGGATACACTCTTTTATTTCCTTTCTCTTTCAGCGGTATGTTATTCTTCATGTGATAATAGCAATAGCTATGGTAATCATTAGGAAACACCTTAGGGACTTCAGAAACTAGACCGGTGCCTTGATCCGAAAGAAAAATAATACGCCTACTACATCCAACAACATTCTTTAGATTTCTAAGGAACCATTCTCAATTGTCATCATCTTCGCCTGAGACTATACCGTATGCAAGAGGGTAGAACTGTTGGTTACCATTCTTCGCTGTAGCAGACATCAAACATCCTCTAAACCTCCCTGTAAGAAAAGTAGCATCCAAATATAGCATTGGGCGACAATATTGAAAGCCTTCTACGCAAGCCCCATATGAAAGAAAAAGTCGCTCAAACCTCATTGATGAATCATCTTTCTGGAAGTCGATAACGGAACCATTATTGGTTTCCTTTACCTTGTTGACATACCAACACAAGTCACTGTAAGATCTAACATCATCTCCGTACATTTTCTGGTGCACCAGCCTAATTCTGTGGTATGCCTGTCCATATATAACAGATAAACCGTAGTCGACCTTGAAATCATCGACAACAGATTTTGTGGACTTTTTAGGATGCATCCGAACAATGTCACTAACCAAACTTTTCACAAACTTTGCTGGAACAACCAGATTACCTTTATCCATATAGCCAGCTCCACAAGTATGGTTCTCCCACATACCTCTTCACCTAAAAAATTTGATTATCTTTCGAAATAGATATAGCATGGAAGCTCCACAAACAAGCATGTGTCTTGTAATTCTTGCAGCAAACAGTATACCTCCCCGGCTCAGATTTCAAAATGTGGAATGGATGACGAGATTCAAAACATACCTTTCTAACAGCATTCCTAACTTCTTCAACACCATTTAGAAAAATCTGACCAACACCAGTAATTGATCCAGGCCACATATCCGATTTCCTCTTCTTCACTGTCTCAGTTGAGCCCTTATAAAATTGTACTACTCGTTTGTCCTTTACAGTAGGAGAACATCTACTCAAAGAACTAGAGGAGGAAGACGAAGGTCCCATGTGAAAGCTTTGACAAGGAAAAGATGTTGATGAAGAACATGGAGAGTATATTTGCTCCACAAATAGATCAAAACTCACATCATGAGTACCGTTAAAACCACCAACCAATGAGCGAAGCCAAAAATCACTTTCAACATACAGTTCAGTCCCATCAGAGTGCAAAAACCTGAAACGGAAGAAAAGTGGATCCAAAGAAGTCCATCGATCGCACACTTTAATCTTTAAAAAATCCACGGTACTTTTATGTGTGACACGGCAGGAAACTATGTCTCCCTTGAAACAAATGTTAACTAAACAACTTAATTCCATACCTTCCCCCCTGATAACATAAAAACATAAGAGGTCACAAATAGAACAATAAAATTGTCTAATAATGATTATTCTCCGTCTAAAAATAATGGAGAATAAATATTCTCCGTTCGAAACTAACTTATAATGATCATTCTCCGTCTAAAGTAAAACGGAGAATGGCATTCTCCGTCTAAAACACACGGAGAATAGACATTCTCCGTCTAAATATAACGGAGAATGATTATTATCTATCTGTAACTTATGGATAATGATCATTCTCCGTCTATAAAATACACGGAGGATGATCTTTCTCATAAGTAATTGTCATTCTCCGTTAAAATATAACGGAGAATGCTATTCGCACAAAATAACAAGATTAAATATCTCTCTAATATTTTCTAAGTTAATAATCTTCATAACAGATTCAAATTCAGCATAAATTTTGAGATATATGAAGCTGATGGATGAATTTCTACAGATCTGAACTCTCACCTTGTTTTAAGATCTATAAAAAGAAAAGAAGAAGATATTCTCTCCACAATTGACCTAATCGCCGGAAACCACGAAGATGATGATGATGATGATGATTGATGATGATGAAGGATGATCGACGTTCGACTGACGAAAATCACAGTGAACTACGAACGATTTTGCGATCTCTGATAAAGATGATATCAATGGATTTTAAATTTCTCGTGAAGAAGAAGAAGAATACGAATTTCCCAATCCAAATCTGAGTTTGCGAATTCAAAATTATATATAGAAGTCCAAATTTGCGCGAAAGGGTATTTTTGGAACTATGATAATGACAAATTTTGTAAATACAGAGCATCTAGATAGAATCTTGAAATATTTAACGTGAAAATACTTAATTCTGAGTATTTCATAAAAATAATCCAGCGGGTGGGCATTTCATAAAAGCCCATCCCGAAATTGGGTTTCTCAGCAATTTCCAGTTATTTATAAGTTTGCTATTGAAAAAATTTACTAAGACTATCATTTCTAGGCATAAAAGTCAAATTCTTTTATTTTATTTTTTCTCTTGCCTTCTTCCTCAACCCAAGTCTCTCCAACCTTTCTCCAAACCCTAGTTTCTCCATGAAAGAAGAAAGAAGAACAAGAAGAAAAAAATAAACTAATTTGTGGGAATCATAAAACTTGTGAAAAATAAATCAACTTACTCGTATCTCTTTCTTCGAACCATAATTTCTCCAAACAAGAAAAAGTCACTTTCTCTAAACCCTAATTTCTCCAAACAAGAAAAAGAAGAAAGAAGAAAAAAAAGAACAAAAAGAAAGAAAATAAAACAACTTCCTCACATCACTTTCTCCAAACTCTAGTTTATTTTCTCCTAACCCAAGCTTTTTTTTCTTTTCTTTTTTTTTTTTTGCTCTTGAGGACTGCCAAAAATTGTGGCAGTCCTAAAATGGACTGCTGTACAGGAAGTCTACTTAGGACTGCCACAATTGCTGGCAGTCCTAAATACTTCTAAGACTGCCAGAATTTGTGACAGTCCGGAAATGGACTAACTGTACAATAGAACTGCCACAATTTTTGGCAATTTTAGAAGTATTTAGTACTACCAGCAACTGTGGCAGTCCTAAAAGTCGACTTGGTCGAATGTTAGGATTTATTTCGATCATAAAATTGGAATGAAATAAACATTATAATGTAATGAAATAAACATTACAATGTATGTTTCCATCATCATAATGTATACCGAAGAATAGAATTAAATTTTAGGGTTTATTTTCATGCATTCTTTGTGAGGAAGGAAGTATTAGGGTTGTACTTGCTTGGGAAAATGGTGGAGAAGAAGAAGAGAGGAATTAGGGTTCTGGAAGAGAGAGAGTGAAATGTGGAAATAAAATTTAAAATTGGAGTTTAGGGGGTTGGGTTTTGGGACAGCCCCATGAGTAAAAAAAATGGACTGTCCTGAGTAATTTTTTTTCAAACCTGGGCTAGCTCCAATCCAGAATAGCCCTGATCAAATTTTAATGTGTCCTTATAAATAGCCAACATCATTGTGGTTCTATAATTTGACTATGAGAACTTTAGTTCCATATTGAAAAACCACAAATGTATATGTTCCAATATAATAGCTATGTTTGTATTGGTATATGCACATGGGGAGTGGTAGCCCATGTGGAAGAATTTTTCTAGAGGGATTAAGTTTGAACTTCAAAGAATAATATTTGTTTTAGTCACTCACTTTGGGAATCCTTAAGAGCTAAGCCATTAACGTTGGGACGAATAGCACAAAATGGCGCACTTTGTACGGCCAGACGCTATACAGCTAAGCGAGTATATGGCAAGGCGCTATGCGCATGCTAGCAGTTGCTTTCGGCGCTGCCAGATTTATAGACCGCCACTATGTACGACGTTGCATCAGGCTTCTATGCGGCCAGATGCTATGCGCTAGGCGCATGCTCGTAGTTGTTTTTGGTGTTGTCAGTTCTGTTGGCGCCACTGCTTTCGGTGTGCGGCGCAGTCGGCGCGATGTCAACATGCGACATGTTGCAGCGTCGGCACATAGGTGACCTAGAGCATTCCAAAGTTCATTTGTGAACTTGCTGGTTCTTGGGGACATATCGTTTATGGAACGAATCTTGTTTTGAGCAACGGTAAATTTGTCCACCACAGCAAGGGATTTACTTTTGTATTTTTTTTATAATTTGTTTTATCTCATTGTAGCGTCTGCTAACGTAAAGTGATAAACACATTTTGACTTTATTGTTGTATTTTGTAATTTTTTGGAAGTCAGTTTGTAACCTATCCTTTGGTACTTCATTAGTGTTAGAATTTAGTAGACAACATACTTTCAGTCTTGCGAGAATCTCAATACTCTCGTACAATCTCTTTATTCTTTTGATATGTCTTCGGCACTAACTTTATTATTTTGATTTTATTGATAATTTGATGCAGGACTAAATCTTATGGTTTCAAAGCATCATTAGTTGATATGCTACTATGTGACTACAGGACTTTTGATTAGATTTAAAGAATAAGATGGTAACAATCCCGAGACAAATTGTAAGAGCATTTTTGAATTGGTGATAAATAATATATTTTTGGTATTCCTGGAATTTGTAAACTACAATACAAAACCAGAGTTATTTATTCCCTTTAGAGCATCTCCATCGCTATTGTCTTGTTTTGTGTTATAATTCCTATGTAGCATGAGACACAATACAATATTTTCTTATGTGACAAAATAATATTCACACAAGACAATGAGATTAAAAAGTGTTCTCCAATACAAAAGTATTGATAAGACAATAAAAAATATTTTTTCAACTTCAAAAACAACTCCTCCACTTCTTCATTTTTATAAAAATTTCTATTCATAATTGATGATGTGGAGACAAAATCACTGTGAAGTACATTGTCTAGATCTAGACAACCAATTTCACATTGTCCTTACCATGTCATTGCCATGTCAACTTCATGATTTATTCTACATTTGCATTGGAGAATGATTTTTGAAATGAAAGCTTGTCATTCCTATGTGGCAACCATTTTTTTTTCCTAAACTCACAATAGGGTTGGAGATGCTCTTAACTTAGCTTTGCAAATGGCTTGTACCATAATTATATATATATATATAGAGAGAGAGAGAGAGTGAAAGAGAGAGAGAGAAAGAGAGAGAAAGATGGAAAACGGTTAGGTCCAAAATCAGCCGTGTTAAAATGACGGAGAATGGTTTCGTGATAAAATGATTGAGAATGGCCATTCTCCGTCATTTTAACACGGAGAATGGGCCATTCTCCGTCATTTTAACACGAAGAATGACCATTCTCCGTGTTAAAATGACGAAAAATGGTCATTCTTCTTGTTAAATTGACTAAGAATGGCCATTCTCTGTCATTTTAACACGGAGAATGGCTATTCTTGGTCAATTTAACAAGGAGAATGGCCATTCTCCGTAGTTTTAGCACGGAGAATGACCATTCTCCATGGTTTTAGCACGGAGAATGGCCATTCTCCTTGTTAAATTGACGGAGAATGACCATTCTCCGTCATTCTAATACGGAGAATGACTATTCTTTGTCAATTTAACAAGGAGAATGTCCATTCTCCGTGGTTTTAGCACGAAGAATGACCATTCTTCGTGGTTTTAGCACGGAGAATGGTCGTTCTCTGTAATATTACCACGGAGAATGATCATAATTCTCCTGCATTTTATGGCCAGTTGAAACTTTGAAGGACTATAACTTTTGACTGGGAGGTTGAAACGAGGTCCGGTTTGTCGCAAAAGGAGTGTATTTTCGAGGAGTCGGAGATTAACTGCTTCTTCGTTAGTCGGCCTTCCAAAATTTTGGAATCGCGAATAAATAATGTTTGGACATCCGTTTTAACAGTTTTAACGTTTGTCGACCTTTTCAAAAAAATTCGACGAGTTTTTGAAGTAAGGTTTGAAGATTTTTGAGGAGAAAACCTAGATTCGAAAGTGAGCAGCGTATGGAAGAAGAGGAAGTATCGAAACATTTTTTTAAGAGTAGTCTCGTGGATGTTTTTAATAAATTAGAAGGAAGGGCAAAAAGGTCATTCGGAATCTCCTTTATATATTTTTTGCTAATTCTGGACACGCGATAAAATGTTATTGTGCGGTGGATTTTTCATAAAACTTTTTCGTTTTTTGGACATTTTATAAATTTTTCCGAAAAAATATATCAAAGAATCAATTTTCTTTCATTTCCTTTCCCTTCCGCGAACCAACGGAGGCCTAACACCACTTGACTTATCTATTACATCTCTGCTAATAGACCACTTGATACCTGCCTATTTGTTAAGTTGTTTACCTGAAAACTGGTTTAAAGTCTCGTTTCCTCTATTACAAAACTTTATGACTGGTTCGGTGGTGTTTGTGCGTATCGGCAATCCTATTTTGGTGAAGAGTAGGATTTCTCAATGGATGACCGTTGATCGATTGTGGCAAACTCTAGAGCCTTCACAAGTAGGAAAATCTATTGTGGTAGTGACACAAATTTACGACGAACAGAGACAATGCAACAACATATATGTTCTCATTTGTGTTCGACTTTCTAGTGACGTGACAACACGTTGTAGTTTGTCGCTAAGACGTCACATTGTAGTAAAGGCAGGAATAGTCTGCTAACTACAACGACATGTTGGCAACGTACAACGACACATTTAGTGACATCATCAAATGATGCTAAAACGTCAAAAGGTTGTTGCTAAGAGCATAAGAGGAAGTTGTTAGGAAGGTATTTATACTAAAGTTGTATCTCTCGTCGTCGTCGCCATGGTGTCACTAAAAGTAGTAGACGACAGCCCAAACCAAAATTTTGAAGCTCAAATTTTCTAAATTTCGATCATTGCCTCATCTCTTCCCCAAAACCTTATCACTCCTTCGACGCCTCTCCCATGCTCTCGTGTGGTCCCGTGCACCACTCCACTCTCCTCCTCTTGTGTGTCCCGACCTCCTATCTTCTTCCCCCCCCCCCCTTCCCCTATATTGGTCCAGAATTTTGTTGTAAAAACGATTGTGTCTAGCGTCTTGTGTGTCTAGTAATTTTTTAGAAGATAATTTCTGTCGTGCTGTAAGATTTGTTGAACCAAGTCACAATTCATTAGGGCAAAATGACCTAAATAACGAACGCGTAAATTATTTACAAACAGGCCTATTAGCTCAGTTGGTTAGAGCGTCGTGCTAATAACGCGAAGGTCGCAGGTTCGAGACCTGCATGGGCCAATTTTTTTTTTTAAATCTGTACTTTTTTTTTAAAACTCCTCTCAAATCAAATAGAGAGACCGAGTTTCGTTTCCAGAATCAAAATTTAAGAATAAAGGGCATGAACTAGGGAATAGAAACACTCCAAAAAATTAGTCGGGGTCCATGTTATGTCATGTCAGACACAAATCGGACATCATCTAGACACTCAAAAATACATTAGGACACACCAAATATGTACCGTGTCCATGTTGCCTTGTCTGTATTGTATCGTATTTGTATCCATAAAACATACGGTGTGAGCCAAACCATAATCCAAGGATGAAGGATATGGACTACATTACGGTCTAATGATGACAGATGTAGCTACTTTTATTGGATTGTAAACCAATGTGTTCTGTTATGGAGTCTTAGAAAGCAGAATGACCCAGGTAGAGGGAGGCAATAACTAGACTACTTTACCCCTCGAGAGCTCCCTTCAAGGGCCGGGCTAGAGCCCAATCCCAAAAGCTGGTGTTTATTCGAGAATTCTACTGACCTCTTTGTAGAGGCTGAGGAGGATTATGATCAGGAGAACCTGAGAATGAGGATCTGGATAGAACTCGTCAACTTATGAAGGCGAATAAGAGATGGCTGCAACTTCTCCAAAAAAAGGGCCAAGCATCGGGTAAGCAGAGAGGTAGGAGGAAGAGACTAGGAACAAGTCAGGTTGACCGTGTCAGTGCTCGGACTACAAAAGGGGAGAATAATTCGAGTGAAATCCTAAACGAGGCTCGTCCAAGACATCAAAAGAAAGAAGCTATCAAGATATCTTCGGCCAAGCATGTTTCTTGGGAAGATCTTTGTAAATTTAGCATGGTGCAAGAGGAGCTCGAATTGCAATATGTTAATCCTCAGACTATTGATGGGAAGAAGGTAGCAGAACTAACCGTTGACGATCTGGCTGAGATAGTTGAATTCTGGAAGAATACTTTGGTTCTTTATGTAATGGATAAGAACCCTTTCTATGGCCAATTATGTGCCTTTCCGGCAAGAGTATGGTGACCAAAGGGATCAATGGAAATCTTCTCTTGGAAGAACGGGTTTTACAAGGTTGCTCTTGCGGGAGACATGGTGAAGGTTCTTGAAGGTGGTCCTTGGATGTTTGATTGTTGACTTGTGGTACTCCGCTGCTGGATTCCCTAATCGAATTTTGATCGGGACCGTTTAATGACAGTGATACGATCTCCCTTGCTCTCCCCTCAACTATGGAGTATGTTGAGACTTGAAGTGATTTTATTGAATGGAGTAACAACATATATATATATATCAACACTCCCCCTCAAGATGGGCGAAAGATATTCACTAAGCCCATCTTGTCACATCCTCTCATCATGTTGATAGAACTAAGCCCCTTTGTCAGTCCGTCTGCTACCTGATCTTTGGTTGGAACATAGCCCAGCTCTAGTTCTCCTTTATCCAGTTTCTCTTTGATGAAGAATCTGTCAATCTCAATATGTTTGGTCCTGTCATGCTGCACTGGATTGTTGGCAATATTAATAGCTGACTGGTTGTCACACCATAGCTTCATCTTTGTTCCCTGGTCCAGCTTTAGCTCCGTCAGCATATTCTTCAACCACAATAGTTCTGTGACTCCCAAGGCCATCGCTCTATACTCTGCTTCAGCTGTTGATCTGGCCACTACTGACTGCTTCTTACTCCTCCAAGAGACCAAGTTGCCTCCTACAAATATGCAGTATCCCGATGTGGATCTCCTGTCGTCAGCACAGCTAGCCCAGTCAGAATCACAATAGCCCTCAATGCCTACATAATTATTTCTTCTAAAGATCAGTCCCTTCCCGGGGGCTCCCTTTAAGTACCTCAGAATCTGGTACACTGCGTCCATGTGACCCTTCCGGGGGTCATGCATGTAGCGGCTTACTACACTTACCGCAAAGCTGATATCAGGTCGAGTGTGGCTTAAGTAGATTAACTTGCCCACCAATCTCTGATATCTATCCCGGTCAACTGGTTCTCCAGCTTCAGCATCCAGTTTAAACTTCTGGTCTATCGGTGTCGTAGCTGGTTTACATCCCATCATCCCTGTTTTCGTAAGCAGGTCCAGTGCGTACTTCCTTTGAGAAAGAACGATTCCCTTATTATCTCGAGCAATCTCAATCCCAAGGAAGTATCGAAGGGGGCTAAGATCTTTCACCTCGAACTCCTTACCAAGTTTTACTTTGAGTTGGGCGATCTCCTGCTCATCATTGCCTGTGATAATCATATCATCTACATATACTGCAAGCATGGTGATATGGCCTCCACTCCGTCTGAAGAAGACAGTGTGATCAGCATTGATCTGCTGATATCCCATCCCTATCATTGCTCTCCTGAACCTGTCAAACCATGCCCGAGGAGACTGCTTCAGTCCATAGAGAGACTTCTTCAGTCTGCAGACCTTGCCTTCTGTCTGTTTTGTGCCGAATCCTGGTGGTATCTCCATGTACACCTCCTCTACTAGATCTCCATGAAGAAATGCATTCTTCACATCCAGTTGGTGTAGCTTCCACCCTCCATTGGCTGCCAGGGAGATCAAGGTCCTGACAGTGCTCATCTTCGCCACTGGTGCAAAGGTCTCGTCATAGTCGATGCCGTACGTCTGACTGTATCCTTTTGCCACCAGTCGAGCTTTATAGCGCTCAACCTGTCCATCTGGGTTCTGTTTCACAGTAAAAACCCATTTACATCCAACTGCTCTTTTCCCTTCTGGCAGTCTCACCAGCTCCCAAGTGTGGTTCTTCTCAAGAGCTCCCAACTCCTCGTGCATTGCCGCTTTCCACTTTGGATCGTTCTTGGCAACCTGCCAATTGTTAGGTACAGTAATACTATCCAAAGATGCTATAAATGCTCCATGAGAAGAAGATATATGATCATAAGAAACAAACTTAGCAAGATCCCAACCATATCTGTCCGGAGGATTTCCCGCATTGCTGCGAGTAGTCCTTCGTGTAGGTAGTGGTATGGGAGGAACGATATCACCTGAGGAGGGTGGTGGTGTAGATGAGGAGGATGGTGGTGTAGATGAGGAGGATGGTGGTATAGGTATCTCAGGAGTTGGGACAGGCGCAGGCAAGGGACTTGGCACTGACACTGTAGGTACTGGTCCTGTAGTCTGCTTGTTGTTTCTCCTGTTGTAGGTCAGTAACTCCCCCTGAGCCGTAGGTGTAACACTTCTCGTCTCCTCCCTCTGTTCCGCTTCACCTTCATGTTCCTCCTCAACCGTGTCTCTATGCCAAACTTCTAAATCGGTTACCACCAGGTTCTCCAAGTTCTCTATCTCCCCCTCTCGCCTTATACTTGTAGTATGAGGCGTGTTATACGAAGTTCCATCCTGGCGGTAATATGGCTCATGCTCCCGGAAGTGGACGTCCATACTAACAAATTTCTTCTTCTCTACTGGACTCCAGCATACATACCCCTTCTGAGTTGCTGAGTAGCCCACGAAGATGCACTTGACTGCTCTAGGGTCAAGTTTTCCAACGAATGGTCTGTTGTCCTTCACAAAACACACACATCCAAACACCTTTAGTGGAAGTATTCCACTATTATTACCTTGTAATACTTCACATGGAGACTTCCATCCCAGGACTTTTGAAGGCATCCTGTTTATAAGTTGAGCTGCTGTCAACACCGCATATCCCCATAGGTGTTGTGGGACATTCATGTCGATCATCATACTTCTTGCGGTCTCCAGAAGATGTCGGTTCTTCCTTTCTGCTACTCCATTTTGTGCTGGTGTATATGCACAAGAGGTCTGATGCTGTATTCCATGTGCTGACAAGTACTCTGCAAGTGTCCTATTGGTATACTCCGTCCCATTGTCAGATCTCAGTATCTTCACCACTGCATTATACTGAGTCTGGACATATTTATGAAAGTCCCGAAAACAAGCAAATACATTACTTTTGTTCTTCATCAAATACAGCCAGGTGACACGAGATGCACAATCGATAAACGAAACAAAATACTTATACCCATTCATAGTGTTAGTAGCACATGGGCCCCAAACATCAGAATGAACTACCTCAAAGACTGAAGAACTCTTATGACCATTTCCAACATATGAACTCCTAGTAAGTTTTCCTAACTCACATGCATCACATACTAATTTCCTTTTATTTGATTTTGCATACATATCTGGATACAACTTATTTAGAGTATCAAAGGAAGAATGCCCCATCCTCCTATGATGAAGTATCAAAGTGTCTTCAGTCTTCTGCTGCAGCTCCTCCATTCCAGCCTTCTCTGCCATAGACACCAATGCTGAGTCCAGTCCGTCTTGATCTAGGTACCACAGTCCATCATGCCAAGTGCCAGTCCCAAGTCTTCGTCCCGTCCCTTTCTCCTGGAAGATCACCTTAGAAATATCAAAAGAAACAATGCATTTTAGTTGGAGAATTATAGAACTAATAGACAAGAGACTGACTGGGAAGGATGGAGCATGCAAAACATTGGATAACCTTACTGAACCCGTACAATTAACAGTACCCTTACCGACCACTGGTTGGAAAGTACCATCCGCAGTCTGAATGTTGTCTGTCGATGCTAGGTGAGTGTACGAGGAAAACTTACTAGCATTTCCGGTCACATGCCGAGATGCTCCTGAGTCGATAATCCAGTCTGACATTTTAAGGGAAGACATAGATGCAAGAGCGTGAGACTCGTCAGTACCTTCTGATGGATGGGCATACATAGCGGCGTTGAAGAATGGAGTGGATGCCTCCTCTGCTACGCTCCTCCTGTCTCCTTCGATTGACGCTTTTTGCTTTCTCTCCAGCAGATCCAGTAGCGCCTGATCCTCCTCAGTAAAGGCGCCGCCAGCTCCTCCATTCCCATCTGCCACCAGCAGGTTTGCCCGATAGCCTCCTCGACCGCCTCCTCGACCACGTCCACGTCCAGCATATCCTCGTCCACGTCCACCACCTGAGTCTCCCTCCTTAGGTGGTTTGGTACAAGCATATCGATGGTGGCCCATCTCCCCACAGTTGTAGCACTGCCGATTCTGTTGCCAGAGCTCTCCCTTGGATCCTGTATCCCCCGAACCGGTAGCTGCTAGTGCTGACTTCACTTTGGATAAAGCACCTGTCGATGATGCGCCTGTCCCTGTCTGTAATCTGATCCGCGTCTCCTCCTGAATCATGGCTGAGATAGCCTCCTCGAGACTAGGGATCGCTGGCTGGGCGAGGAGTAAGGCTGTTCTCTGTGTGAATGCTGCAGTCAGTCCCTTAAGGAATTTCATCGTCCTCTCCTGCAGACACACCTGTCTCTCCTTGCACTTTGGGTCCCCGCAGCTTGCCCGTTTGGAATGGTGATCATAATCCAGCCAGAGGCGTTCCAACTCCGTAGCGTACTCCTGCACCGTCTTCTCGCCTTGTACGGTGTCGTCGATCTCCCCTTTTATCTGGAAGATCCGTAGATTGTTACCTATGCCATCATAGGTTCTTCTCAATTTCTCCCATACGTCTTTCACCATCTCAATGCCATCTACTGTGGAAGCAATAGACTGGACTAAGGAGTTGAGAAGCCAGATATAAATCACCATATGAGTGGATTTCCACTCGTCGCGTCCTGTCGAGCCCTCTTCCGGCTCTGTCTTCTCGCCTGTCAAGAATCCCTCCAGGTTCTTACCTGCAAGGGTTCTTCTCACCCGCCGTGACCAACTCAAATAGGTGGCTGGTCCATCCAACTTCAGATCGATGGAGGGTAGTTCTAACTTTGGCGGTGCTCGTGTCGTGCTTTCACCAGCCGACACCTTTATCAACTTCAGCAATGTCGCCACATCGTCAGCATCCAGCTTCTTGAGAATCTCCTCCATCGATGCTTCTTCTCGATCACTTCACACTTGCTCCACGACTCACGCTCGTCCTTGCCGTCCTCTCCTAAATCCGAATATGTCTGATTTCATCGGATCTAGGGATTATAGGCATCTCCTTGAGATTGATCTCAAGAACGAGCGTGAATCTTGTACCCGCAATAGCGGTACAATAAATCCTGCAGCCGTAAAAACGGTACAGAAACGAGCGTGAATCTTGTACCCGCAATAGCGGTACAATGAATCCTGCAGCCGTAAAAACGGCAGCAGCAGCAGCAGTTGCAGCCGCAACAGCGGCACAGCAACGGCAGCAGCGCGGCAGCGGCGGCGGCGGCGCGGCAGCTGCAGCAGCAGCGGGGCGGCGCTGCGGCGGCGGCGGCGCGGCAGCAGCTGCAGCGGCAGCGGGCGGCAGCAGCTGCAGCGGCAGCGGGCGGCAGCGGCGGCGTAGAAGGGGGATTAGGGTTAGGGTTTGTGTGGAGGAGGGGTCTCTAACGGTATGCTAAGCAATTTTAGGCTCTGATACCATGTTGAGACTTGAAGTGATTTTATTGAATGGAGTAACAACATATATATATATATCAACAGAGTACACCATGTATTATGAAATTAGCTAGCACAATCGGGAATCCCATACAAACAGAGTTAGGAGACAACAACTACCATATGCTCGTATGTTCGTAGATGTCGCAATGTTGGACGAGCTTCCTAGGTCTATCAATACGTTGTTACCGAATCGGACACGCTTGGAGCAGGTTGTTGATTAGGCATGGGTTCCCCTTGCTTGTACCAACTACCATTGCTCTGGGCATTTGATGTGCCAATGTACTGAAGTGGGACTTGGAGTCAGCAAGGTGGTTGAGGACAAGTTACAACAATCTAATGAGGAGGATAGAGTTGGGAGTGGTACATATGGCACAAATGAGGGTAATAGAGATGGGAGCGATGCAGGCGATCCTAGCTGTGATTGTCCCATGGAGGACAACACTAACAATCATGAGGGAATTGAAACAGGGAGGCAAGCTTCCCAGGACCTTAATATTTCAAATATTCTAGGTAAGAGGGGAGGATCTAATCAAACTTACTCGGATCATGTTAATAAGAGGCAAGTGTTGGTGATGTTTACTACAGGTGGAGGGTGTGGGACGCCTAGTTCGGGCCTTGTGGTTCCTATGGCGCAGTCGATCTCTGGGGCTGATTATATGGGCAGTCCTAACCTAGGGTCTCCAAGAAAAGCCACGAGGGGAGGTGTTAGAAAATCCCATTGGGATATGCAGACCATTGGTTGAATGAAGATATAACTGTACAGCCGTCACAGGAGCTAACAATAGACAACCCCAAATGGAGCTTGTTACTGACAAATGAGGAGGGTGAGCAGTTTAACAGCCTTCAGAAAACTACGACGAGTACCAGTTGTGTAACTCTTTCACAGCCCCCTAGAAAGAGTCCTAGAAGAAATAAAGGGGTTCATCCCCGTTCTTAATGTCAATCATAACATGGAACGTCCAAGGTGTCAATTCGATCGAACGATGGAAAGAGATTAGGGATTGCATCGAGCAGTTTTAGTGTTACATAGTTTCTCTTTTGGAGACTAAAATCAAGTCCCCCATCAAGCTTTCAAGGAGAACTCCTGTATATTGATCTTCGTCTCATAACCTTGATATTTGTGATATTGCTTGGATCTGGATTCTGTGGGATACAAGGACGCGGTTAGGGCTAGTTCATCTCTGTCCTGAGCAATTGATAGTGGTTGAGTTTACTAATCAAGCAGCGTTGCAAGTTGTCTTTGTAGCGGTCTATGGTAATTAACGAGCTAAGAGATTTCAAATTTGTCAAGATATAATTTAGGTTAATGTTGCAGTTGGTGATTCTCGGTCTTTGCTTATGGCTGGGGATTTAATCAAGGTTCACAATATCGGTGTCGGAATCGGTATCAGATTCTTCCTATGAGTATCAGTATCGGCGGTTTCGGATCGGAGTATCGAATTTTTTGGTATCGAATAACAAATAATTATTAATAAATTATTTAACTTTTAGGAAAAAATATTTTATTCTTTTAGGCATAATTTTAAGTATTTTTAGTGTTGTTTCTTACTAATTTTGGAATTGAATGAAATAATAGTCATCTTTGCCGATTGGATTACTTGATAGATAAATTTTCTTCTTTTACATGCTTTTACACCATTGATAATTGATCTTTTTCATTCAAATTTCTTTCCGAATTGACTGGAAAAGTGGCCCCAATGTCGGTATCGGTCAATACCGGTGTCGGTCAGTATCGGATCGGTGCATCCCAAACCGTACCGGTATCGGCCGTATCGGATCGATATCGCTCAATACTGCAAACAATGATTTTAATACTATCTTATATGGGCATGAGAAGATAGGAGGAAGAAAAGTGTACGACACTTCTTGCAGATTTTCAATGGCGCCTTCTAGGCTATGGTTTAACTTGCTTGTTGCGCACATGGCACTTATGGTCTAGGAACAATAAAGATGTCCATAAGCGCATAACCTGTCAGTTAGATAGAGCTCTTGGCAATTGTAAATGGCTAGATATGTTTCCATCAGTCTCTGCCGAAGGTCTTGCTGCTACCACCAGGATCACACACCATTTTGAATGTAAAATTAACTCAAATGCTTTTAGGATTGGATTTCCTCTTTAAAGTCCCAACACATTCCAAAAACTAATCATAATCATGTCAGGGTTAGATAAAACCATATAAATACATGGCTTCTTCATAGTTTCTTCCATTGTTATCCTCATATCCAGCTGACCAGCACCTCCAACCATTTCCAGGTTAGTAACCAACCTTCTCCTTGCAATTTTTTATGAGACTTCCTTCAAAAACCTACGAAGTCACTTCCCTAATAGACAACAATATAGCTGGTTCTTTGATAGTGCTTTTTTTCATTGAATCCTTTCTATATCTGATTTTTCGATATCTTAAAACCCTAAGCAGGTAGTCGGCCTTCCTAACACGAACCCTTATTTGTTTCCTTCTTCTAGACAAACCAAAAGTCCTATCAAATTGAAGTAGGTTAGAAACTATCGATGTTGATTTTCCTTTAAAATCCTTGTCATGTTTCTTCCAAAACCCTATTTATTTTGTTTATTGTTTTTCTCTAAAACCTAAAGATATTGGA
Organism: Iris pallida; assembly: GCA_029216955.1. Lineage (NCBI taxonomy): Eukaryota > Viridiplantae > Streptophyta > Magnoliopsida > Asparagales > Iridaceae > Iris > Iris pallida. The sequence continues at coordinate 3,753,876 of JANAVB010034616.1, read as the reverse complement.
TGCTAAATGTGTTTTAGTTATCTTTTAAGGCTTGAAGGACGAGTCCCGATTAAGAAGATAAGGATTACTCTCCTAATTAAGGTTATGTTAGGCTTGTAAATAGAAGTCAATTGTTGTTAAATAAATTAGAATCAGGGTTTAGAAAAACTTGTAGAACGATTGGATATTAATTGTCTATTGCAAGATGGTTGAAACGTTGTACATATTTGATAGGGTCACCGAAGGTTTCAACGAGGTTTTTGAGTGTGTTGTAGGTTGTTACTAACGACACAACAAATTGTGAGAGGTGAGTGCAATACATGTAATAGAAGTTTTCCACCAACCTCGAATTGATCTTTTTCACTCGTCCTCTTTCTCTTACTATATGTTATTCATTGTTGATTGATTGTTCTTTCTCTTGGATTAATTACTTCAATAGTGTCTATTGTATTGTGATTATTATAGATAGAGAGGATAGTAGTCTGGAAAGGTGATGTTAGATACGAGTGATGCTAATCTCGGTGCACTATGACCTTACTAGTTGGGTTAGATATATAATGTTCTTTTGGGGGATTAAACTAGATATATTATAATAAAGTAAAGAGATGGAGATAGAAAAAAGAAGGAGATTGTTTCTTCATTCGTCTCAATCAACTTGAGAAGAGCCCCTTATATAGACTTACAATGGAGGTTAACATTATGATGACAATTAAAAAAAGAAATGCCAAAAGACATGTTATGGATAACCAAAAAACATAGGTTATGTAGGTCAAATAGTTATGGTGAATTATTCATATTTATAACACTCCCCCTTGGATATTCACCATTAATTAGTTGGTGGTGTATGCACATTTGGTGCTGGCCATTTAGATCCTCTTTTCCCCACTCAGTTCGATTTAAGTTCATGACCACGGTTAGCTAAAGCGTTACTTTTGTTGTCGACTCAATCCATGTTCTTCTAAGCTTACTCCTTGACTAATATCTTATTGCTCCTTCTAACTTATGACACTTGTCCAAACCATGATAGGCGGTCTTTTTCAATTTGTGCCACCTCCAATTGTTTACGAAAATGCTTATTTTTTAGGGAATTTTTGACTTTCGTCCCACTTACTGATAGGAATTTGTATTTACATCACATTTTTTGTGTTTATTAGAGTTACATCTCGCTTTTTGTCAAAAAAAATATTTGACGAATGTTTTTTTGTGACAAAACAAATATTTTTCGTGACAAAAAGTGGGATGTAAGTACAAAATTTTATTAATAAGTGGGATGAAAGATTCAATCTTTCAGTGTATTTCCACTCGTCTATATTAGTATTCTGATTCAGCTATACTTATTTTGTGGACATGTTTAGTTTTGCCCAATGCTTCATAAGGAAATATGCCTTATAGAAATTTTATTATGTTACAATTCCAAATCACAGATACAAAAGCACCCAGAAGAACTCTTTCATTTAAAACATCTAATTATTTTATTCAAACCCAAGTTGTCGAGTAATATTTACCTGTGTAGTATAGATAATTGATAGAAGTTGAAGATAGACAACTTCGTACTTTTTACCAAGTGAACGCAATGTTTACCACTATGTTTCAAGTGGACTCGAGTTACATTTCAAGCTGAATTTTTTTTAAATGTCCGGCATATATGCTCTAAAATTGGTACAACTCTCTCAATCAGTGCCCCAAGAGTGGCCACAGATCAGATGCCTCAAGTTACAATCCATGCTGAATAATATATAGATGTAGTTAAAATGAATTGGTTTAATATAAACTTATATAGTATGTACTAGGTCTATCATAGCACATTTACTACCTCTATATAAACTGTGCTTTTATCCCATCCCCACTTAACTACCGAAGTAATAGAATTTCACTCCTCCAAATATGAAATTAATCTTTCTTGTCTCAATAGCAGCAGGCCTTATTGGTGGAGCTTAGCTTGATGAAGGGAAGCAGCAATAACAATGCCAGCTTCAGCAGGGATTTCATCGCCTTCATATTGATTCATAGAAAAGGAAAAAGCTAATAGTCGGTATTCATTTAAATGTTTGCCCAAGTCAATGTCTGAGGTTCTGATAGGCAGGCCGAGTTTTATTTGTAGGACTTTCTTCTGATGGTTCATGTATATGTCAAAGGTATTTGTTAAGTTTCAGATACATGAACTTGAACGATGGTCGGCTACCAGATATTCCCATGTTTTGCCCTCTTGATGTTCATGTTTGAAGTTACAAATGAATCAAATGATTTATGTACTGTTAATTAACAGTTTATACATACTTCTACAACATAGTGCCATTTCCATATAGTAGAAACCTCATCCCTAAAAAAATCTTTCCTTTTTTATTCAGTTTCGACCGTGACCATTTCTTCTTGTGCTGTACAGTATAATATGTCCTCAAGCTTTGTTTCCTTTGTTGTACGAATACAAACACAGATAATAATATATAATAGGAAAATGATATATATACGGGATACAAATATTTTAAGGTATGGACTGTGATAATAATTGACTGTTGAGGGTGGGGAGAGCAAAACGACTTGTCCTCTGGATGGATGTTGCTCGAGAACCTCATACCATGTCAACCATAGCTCAATATCACGAGTTCCGTTTCCAAGACTGACACGTTTGAGCAAATACTTATACCAGTTCCCAATCTACAATCCAAACTACTTAGTATGTGATATTGAGCTATGGTTGGACATTTTAACAATTTTGTTTGGGTTAACAAGTCAACTAACATAATTTTGCAAGCGTGAGATAATAGATAACAGATGTTACTTGTTTAGAATCTTCATAAGACAACATTGTTGAACGAACTCATCATTTTGAAAGCCAGATCAATATTTTTTAAATTTATTTTTATCTTTTTTGAGGGAATAAAATTTATTCCATTGCTGCAGTCCACTTTGGAGTTTTGGTACTTCGTCATGGTGGTATATTTTGTTTATAAAAAAACCCTAAAGTTAATTTTGTCCATAAAATAAATACAAAGTAACGACCTTTCATTTGTCGCACCTCTTCTTAGAGTTGTATTGTGGCACCTCTTGTAACTTGGTAGTGGTATATTTTGTCTATCAAAATCCCAAATTAATATGTTTATCAACCACTAAATGTGCTCAGACAATATTGTTGGAGTGGGTAGGGTTTCCAACCTATGTGGAGAATATCTCGGAGAGCGACGAGCGCCATCCATATGTCGGAGAACTTCGGGAAATGCATTGATCCTACTTTGGAACATATATGGTAAGGAAATATATGATTGAATTTCCATATTTACTTTGATCATATATTTATGATTGGACCCTTCATATAGTAGCTTTCCATATAATTGGGCTTCTAATTATGACAAGCCAATTATGATTGGATTTCCATTAAATATATGATTGATGCATATTGGAAGTTTCCATATATATTGGCCTTCCATGTATATACCAAGGACTTATAAAAGGGTGATGCATGCTAGTTGAAAAATATCTCAAAACAAGAGTGCTTTACAATCTTTGAGAGAGAGAGAGGATTAAGGACTAATGTGAAGGAGAGATTGCTTCGAATAATTTTTCGGCATCTCTTTTTCTTCGGAGTCCGCAATCAAAAAATTTTCTTCTTTCAAGTGAGTTGTGGTGATCCGAGCTTGTAGATGGTGTATTCTCTTTATACCACATTAGTGGAGGTTTTTCAGGGTTGGACTCCGATCGTTCCGTAGTTTTTTCCGCAAGGGTTTTCCACGTCAAATTTTTTTTGTCTGCGATTGTGTTTGACGTTTTTGGTTTGTGTGTTTTTGCTTGATTCTCTCGCAGGACTTTCTGGTTTGGAAAAATGGGTTTCTGCGCTTCGTTCCCAATAAATATCTCAAATAATGCTCAGGTTTTTGGATGGCATTGGGCTTTCCCAACAAAAATATATATGAATACTGAAGTATTTTTATTTGTATATTCTGTTGTTAAAACTAGTATCTTCACATGAACTTAAGAATATGCGTATTTTTTATAATTAAAGATAAGTACTTCACATGAACTTAGGAGTGTGCACATATTTTTATTTAACTACGTAAAGGCTTTAGATTGAGGCCTGCCTTATTCAAGTTCTTGAAACAGATCACAGCTATATCTAGGGACGGAGCCAAGACTCGAGTTGGACAGGGACCGAACACGAAAGTTATTGAACCATGTTAAAAAAAATTCGGTAACTACATAATTTTTTATAGCAAAAAAATATTTCGTCCCTGGTCAATAGTATGTATCATATGAAAGTAAAAGCTGAGTGCATGCATGGCATTTAAATATTGATACTAGCAACTCTTCAATTATCTGTTGATAGGAAAAATACAAGTTAAATATACAAAATTAAAATAGTTTAGAGCATCTCCAACCCTATTGTCTTGTTTTTTGTTGTGATTCCTACGTGGCAGGAGGCACAAGACAATGTCTTTCCTATGTGGTAAGATAATATTCACACAAGACAATGAGATAAAAAAAAATGTTCTCCAATGCAAAAGTTTGAGAAGACAATAAAATTATTTTTTTCCAACTTCCAAGACAACTTTTCCACTTCTTCCTTTTTTTATAAATATTTTTATTCATAATTGATGATGTGGAAGTAAAGCATTGTGAAGTCTATTATCTAGATCTAGACAACCAACTTTACATTGTCTTTGACATGTCATTGCCATGTCAACTTCACAATTTATTTCACATTTGCATTGGAGAAGAAATTTTGAAATAAGAAGTAGTAATTCCTATGTGGCAACTATATTTTTTCAAACTCACAGTGGGTTGGAGATGCTCTTATAGTTTGTTTGTTTGTTTGTAGAAACTAATAACTCCTTTGTCTAAAGTGTTAAAGTCGGGGCACAATTTTTCGATGGAAAACTGAGAATTCGTAACAATTGTAAAAATAATCGTTATTACGTAACACTTCACAGAAGGTACGTAACAGAAATTCTACTAATGCAATACTTTACAGAAGGTACACAGATATCTACCAACGCAAACACTTCACCGAAGGTGGGCTAATAGAATTCTGATAAACGAAGAAGGTGACAGGCGAAAGATGAAAAAACTCCTGCTGGGGTGAATGATCACCGTTGCTCAAAGCTTTATTCGCCCCACACGAATAGCTTCCAGGAACCAGCAAGTTCGTCGGAGAACTTGGAACACTCTTGCTCTTCTGACTCCTCGGATGAACACGAACTCCCGTGCAAAACTCAACGCTGCTACAATATCTCTCTTCTCTCTCACAGCTTCTAAACACTTGTAAACTTTCTTTCTACTACCTGTGTATTAGTCCCTTACTGTGAGAGAGAAGGAGGAGACCTTATATAGGCCCCTGCAACAACTGTCCGGTTAGCACAATGTTAGGGACGTGGTAATAACCACCCCGAACATGGAGCAACAGCTCAGAACATGCAAAGGCACGTTCTGCGGTAAGTTGCGCCACACGCGTAACCAGCGTGATTTGCACTTTACGCACACAGCCCCTTTACGCACCCTATGCGTAATGCTTTACGCAACTCTACGCAACCTGCCACTTTACGCACACAGCCATTTTACGCAACCCATACGTAATGCTCTACGCAGTCTACGCAACCTGCACCGCATGTAACGCGCACACTGCGTACACTACGCGTTCTACGCACGTTGCGCACACTACGCACTCTACGCACACTGCGTACGCTGCGCACACTGCGCGTACTGGGCTGCGTAACTGGGCCGGCATAATTGGACTCGCGTCACGAGGCCCGCGTAACGTGGCACGCGTAACTGGGCTCGTGTAACGGGTCGTGTAACTGGGCTTGCATAACATGGCCGCGCAAGTGGCTCACGCAACGAGCGCAATTTAAGTGCACTATGCGCCTAGCGAAGATGTTGACGTGCTAAGTGGAAAGTGCGCCAATAAAATGCCATATTACGCCTCATGAGCCCCTGAGCCCGAGCCCGAGTCCGTGTCCGAGTCCGAATCTGAGTCGCTAAGCCCCTATGGGGCTTAGCTCCCATGGAAATAAATTTTCCAAGAGCAAAAAGCTAGAAGCTTACCATGGAGCCTTATTCTTACCTCTTAGTAAAATCACCCACATGGTTCCCACCTTTGGGTCACCACCCATGTGCACATCCCAACAATACATAGAAGCCTATATATGTTGAGATACCACATGGTGTATTTCTGATGTGGGACTAAAACTTCACTAAGCATGTAGAAAACAAGTTCTCTACATGTCAAGAATACAAATGCCCCAACAATCTCCCACATATCTCAATATATATGGGTTCGAGTGTTCCCCACAGTGACTGTCCATCATGCATTAGGAGAGATGTCACGATGACTTGAATCTTCCCGTATGGGTTAAACAACAGACTATAATACAAGAATGGACTAATCCTTGAATTCTGTACCATAGCTAAAGTTGTTCCCACTCACATAATGTAGTCACATGTGCTTCTGGCTATGCACATTAAAGGCCATGTGCCAGCCTGGTTTCAATGTATACTTTTGGGCGTCTACAAGTTTACCATCAAGAGACGGCCTGATATCTTTGTCCATACACTATAGGTGAGTTCATTATAAAGAGACATGGCATGGAACGCTTTACGCTCCCCTTGCGGTGCGACGTCGCTATGACATGGCTAGAAGCCAAGGCATTACCCCTCCCTGGAAATCACCCCATATTTGGAAACCTTTGTAGTGTCATGCTACTATAGCATGAGGCAACTGCCTCTTTGTAGTGCCAAACTACCCAGCATGAAGCCTTAGGCTCCCTTGCGATGTTACGCAGCAACGACATGGCTTGCAAGGCCGAGGCTTTATCCCTAATCGGGTACCTCATCATGGTGTCGTACCACTGTAACATGAGGAACTCCTCCTCTTTGTAGTGATGACTACACCCCTCTTTATTTTTAACATACAGCATTAGGCTAACTGCCTATTTGCGGTGCTACGCCGCTGTGACTTGGCCTGCAAAGCCGAGGCTTTATCCTATTCCTGGGAAGCACCCCACATATAGGAACCCCATCGTGGAGTTACCCCACTGTAGCATGGAGTTTCACTCCTTGTAGTGCTACTCTACCGTGCTTCCTGTAAAGCACACCAGGCATTCATTCTGCCTGAGAACTCATTAAGGCAATTAAGCCAACATTTCCACAGGAACCGTTTTCCGTAGAAAACAACAGTAGACAACAGTGGTTATAGGTCTGTAACCTCTCCATGCCCAATAGAACATGTACCCGCCGTTCCTGATATTCTTCCAGTTAATGGTCCTCTCTTGAACCAAAAGCTAGATGCTTAGTAGATAAATCTTTAAACTAATAGCATAAAACTTTATGGTAGGAATACAATAACTAATATCAGAATGCCTTCAAGCCCATTTTACATGCTGAGTCATCGACCAGCTGGCGCTTGAGGCCTTTGGTGAACGGATCTGCTAGGTTTTCCTGACTCCGAACATCAATCACTGCAATTACACCTCTCTTAATAAGATCGTGTACTGTCATGTGCTTTAACTGCATAGTCCTCTTTTTTTCGTTGAAGAGGTCATTTGATGCCACCGCCGCAGTCGCCTGGTTGTCGCAGTATATCGGTATTGTCGGTATTTGCGCTACAACCACTGGAAGATCATACATAAGCTCCCGAAGCTATTCTTCTTCCTCGGCTGCGGTGTCAAGTGCAAAGAACTCAGATTCCATGGATGACCGCGAGAGCATTGTCTGCTTCTTCGACTTCCATGATATAGCAGCTCTACCCATTGTGAAAATATATCCACCTGTGGACCTCTCGCTCTCCAAATCTGAGCATCAGCTGGCATCACTGAAGCCTTCCACTACATGCGGATCTCCGCTATAGTACAGTACATATGTCTGAGTCTTCTTGAGATATCTCATAACCCGTTTTACAGCCTTCCAGTGTTCAACACCAGGGTTGCTCGTGAAATGACTCAGCATTCCCACGGCGAAAGCTATGTCATGCCTTGTGGCAGTAGTAGCATACATCAAACTACCGATTACGCTTGCATACTCCAGCTGTCTGACGCTTTTTCCTGAATTAGGCTTCAACTTCATATCACATCTGTACGGCGTATCGATCCCTGAAAGATCCCGATACCCATAACGAGTGATCATCTTCTCAATATAATGAGACTGTGACAGCGCTAGTCCAGTGTCTGTCCGGATGATCTTGATCCCTAAGATCACATCAGCTTCCCCCAAGTCCTTCATACTGAACTTGCTCGAGATGAACCTCTTTGTCTCCGTGACACAGCTCATATCCGTACCTAGAATAAGCATGTCGTCCACATACAGACAAACGATCACACCTTTTCCATCTGCGAACTTCGTGTAAACACACTTGTCCGTCTCGCTGACCATGTAGCCATTTGACCTTATAACCTTGTCAAATTTCTCATGCCACATCTTTGGAGCCTGTTTAAGACCGTACAAAAATTTTACCAACTTGCAGACTTTGTCTTCAAGACCCTTGACGACAAATCCCTCTGGTTGTTGCATATAAATCTCTTCGGTCAGCTCGCCATTTAGGAAAGCCGTTTTCACGTCCATCTGATGTATCACCATCTTATGTATCACTGCGAGAGCAATCAACATTCTGATGGTAGTCATCTGGGCTACTGGAGCATACGTGTCAAAGTAGTCGATTCCCTGCTTCTGAGAAAACCCCTTGGCTACTAGCCTAGCCTTGAACTTGTCAATAGTTCCGTCTGCTTTCATCTTCTTCTTGAAGATCCATTTGCATCTGATGGGTTTTGCTCCTTCAGGAAGATCAACCAACACCCAAGTGTTATTGGAGGTGATGGATCCAATTTTATTGTCAATCGCCTCCCTCCAGAAAATTGCGTCTCTGGTCTTCATCGCCTCATCATAGGTAAGCGGATCTGCTTCCACATGATAGGTGACAAAATCACTTCCGAATTTCTTCGGCCTCCTCACTCGCTTCGTTTACGGCTCAGCGAGATCTGGTTCAACCATTGTTTCAACAACATCTTCTTGGACCACATCTTCATTGAAGACCTGTGCACCCTCATTATTCTCCAGAACATCCGCAAGAACAATATTCTTGTGCCTTGCAAATTTGTCTTCAAAATATTCTATGTCGCGAGATTCAATGATATGATTTGACTCAATATCAAAAAAAAATCCGAGCATCACCATTCTCGGCATACCCCAAGAAGATCGTCTTAGTAGTCCTTGTCCCAAGCTTCCGAATCTTCAGATCTGGAAGCTTGACATATGCCAGACACCCCCACACTCGAATGACATTCAAGTTAGGTCTGACTTTGAACCAGAGTTCATGAGGAGTAATGTCAGAAGTTGCATGAGGCACCCTATTCAGAATAAAAGTGGCCGTCGGTGCAGCTTCTTTCCAGTAGCACTTAGGAAGACCCGCAGTCAACAACATTGAGTTTATCATTTCTTTCAACGTCCTGTTCTTCCTCTTAGCTACTCCGTTTGATTGAGGAGAGCACGGAGCCGTAGTCTCATTGACAATTCCATGCTCTTTGCAGAACGATGTAAATTTATAAGACCTGTACTTTCCACCCCGATCACTTCTTATTCTTTTGAGTTGTCCAGTTTGCCACTCAGCCTCGGCTCTGAACTCCTTGAACTTCTCAAATGCTTCATCTTTAGCCTTCAGCAAGTAGACGAATGCATACTTAGAGAAGTCATCGATGAAGGTTATGAAATACTTTATCCCGGCCTTTGTAGAGAACTGTTTGAAGTTACAGATATCTGAGTGTACTAACTCCAGAAGATCTGTACTTCGATTAACCCGAGGAAAGGGTTTCCTTGTGATCTTAGTTTGAGCACAAACTTCACATTTCTCTTCCTTACCCCCACACTTGGAGATAAGCCCTAGACTAGACATTATGTTAATTCGTTTAGAATGAACATGTCCTAGCCTATTATGCCACAACTCAAAAGTATAAGCAGAATGAGTGATTGCATTAACAACATTGAACAGATTTACAAGCTGAATTTTGAACATTCGTTCGGTATAAAAAGCTTTTTCGAAATATGTTCCCCTGATAGACATCAACATCTGGCCAACATTGATGTCCATCCTGAGGCCTGCTTTGCAGAATAGGCCTCCTGAGATCAGATTCTTGGCGATAGCAGGTACATGCTTCATGCCTTGAAGCGTCAGAGACTTGCCAGAAGTCAGCTTCAATACCACTGTCCCGATCCCTAGCACTTCAGCTTGTGCCTGATTCGCCACCATAACCACATCAGAAGTAGGGATGTAGGTGGTGAACCACTCATTGCAGGAGCAAACATGGCAAGTGGCTCCAGTGTCTACCTACCAGTCAGCATCAGTTCCTACCGCATCAACCTGCGTAATCATAGCAACAACATCAGTGATCATAGTTACCTTACTAGGCTCTCCTTGCTCCGATTACTTGGCTTTTGCTTTGCACTCATTCTTAAAGTGGCCCTTCTTGCCACACTTGAAGCAAGCCAAGTGGGACTTTGGCTTCTTCTTCTTCATTGAAGTACCATTGACTTTTAGATTGTCAAGGTCCTTCTTCTTGCTTTGGGAAGCCGCATGCTTTTCCCTTGGTTCCCTTGAATGCACCAGATTGGCGTTAGCCAATTACTTGGACAGTGTGTCCACTTTCAGTTGAGCCCGCATCTGGTCCTCAACATAGATTTCCTGCTTCTTCATATGCATGTTTGCATAGAACTTGCTCCACCCAGCGGGGAGCTTTGAGACAATCCCTCTAACAACAAACTTGTCGGGGAGGGGCATCGCCTCGTCTTCCAGCTTCTATCGCAGTTTCAGGAACTCCTTCACCTGCGACAGCATAGACTTTTCGTCCTTAAAGAACCACTTGTGATATCTTTCAACCACAAAGATTTTACTGCGGTTCTCGTCTTCTTCGTAGAGTTTTTCTAGAGACTCACATATGTCTCTAGCGATAGTCTTCTTAGAATAGGATTCTGCAAGGGAATCTTCTATATCATTCAGGATAAGCATCCTGCAAATACTATTTTCTCTTCTCCATTTTGCTTGAAGTTTAGTAGCCGCGATGATTGCGGCAGCAGACCCAACATCTGGAACAGTAGGTTCTTCCTCCAGAAGTACGTGATCTACGTCTTTGAGTTGAAGGGTGAGATAAACCTTCCTCTTTCACACTTGGTAATGTTCTCCATCAAACTTTTCTAACTTACAAAAGTCAGAATTAAAGAGTGAAACATTAACGTTTTCCATCGTAGCGATAAAGCTTTGAGATTGTTAAAGCCGGGGCACAATTTTTCGATGGAAAACTGAGAATTCGTAACAATTGTAAAAATAATCGTTATTACGTAACACTTCACAGAAGGTACATAATAGAAATTCCACTAATGCAACACTTCACAGAAGGTGCATGGATTTCTACCAACGCAAACACTTCACCGAAGGTGCGCTAATAGAATTCTGATAAACGAAGAAGGTGACATGCGAAAGATGGAAAAACTCCTGCTAGGGTGAGTGATCACCGTTGCTCAAAGCTTTATTCGCCCCACACGAATAGCTTCTAGGAACCAGCAAGTTCGTCGAAGAACTTGGAACACTCTTTCTCTTCTGACTCCTCGGATGAACACGAACTCCCGTGCAAAACTCAACGCTGGTACAATATCTCTCTTCTCTCTCATAGCTTCTAAACACTTGTAAACTTTCTGTCTACTACCTGTGTATTAGTCCCTTACTGTGAGAGAAAAGGAGGAGACCTTATATAGGCCCCTGCAACAACTGTTCGGTTAGCACAATGTTAGGGACGTGGTAATAACCACCCCGAACATGGAGCAACCGCTCAGAACATGCAAAGACACGTTCTGCCGCAAGTTGCGCCACTCGCGTAACCAGCGTGATTTGCACTTTATGCACACAGCCCCTTTACGCACCCTATGTGTAATGCTTTACGCAACTCTACGCAACCTGCCACTTTACGCACACAATCATTTTACGCAACCCACGGGTAATGCTCTATGCAGTCTACGCAACCTGCACCGCGCGTAACGCGCACACTGCGTACACTACGCACACTACGCACTCTACGTGATTTGCACTTTACGCACACAGCCCCTTTACGCACCCTATGCGTAATGCTTTACGCAACTCTACGCAACCTGCCACTTTACGCACACAGCCATTTTACGCAACCCACGCGTAATGCTTTACGCAGTCTATGCAACCTGCACCGCGCGTAACGCGCACACTGCGTACACTACGCATTCTACGCACGCTGCGCACACTGGGCTGGCGTAACTGGGCTCGCGTAACGAGCACAACTTAAGCGCACTATGCGCCTAGCGACGATGCTGACGTGCTAAGTGCAAAGTGCGTCAAAAAAATGCCACATTATGCCTCATGAGCATGAGCCCGAGCCCGAGCCAGTGTCCGAGTCGCTTAGCCCCCATGGAAATAAATTTGGCCCTAGCATAGTTTCGTCCTGGCTATATCCACATGAACTTAACTCAGCTTAGCATATTCACATAAATTACCAAAGCATTCCTTGTTCAAGCTATTGAAACATATCACAACAAGCTCTTCGAAGAAGAAAATTTAGGAGGATATAGAGTGAGGCCAAACCGGATTAGATTGCTCAAGTTCTTCCTGAGAATTTGAATAGATCGCAGTATTTGGAACTGACATTTCTCTTTGTATAGTGGCCAGCAGAGGATATTCTATTTAAATATGTTAACAAAGTCCATATGAACGAAGACTAGTGCGGTGGGCAAAATGTCGACTGTCACTAATCCATATTCACAATCTCCAAAATATAGAACTGCTATTTAATTTTCAATATTCTTTAATACTGGTAGTCCAAAATTCGATTCCGATTTGATTCGGTATTCGAACTTTCGGATATTATCCGAAATTTTGGATATCGGATTCGGATATCCGAATATTTATGGAATTTTTTTTTCCGGATACAAATTCAGATATTAAGTATAATGTATATATAATATATATTAATTACTAACGATGATTAAAGAATTTTATTCTCACTCTTATATAATTCAATTTATTTATTAACTTTTTACCTCTGTATTATAATATAATGTATATATAACAGTAAATATTAATTACAATTTACAACAGTGATCAAATATGTATTTGCAACAGAAGATGAAGGAACTCAGATTTAAATTTAGTTTTTGGATATTCGGATAATAACTAAATTTTTAATATTTCAGATTTCGAATATTCGAATAATAACATTCGAATTTTTTAGCTGATCTGATATCCTCTAAAAATAGATGGATACGCAGATTCGTTCGGATATGGAATCAGATTCGTATATCACAAAAATAAACCGGATACGACTAATGATACCGGTAAGCATCCGTTGACACTTTAGTTTACTCGAATGTCTCACAATTTTACAACATAATTTACTGTATATTATTTTCTTCTTTTCTCTTTTCAACAAAAGCTTTCTCTAGGAATTGGTTTTTTGAACTTCTATAGTCATTCGACTTTGTTGATACAATGATACACTTCAGAATGAAATATATCAAGAAGAAAAAAGTCTCAAACAAAAGATATAATTATAAATGATAAATCATCCGAGTTGCATGTGCTACTGGTGTAAAACTTTTTAGTATTCATAACAGTCTTGTGATCTTAGGTATTTGATAATAGAGAGATGAGATGACCTAGTAACTAGGTTAGGATAGACATTTAAAGATCTAACGTGTTTATATTTAGACATGTGATTGGATTTTCCATCTTTGACTTTGACCATATATTTATATTGGATCTTTTATATATTGAATTTTCATATAATTGGACTTTCAATTTATGGCAAGCCAATTATGATTCAATTTTCATTATATATATATATATATATATATATATATATATATATATATATATATATATATATATATATATATATATTCTTTATATGGAAACCCAATATAAATGAAAAGTATATATATATATATATATATATATATATATATATATATGAGGACACTTTTTACATCCCCAAGCATACGGTTGAATTTTGTTTATGTCATCTAATCTTAACCATTGATTTGAATGTTTCAAATCAACGTTAAGATTAGATGACTTAAACTAGATCCAATGGTTGCCAACATAGGGATGCTTAGGGATGCAATATATATATATATATATATATATATATATATATATATATATATATATATATATATTGCATCCCTAAGCATATATATATATATATATATATATATATATATATATATATATATATATAGGGATGCTTAGGGATGCAATATATATATATATATATATATATATATGCTAATGACCCTCTAGCCTAGTGGTAGTGGTGAGGCATGCGGCCCGAGTGGTCAGGAGTTCGAATCCCACTGTGACCTCATGTTACAGTATTATGACACTACGATGAGGTTCCTGGGTAGGGGTAATGCATCGGCTTTAGGCCATGTCATAGCGGCGTAGCACCGCAAGGGAAGCGCAAGCCTTCATGCCATGTCTCTTTAATAAAGAACTCACCTATAGTGTATGGACAGAGATAGCAGGCCGTCTCTTGATGGTAAACTTGTAGACGCCCAAAATTAAACACTGAAACCAGGCTGGCACATGACCTTTAATGTGCAGCCAGAAGCACATGTAACTACATTTTGTGAGTGGAAAAAATTGCAGTTGTGGTGCAGAATTCAAGGCTCAGTCCATTCTTGTATCGTACTGTTCTTCGACCCATGCGGGAAGATTAAAGTCGTAAGCGACATGATCTATCCTAATGCATGATGGACAGTTACTGTGGGAAACACTCAACCCTAAATATATTGAGATATATATGTAGGGGATTGTTGAAATTTTTTCTTGACTTGTAGAGAGCTTGCTCTCAACAAGCTTTAGTCCCACATTGGGTAGAAAAACTCCTGGGTATCTCAATATAACTCCTCATGGGGAGTAGCGAGATGCACATGGGGTGGTAACCCTAAGGAGAGAACCATGTGGGTAATTTTACATGGAGGTAAGGTTAAGACACTCTTTAAGCAGTCATGCTTTTTGATCAAGCCCAATTTAATTCCATAGGAGCCAAGCCCCGAAGGGGCTTATCGACTTGGACTCGGACTCGGGCTCATGGGCTCATGAGGCATAATGTGGCATTTTGTTGGCGCACTTTTCACTTAGCATGACAGCATCTTCGCTAGGTGCATAGTGCGCTTAAGTTGCGCTCGTTGCGTGAGCCTCTTGCGCAGCCGTTCGCGCTGCCCAATCGCGCGTCCAGTTGGCGTGGTCAGATGGCACAACCTGATCGTGGAACCAGTTGGCGCAGCCAGATGGTGCAGTAGTTGGCGTGCGGTTGGCACGTGTTGCGCAAGTGCGCGCAGGTGCGTTTGGCGCAGGATGCGCACGTATTGCGCAAGTGCGCACGGGTGCGTCTGGCGCAGGTGCACACTTTGCTCGTCTTGTGCAGTTGCACGCGAGCGCATGGGCGCTGGACGCGTGCACACACGAGCGCAGTGGCGCACTATGGTGCTCGCGCAGTGGTGTTGTTTGGCGCAGAACGTGGTTGTCCACGTTCTGAACCATTTCGAAACGTACGATAATGAATCCAATAATTTCGGATCTGACTTTCAAACGTCGCACACGTTTCGGATCTGGACGGTTACAGTGGACCTTATTTATAGACTCTCTCTTCTCTCTCAGTAGATTACTTTTTTTTACAAAATTTCCACAGAGGGAAGAGAGAGCTTCTGCGTCGACGCCATTCGTGAGTTCCAACTTTTCAAGGAGTCCGTGAGCAGATTGGCAGAGCGTTCCAGAATTCTTTTCGAACTTGCTGGTTCCTGGAAGCTGACTGTGTGGACGGATCTAGTTTTAAACGTCGGTGTTCTAAACATCCCAGTAGGCTTTCTACTTCTTCTTCTCTTCTTAATCTTCTGTAAACGTTCTGTCTCAATCACAACTGGTTTGCGAGGAAGAACGTGTTATGTTGTTATTAAATTTTTTAAAAGTGCCTCAACCCCCGCTGCTGCTGTTAATAATTCACTTATAAACTTCTTTTTAGAAGCTCTACATTTGAATTCATTTCTTAAGATCCTCGGGGATCGCTGACTTGCACCTTCCTTGCTACGAAACATTGTTTTTACAATCGTTTCATTTTTCAGTTTTTTATCGAAAAAATTACGCTCAGGGACTAATAAGTTTCTATATTTTGAATGGTAATATTTGTTAAAATATCCATAATTTTTTTTTAACCTTTTCTCCTTGCTGCTTCTTAGACTGTACAAAAAATGGAATCTCCATTTTAAAATATTTCACATATAAATCACTTTGCATTGTTAGGCAGAGGTTTGGAAAAGTTAGGTTTATCATCGAGTCTCTTACTTCCATTCTACATATATCCACACATTATAAACTTATTATATTTGGAATGTCGTTAGGAATTTTTGGCTTGACTTATCTAATCAGCTGTTTTTTTTTTTTTTCCTTCTGGAAGAGGCACCTAGCTACTAGGCCATGTTTGGTTCACGGAATTGGAGCCTTGAAAAAGAAAATTGATTCATTTTCTTTGTTTGGATGTCAAAAAAAACGAGAAAAAAAGGAATTTGATTACCAAGAAGAGGAAAAAATATGAGAGAAAATGATTCCTTCCACCAACCCAAAGATTCATTTTTTTTTTCCTTCTAAAAATTCACTTCTTCTTCCAATTTTTTTAATGTTTTCAAACACCAAAAAAATTGATTGAAATTACATTTTTTTAAGGAAAAAAAAATGAATGAATCAATTTGCTTTCCGCGAACCAATCGATGCCGAGGACCACTTGACTTATCTATTACATCTCTGCTAGTAGACCACTTAACAGCTGCCTGTTTGTTAAGATGTTTACCCGAAAACTGGTTAACGTCTCGTTTCCTCTATTACACTTTATGACTGGTTGGGTGGTGTTTATGGGTTTCGGCAATCCTATTTTGGTGAAGAGTAGGATTTCTCTATGGATGACACACATCGTTGATCCGATTGTGGCAAACTCTAGGAGCCATCAACAACTACAAAAATGATAATGTGGACATAAAGACGTTGTGAAGTACATTGTCTAGATATAGACAACCAACTTCATATTATCTTTGCCATGTCATTGCCATGTCAACTCCACACTTTATTTCACATTTGCATTGGAGAAGTACTTTTGAAAAAAATGGTTGTCATTCCTATGTGGCAACCATTTTTTTCAAACTCACAATAGGGTTGGAGATGCTCTTATGACATTACAGTAAAGGCAGAAATAGTCTGCTAATTACAACGACATGGCGGCAACGTACAACGACACATTTAGTGACGTCATCAAATGACACTAAAACGTCAAAAGGATGTTGCTAAAGGTCTGTTTGGTAAACCGTAAGTATAAATTTTTTTGGAAAGAAGGATAGGAATCCATACACTTCCTTGTCCCCCTAGTAGGTGACAAATGTGTTTGGTTGGAATAAGAAAGTGGAAAGTGGGAAATGAAAATTAGATAAATGTGTTTGTTGAGATAGGAAGTGAAAAGTAAAAAGTGGAAGAGTATTTTATAATTGGGAGGATTTATGAAATGCCCAAAAACTAAAAAAGTTTTATGTAAAACCCACCGCTAAAAAAACTTTCATCGCGTGCCCAGAATTAGAGAAACTTATCCAAAGCGGGTTCCAAATGACCATTTTGCCCTTCCTTTTAATTTATTGAAAACACCCACGAAACTGCTCTTAAAAAAAACTTTTGATACTTCATCTTCTTCCATACGCTGCTCACTTTCGAATCTAGGTTTTCTCCTCAAAAATCTTCAAAAACTCGTCGGAAAATTTCGGAAAGACCGGGACAAATGACAAAGTGCTAAAACGGAGGTCCAAACATCATTTTTTTGCGATTCTAAAATTTCGGAAGGTCGTCTAACGGTGAAGCGGTTACTTTCAGTCTCCTCGACGATACGCTCATTTTGCGACAAACGGGACCTCGTTTCGACCTCCCAGTCAAAAGTTATGGCTCTCCAAAGTTTCAGCTGACCATAAAATGCAGGAGAATGGTCATTCTCCGTGTTAGAACACGAAAAATGTTAATTTCGCATGAGGGCGGTCATTCTCCGTGTTAGTAACACGAAGAATGTCATTCTCCGTCTTAATTTACACGGAGAATGACATTCTCCGTGTTACTAACACGGAGAATGGCATTCTCCGTCTTAATTTACACGGAGAATGACCATTCTCCGTGCTAAATTACACGGAGAATGACTATTCTCCGTGTTAATTTACACGGAGAATGCCATTCTCCGTGTAGTTTATCACGGAGAATGGTCATTTCAGTGTTAAAACACAGGAGAATGACCATTCTCCGTGTTAGAAAAACGGAGAATGCAATTCTCCGTGTTAAATAAAACGGAGAATGTTATTCTCCGTGTTAAATAAAACGGAGAATAGCATTTTCCGTGTAATTTAGCACGAAGAATGGTTATTTCAGTGTTAAAACGCAGGAGAATGGCATTCTCCGTTTTAAATAAAACGGAGAATGACGTTCTCCGTGTTAAATAAAACGGAGAATGGTCATTCTCCGTGTTAAATAAAACGGAGAATGGTCATTCTTCGTTTAATTTAGCACGGAGAATGGTCATTTCAGTGTTAAAACGCAGGAGAATGGCCATTCTTCGTGTTAGAAAGACGGAGAATGTCATTCTCCGTTTTAAATAAAACGGAGAATGGCATTCTCCGTGTTAATTTACACGGAGAATGGTCATTCTCCGTGTTAAATAAAACGGAGAATGGTCATTCTCCGTGTAATTTAGCACGGAGAATGGTCATTTCGGTGTTAAAACGCAGGAGAATGGCCATTCTCCGTGTTAGAAACACGGAGAATGTCATTCTCCGTTTTAAATAAAACGGAGAATGGCATTCTCCGTGTTAATTTACACGGAGAATGGTCATTTCCAGTGTTAAAACGTAGGAGAGAGGAATAAAGAGTTTCGTTCTTCTTTCAAAGCGATGATAATTCTTATGGAAAAGAAGAAGAAAGATCTTCTCTCCACAATTGACGTCGATGAAGATGATGATGGTGATGATGATGACGAGCGATGATCTGAGTTCGACCGAAGAAAAGCACACCGAACTACGAACGATCTTTACGATCTCTGCTGAAGATGAGAGCAATGGAATTCAGATTTTCCGTGAAGAAGAAGAAGACGAAAATCGCAATCCAGATCTGAGTTTTTTGAATTCAAATACATATAGATGGCCAATTCGCGCGGAGGGGTAGTTTCGGTATTATAAAAATAGCAGTTTCCAGCGGGTGGCATCTAAAAGGGAATCTTGGAATATTTAACGTGAAAATACTTAATTCTGGGCATTTCATAAAACTCATCCAGCGGGTGGACATTTCATAAAAGCCCATCCCGAAATTGGGTTTCTCAGCAATTTCCAGTTTATAATAATAATAAATTATAGTTAATTCAGAATACAATGTAATAAATTAAATAATTAGTTTAATAAATTAAGATAATTAATTAGTAACTAATTAAAAATTTATCAACTCAAAATTAATTACAAACCAATTAAGAGGTTATATTTAAAACTCCGATTATTTAGTATTAATTACTATAATTCTTTTGAGATTATTTATCTAATTATTAACTATTAATTGAGAAAGCTGACTTAAATAAACTGTTAATTACATTGATTATATTAATGATCTAACTATTCTTTCCATTTTAAAAAAATTTAGTGCAGCTGTTAGCAAAAAAATTAGTGTGCTTGTTAGCAAAAAAAACTATTAATTACATTAATTATACTACTATTAAACTTGTCAATAATGCGGCTGTTAGCAAAAAATATTAAAATTACTGTTAGCAAAAATATTAATTACATTAATTATATTAATTAGCAAGAAATTAGTCTGGTTGTTACCAAAAAAATAAAATCTACAACTAATTAAGAATTTTTTTTTTTTTGAAAGAAAAGTAAAAAAAAAAAAATTGAAAAAAAAAACAAACTCCCACCCACATCCGGCTGCCAACTCCGGATGTGGAGGCCAAGAAATAACCCATCCTCTTCCCAGCCTCTTCCGCCGACAGGAACTGGCAGTGCCAGTTCCTTTCCCTCTTCCCTCTCCCAACCAAACACCCGTTTTGCACTTCCAACCCTCTCTTCCCATGAAATGCCGGAATCCATCTCCACTTCAAGGTCACCAAACACCCCCTAAGTGTACAAAAAGAAGTTGTTAGGACAGAACTTATACTAAAGTTGCATCTCTCATCGTCGTCATGATGTCACTAAAAGTAGCAGATGACGTCCCTAATCAAAATTTTGAGCTAATTTTCTAAATTTCGATCATTCCCTGAATCCCTCCTCTCTCTTATATACTACCTTTTTCTCCTCCTTAGTCGACGGGGCACTGTTGCAGCCCTCACCACCGCCCCCGACAACACTACCACTAGCGAGTCCTACATGCACAATTTAGGTTATAGTACACATGATTAAACACTAACAAACATTTCAGTAGCAGCAGATTTTTTTTCCCTTTTTCTTTCCTATTTTTCCTATAAAAATTAGTTTTTTGCATTAAAAACCTACCACTCCCCTATCCAATTTTCATTTTCTAATTATTTATTTTTGCACTTTATTTTTTTATACAAAAATGTAATATTTTTTGGGACAATGTTGAGATATCTCTTGAATCCTAAATTATTTGTATGGCGCTAGTTAGTGATCCAATAAACTAGCAACTAGATCATCGACTCGCCCACGATATTTCGGATCTGTTAACAGGGGTCAATGGAGGTAGCATCCACTTACAGGATACGATTTTTCAGGTATATGTGCCCATCTATTTTAAGGGTATTTTAGAAATTTTATTTGTAAATGACTAATCTTTTTTAGGGTTGGACTGTGATAAAATATACAACCTCATCTTTTAGCACTATGTTTATTCATTTAGTGAAAATCAATTTGTCGTTGCATGTGAGGGTTTTCCAATTCAGGCAGCTATGAGGCGATAGTTATACTTTTTCTTCTCTGTTTTTGTTTATTTTATATTTTTGACTTATGTTAGAGAAAAAAATTGTAAAATTGCTAAAAAATGCCACGCAGCCTATCGGTCAAGAATTTTGTTGTAAAAACGATTGTGTCTAGCATATTGTGTATCTAGTAATTTTTTTAGAAAATAATTTCTGTTGTGCTGTAAGATTTGTTGAAGCAATTCACAATTCTTTAGCGCAAAATGACCCAAATATGGTTCTCGTACCAGAAGTGGAGTGGACATTTTCATTTGCCTGAAACTGGTTCAAATGGTTCTCAGTTTTAGAAAATAATGTTATAAACCTATAACACGTAAATTACTTACATACCGGCCTATTAGCTTAGTTGGTTAGAGCGTTTCGTTTCCAACCATTCTCCTCTTGTCCTCTCGGTGTTTCCTTTTGTTTGCAGGCATGTCTTCCAAACCCTAGTTGCAGCCTCGACGACCCCTAGCGCCCGGCGGCCGCGTACCGGCTCCTCCGGTCCAGGTTCAGGTTGATGACCTCCTCCCGCTCCGCCATCGACTCTACGGATCGCGTAACCACCAAGCTCTCATCCGCCTCCGGGTACTCTACTCTCTCTACTTCGGACACAGACACGGACACTCCAGTTACTCTAGGACTTCCGTGTCTTGTTTGTGTCCGTGCAGTAAGTAGTGTGAACTTAGGGTTTCTTACTGCAATTTTACTTCATTTTTTGTCTATATAGTTCATAGTAGAAATCTTGGATGCTTAACGGCATTGTGATTGTAGATGGTGATCTATGTTGCATGGACACGAATAAGACATGGAAGTGGGCCCCAATTTTGAGTCCTTAATGTACTTTAGTGTGTTTGTATCGTGTCAAATACATTCTTGACACAAGACATGGTGCGACATGGACATGACACTGGTAGTTTTAAGTGTGAGCTTCCTAGACATGGGGACACCGAAACAACATCGTCATTAGCGTGTCCTAATATATTTGGAGTGTATGTGTGGTGTTCGATACGTGTCATACTCGTGTCATGACAAGGGCATGCACCAATTTTCATATTGTCCTTGCTTACTACATTGTTATCGTTGACAATTGATATTGTAAATATTATCATGTTTTCTTGATAATGGACTAAACAAGGCCTATAACAATTTAACGCTTGCCTTTGAGCCTATTCACTGATATACAATAAGCATATATTTAGCTTCTTGAGTGTATCTTTTATGTGCCCATCCCTATGGATTAAACTTAGTTCAGAAAGAAGTGTCTAATCGAAATTTAAGAATAAAAGGCATGAACTAGGGAATAGAAACACTCCAAAAATCGGTCGGGGTCCATGTTATGTCGTGTTAGACACAGATCGGACATCACCTAGACATTAAAAAATACATTAGGACACACCAAATAGGTACCGTGTCCATGTTGCCTTGTCCGTATTGTATCGTATTTGTGTCCGTACAACATAGGGTGCGAGCCAAACCATAATCCAAGTATGAAGGCTATGGACTACATTACGGTCCAATGATGATGGATGTAGCTATTTTATTGGATTGTAAACCAATGCGTTCTATTATGGTGTCTTAGAAAGCAGAACGACCCAAGTGGAGGGAGGCAATAAAGAGACTGCTTTACCCCTTCAAAAGCTCCCTACAAGGGCAGGGCTAGATCCCAATCCCAAAAGGTGCCGTTTATTCGAGAATTCTACTGACCTTTTTGTAGAGGATGAGTAGGATTATGATCAGGATGGACCTGAGAATGAGTACCTGGATGGAACTCGTCAACTTACGAAGGCGAATAAGAGATGGTTGCAACTTCCTCTAAAAGAGGGCAAGCATCTGGTAAGCAAAGAGTTAGGAGGAAGAGACTAGGAACAAGTCAGGTTGTTCGTGTCAGTGCTCGGACTACAAAAGGGGAGAATAATTCGAGCAAAATTCTAAACGAGGCTCGTCCAAGACATCAAGAAAGAAGCTATCAAGATAGTATCGGCCAAGCCTGTTTCTTGGGCAGTTCTTTGTAAATTTAGCATGGTGCAAGAGGAGCTTGAGTTGCAATCCGTTGAACCTCAGACTATTGATGGAAAGAAGGTAGCAGAAATAACAATTGACGATTTGGTAGAGACGCTTGAATTCTGGAAGAATACTTTGGTTCTTTATGTAATGAATCAGAACCCTTTCTATGGCCAATTATGTGCCTCTTCGGCAAGAGTATGGCGATCGAAGGGATCAATGAAAATCTTATCTCGGGAGAACGGGTTTTACTTTGTGAAGTTTGCTCTTGCAGAAGACATGGTGAAGGTTCTTGAAGGTGGTCGTTGGACGTTTGATGGTTGACTTGTGCTACTCCGTTGCTGGCTTGCCAAATCGAATTTTGATCGGGGTTGTTTAACGACAATGATACGATCTCCCTTGCTCACCCCTCAACTATGGAGTACACCATCTATTATGAAATTAGCTAGCACAATTGGAAATCTCATACAGTAGAGTGTGAGCCTACCTCCCAGATTTAAATTATTTTACCAATGTTTTTAGTTAATCAATTTTAATAAAATATTTTATAATTGAACAGTTTAATCCTTAAGTTATATTATTTTCTTTTGGATTTGTTCATTAATTTCTGTTGGGCTTCTCAGCCCAGCCCACCCTTCATTCATTTTAACAGTTGAGTGTACATATTCGTGTACATATTCATTTGGGGGAGAAGAGGATGCTGTAGAAGTATTTGAAATTTCTCAACAAACTCTCCTCCTCCCCTAACTGAATTGTCAGGGAGAGTGGTGGCTTTTCCCGCCATTGTTAGCCTCACTCCTACGCCACAAATCCCAGCCGACCCTATATAATCTCCTTCTTCTCCATTTTATTTTATCAACTTTTCGAGCAAGCTCTGCTTCCAAATCTCATTTCCCAATCTCTAAATTTTCAAATTTAATTCTCTGGGGGGGGATGACCTTGGCTTTGATGGTGCTGCTTTCCCACGAAGACTGAGATCCTACCCGACAACGATGGGGGCTACTCCGGTCGACGACGCGTGGGTGATCCTCGACTTCCTCTTCATCTTGACGTGTTGGCAGTGACAACAAGTGAAGAATCGATTAATTACATCGTAGATTTGGAATTCCGAATAATTTAGGAAACCTATTGATTTGAATTCTTTGTTGATCAGGTCGATCCATTTGTAATTCAATGGATCTCGACGAACTCTGTTGTTTTGATGTTTTGATCCATTGAATCTCGGTAAGAATGCTTCGAACTCATAAACCTGCCTCTAGTTGAGTGTTGAATTCACTTAGAAACACCCTTCTCTTAATGATTGATTAGATCTGGAGAAATCAGATCAGCGCACAAGCAATTGATTCGTTGTTCTGAAGAACAGTCGAGGTGAGAATTGTTTAAAGTGTTTTTAGTCTACAAATTTCGTTTTGTTCTCTGTTTGATTTGGGGATCTGATCGATTAGGAACGTGATTGATCTACTTCATTAAGAGTGCCTACAATTCTGTCGAAGTCATTTATCCAAATCATAAACCACCAATTCGATTCTCTGAACCATCAAGATTGTAAGTATTGATGTACATAGCCATGTTTGGATTTAGACTGTTTGTTGAATATTGATTATGTTCTTGAGTTGTTTTAAACCTTCCTTATCATCTTCGTATCAGAGTTGTGAATTAGTTGGGGGAAACTTGTGTCCAGACGTTCGAGGGAATTCTTATCTTTAGCATTAATCAGATTTCGAGGTAAACTCTAATTTTATGAATTCAGACTTTAGATCAAATTTTTGGAAGAAATGCATAAACGTATCATATAGTATCAATAGGCTGAGAACAACTATTGTAGATTTCCTTGTTTATGTTCTTACTGGGAAATTGTTCAGACAGTCTGAATGTTGATGATTTTAGAGAATTCCTAATGAACATGGATGTCAGTTCAGTTCAAAAGCATGGTGATGTATTGAGCTTTTGAGATACAATAATAAGCTAGTATTTAGTGTTGTACAGGTTAAGAATCATGATTAGGAAGTATAAATTGAGTTTTCTTGTTATCTATCCTTGTGTAAACTGCTGCATGTCAGGAATTTGAGGGATACATAAAAATTAGGATTCAAATCATTTGTGTGGGGTTCACTCGAGCCTTGGTAGTAGAACATCACAGATACTTTGAGTCTTCAACCCTGATTTTAAGAACAATATCACTGAACTCGTTGCAGTTAAGAACTTTGTTTCAACCCTTTCAAATATCAGTCTCTGATTATTCAGTTTCAGGTTTAAAGCTTGACTTTGTGAATAGGATAGGTTTAAGCTTATTTCTCAATTCAAATTGCTATATTACAGTTTGTAGAAATGAAGTTTCTATTCTAATAAAGATCAAGGTTCAGTTGGGAGTTTGAGTATTAAATATGTGAGGAGAACGTACCTATTAGACTATCCATTAATCTTTTAATTTGGTAACAGAGGATGAGTTTTACTATCAGGTTTTCCTGGGATAAGGGACAGGATCTAAACTGCTGTGTATGGGTTTAGGAATAGAAGGAAGAGTAGGTGTTTGGTTTTAAAAACTGAACAGAGATTAGTGAAGGGAGTAAGCCTAGTTGATTGCTTAGGATTATGTGGTGTAGTTCAATTCTGTAAAAATTAGTTCAGTTCTTGATGATTGATTAGGATATTGATTGCTAAGTAACTAGTTGATTATCAGTCCAGCTATATATATATTCACAAAATGAGTTGGAACTTGAATTAGAGATTATCATGCCATTCAGTCATATTCTGGAAAGAGTTTGAACTGGATTGACTGGGAATTCAGAACAGACTTGGAAACTAAATTTCCATTAACCTGGCTATTGTAATCCAGCATACTGAACTTAGCTGAGTTGAGATCATGCCATGAGTTACAGAGGGTCTTAGGATTAGACTAATTTCCAGTAGGCAGTTCAGATTTTGGTTTTACCAGCCCTGGAATATTGTATCATATGACACATAGAGTTTGATCCTTAATATGACTGAGTGTGAAGTTTAGTTACACAACTATAGCATTACCATAGAAAATAAGACTGGGTACCTTATTTAGTGTATATGCATAAAGGGTGACAACTTAAATGGACCCCTGGTGTTGAGTTAAGGAAATAAAACTTTTGTTTAAGTATCAATCTTTGAAGTGTGGCCATATGTAACACATTGACATATGACCAACATGCAGCTTTAGTCTCACTTTTTGAGTAAATAGGTTCTCTTGGCTAGATAGGTCTGTTAAACAAACTCTTAGGACAAAACAGTGAAACCTGATTTAATATTTGACTAGGGATAGTCCACAAATAGAACTTGTTTAGTTTTTAATCAAGTTATAATGATTTACCAGGAGGACATCTAGCTCCACTGATTACATGTACCTTCCCGAAGCAAGGCAAGTACTTTTCTACGATTTTTTGCATTTACATATTATGTACCTTTTTTGTGACACGTCATGACACGATATCCTGTACTCCTGTATTTCCTGTTCTTGTACTTACTTGTGTCGGATGGGGAAATACACTAGCCATGTGACCAAACCCCGGTTACTATATTCATGTATATAGCTTAGGCCTCGCATCGTGCACGCGGGTCCTAAGCCGTATCATATTCATGTACTCCTGTACATGCTCCTGTACTCACCCCAGCCGGTCACGTGGGCTAGTTGTATTTCAAATATTGTGCACTTGTCATGTCTTGTACTTCAGGTTCATAGTTACATTCCTGTACTTTACTTCATGTACATTCATTCCTGTACTTTTATGTTCATTTCCTGTATTTCATATTCATATCTCCTGTACTTATTTTTTATATCATGATGTTCTTGTTCATTACCTAGAACTGTACTTTTCTCCGCTCCTGACTAGGATTTATTGTAGGTGAGTTGGAGACTCTGTGCGATACCTATTATGGCCTAGAGCTGGTAGATGCAGTAGAACCAGCTGGAGTTGCTCTTGACTTAGAGGCTGCGGAAGCCTAGAGCTTTACCTTAGCAGTTGTATTTCCTTGTATTTTGAGACTAGTAGACTTTACTTTCATTTGCTGGAATGTAATAACTTTGAGACATGTATCTGGATTTGGGATTTATTTATAGATGCTGTGTTCACATTTACTCTTGTTTATTTGGTTAGTTTCCCTAGATTGGTACAACTTACTTCGTCGTGTCTAACGATGAAGGTTGGGCGTGTCCACTCGTGTCCGATTATTCGGGAGCGGGTCGTGACATGTATTTAGTGGTGGCCCATGCAGGTCTATCCTAATAGTACCTAGGTATTAGAGTACTATAGGGGGACTTGATTAAAACTAGGAAAACTTGATCATAGCATAGGAAATCAGGTACATCGGGTATATATTGATATTATATAAACATTTATATTACTTGTAGGTTAGATTTTTTATCAATCACGAAGTTTTTTTTTGTTGCAGGATGGTCGCTACGAGGAAGACCGCTGATCAGTCGGGAGTTACAGGCAGCTCGGATCAGTCTGCACCAGATGCTCCAGCAGATCAGCTTCTGCCACCGCCTCCTATCTTTCCTCCGCTACCCCCGATGATGAATTTTGATGGCGCTCAGGTGATGGCCATGTTCTAGCAGTTTATGGAGGCCCAGAACCACCAGACAGCGCAGTTTCGGGCGATAGTGGTAGATGCGCTCAGGACCAGGGAGCCGGCAGCACCAGCTCCAGTAGTACCTACAGCACCAGCAGCATCGAGACCAGGGACGACCAGGAACTACCAGAATCTCTGCCTGATAGACTTTTGGGGCAACGAGGGGATTGTCTATGCGGACGAGTGGCTAGAGAATGCGGAGAGGACATTGAAGATGGCGCAGATCTCGAATGACCTGAAGGTGGAGGTGGCGAGCATGCGACTCTTTGATTTAGCCAGAGCTTGGTACCGAGAGGAGCCCCAGTTGGTGGAGCCCCAGGTTTCTTGGGCAGATTTCAAAACTCTGTTCAAGGAGAAGTTTTTCTCCGATGTGGAGCGGGATGAACTTAGGATGCAGTTCGAGACGCCGCAGCAGGGGACCATGACGGTTGTGGAGTACACTTCAGAGTTTATTAGACTCAGCAGGTTCGCGGAGAACCTAGTCAGAGCACCGGAGGACAGAGCTTGGAGATTCAAGAAGGGCCTCACCAGGGAGCTATGACACGCGGTGGCTATTAGTCAGGCGACGATGTATGCGAGCATCCTCAAGATTGCTCAGGCTGTAGAGAAGGAGGCAGAGCTGAGGCCGAAGAGGGACCGGGATATTGGCAGCAGCAGTTTCCAGGTACCCGCGAAGAGGGCCCAGACTCAGATTCAGGTGAGGCCATAGCAGCCGTCACAGCAGCACCACCGTCCAGCCATAGCTCCTGCACATCAGCCTCAGAGACAGCAGCAGGCAGTTACTTGTGTATTCTGTTACCGGTCGGGACACCGCTTCGACGAGTGTCGTAAGAGGCTCGGGCTCTACTTATTCTGCGGATCAGACGAACACCAGGTGAGGGACTGTCCACAAGCTGCAGCTCAAATGACAGGAGGACATCGAGGAGCTGGAGTTCCACCAGCTGCACCATAGAGGGTTCAGGCATTACCTACTCAGCAGCAGCATTTTGTACAGTACCAACAGCAGAGGGGACCACCACAGCAGGAACGTGCTTAAGTCATTGCCGCGGTTGAGGAGGATGAGGCAAGTACCAGATGTGATCACAGGTTCTATACTTTTACATTCATTTTTTGCTATTACATTATTTGATTCCGGAGCCACACATAGCTTTGTATCGTATGAGTTTCTACATAGACACGACTTCACACCTAAGCCCACCAGTCGCAGTATTCTATTCATCCTGGGTCTACCAAGATATACAAGGATCTGTGAGATTATGTTTGGTGGTATGGGATGAAGAGAGAGGTTGCCAGATTTGTTTTCAGATGCCTTGTGTGCCAGCAAGTCAAGACGGAGCGCCAGAGACCAACATGATTACTCCAGCCTTTACCTATTCCGGAATGGAAGTGAGAGCACATCACCATGGACTTTGTCTCTAGTTTACCGCATACGCCCAGTGGCAAGGATGCTATTTGGATTATCGTAGACAGATTGACGAAGTCTGCTCATTTCATTCCGTTCAAGGTTGGGCTGTCGACCGAGAAGCTTACAGACCTCTACATGCGACAGATTGTGCAGATTCACGGGGTACCCATGAGCATTGTTTCAGACAGGGACAGTCACTCCACATCACACTTCTGGAGGAGTCTACAGCTGAGCTTGGGGTCACAATTGAAGTTCAGCACCGCCTATCATCCACAGATGGACGAGAAGTCCGAGAGGACCATTCAGACATTGGAGGACATGTTACGGGTTTTCGTACTTGATTTCGACGATTCGTGGGAGGATCATTTGTATCTAGTAGAGTTTGCCTATAACAACAGTTATCAGGCTAGCATCGAGATGAAACCGTTCGAGGTACTATATGGGCGGAGATGTCACACACCTTTATCTTGGGACGACGTTTGCGAGAGAGCTTTGCTTGGGCCAGAGATGGTGGTAGACTCAGCTGAAAAAGTCAGACTGATCAGGGAGCGTCTCATAGTTACACAGGATCGGCAGAAGCACTGGGCGGACAACAGCAGATGACCACTGGAGTTTGCAGTTGGAGATAGAGTGTTCCTGAAGATCTTGTCGACTAGAGGCGTCATTCGTTTCGACAGAGACAGAAAGCTCAGTCCGAGATTCATCGGGCCTTTCGACGTAACGGCACGGATTGGTAAAGTGGCATATCGACTAGCGCTTCCAGCCAGTTTAGAGGGAGTGCACAATATTTTCCATGTGTTCCAGCTCCGACGCTATATTCCAGATTTGAGCCATATGGTGGACTACTCAGAGTTAGAGGTGGGCCCGAGCTTGACCTATGAGGAGCAGTCAGTGGAGATCCTTGATCGCAAGGAGAAGTAATTGCGAAATCAGACTATTCTACTTGTCCGCGTTATGTGGAAACACCACTCTCCGGAAGAGTCCACATGGGAGCGCGAGGATGAGATGCGGGAACGCTATCCCAATTTGTTTGATTGATTTGATTTTACTATATTTTTTGAATTTCTCTAATTCAATAAATGGCCTGTATTTGAATAATTGTGTTAAATTGCTTTGAGTTTATGGGTTGTCCTTTGAATTTCGAGGGCAAAATTTTTTTAGGGGGAAAGATTTGTGAGCCTAGCTCCCAGATTTAAATTATTTTACCAATGTTTTTAGTTAATCAATTTTAATAAAATATTTTATAATTGAACAGTTTAATCCTTAAGTTATATTATTTTCTTTTTATTTTGTTCATTAATTTATGTTGGGCTTCTCAGCCCAGCCCACCCTTCATTCATTTTAACAGTTGAGTGTACATATTCGTGTACATATTCATTTGGGGGAGAAGAGGTTGCTGTAGCAGTATTTGAAATTTCTTAACAAACTCTCCTTCCCCCTAACTGAATTGTCAGGGAGAGTGGTGGCTTTTCCCGCCATTGTTAGCCTCACTCCTACGCCACAAATCCCAGCCGACCCTATATAATCTCCTTCTTCTCCATTTTATTTTATCAACTTTTCGAGCAAGCTCTGCTTCCAAATCTCATTTCCCAATCTCTGAATTTTTAAATTCAATTCTCTGGGGGGGATGACCATGGCTTTGATGGTGCTGCTTTCCCACGACGACTGAGATCCTACCCCGATAACGACGGGTGCTACTCCGGTCGACGACGCGTGGGTGATCCTCGGCTTCCTCTTCCTCTCGGCGTGTTGGCAGTGACATCAGGTGAAGAATCGATTAATTACATCTTAGATTTGGAATTCCGAATAATTTAGGAAACCTATTGATTTGAATTCTTAGTTAAACTGGTCGATCCATTTGTAATTCAATAGATTTCGACGAACTCTGTTGTTTTGATGTTTTGATCCATTGAATCTCGGTAAGAACGCTTCGAACTCATAAACCTGCCTCTAGTTGAGTGCTGAATTCACTTAGAAACACCCTTCTCTTATGATTGATCAGATCTTGAGAAATCAGATCAGCGCGAAAGCAATTGATTCGTTGTTCTGAAGAACAGTCGAGGTAAGAATTGTTTAAAGTGTTTTTAGTCTACAAATTTTGATTTATTCTCTGTTTGATTTGGGGATCTGATCGATTAGGAACATGATTGATCTTCTTCATTAAGAGTGCCTACAATTCTGTCGAAGTCATTTATCCAAATCATAAACCACCAATTCGATTCTCTGAACCATCAAGGTTGTAAGTATTGATGTATATAGCCATGTTTGGATTTAGACTGTTTGTTGAATATTGATTATGTTCTTGAGTTGTTTTAATCCTTCCTTATCATCTTCATAACAAAGTTGTGAATTAGTTGGAGGAAACTTGTGTCCAGACGTTCGAGGGAATTCTTATCTTTAACATCAATCAGATTTTGAGGTAAACTCTAATTTTATGAATTCAGACTTTAGATCAGATTTTTGGAAGAAATGCATAAACGTATCATATAGTATCAATAGGCTGAGAACAACTATTGTAGATTTCCTTGTTTATGTTCTTACTGGGAAATTGTTCAGACAGTCTGAATGTTGAGGATTTTAGAGAATTCCTAATGAACATGGATGTCAGTTCAGTTCAAAAGCATGGTGATGTATTGAGCTTTTGAGATACAATAATAAGCTAGTATTTAGTGTTGTACAGGTTAAGAATCATGATTAGGAAGTATAAATTGAGTTTTCTTGTTATCTATCCTTGTGTAAACTGCTGTGTGTCAGGAATTTGAGGGATACATAAAAATTAGGATTCAAATCATTTGTGTGGGGTTCACTCGAGCCTTGGTAGTAGAACATCACAGATACTTTGAGTCTTCAACCCTGATTTTAAGAACAATATCACTGAACTCGTTGCAGTTAAGGACTTTGTTTCAACCCTTTCAAATATCAGTCTCTGATTATTCAGTTTTAGGTTTAAAGCTTGACTTTGTGAATAGGATAGGTTTAAGCTTATTTCTCAATTCAAATTGCTATGTTACAGTTTGTAGAAATGAAGTTTCTATTCTAATAAAGATCAAGGTTCAGTTGGGAGTTTGAGTATTAAATATGTGAGGAGAACGTACCTATTAGACTATCCATTAATCTTTTAATTTGGTAACAGAGGATGAGTTTTACTGTCAGGTTTTCCTGGGATAAGGGACAGGATCTAAACTGCTGTGTATGGGTTTAGGAATAGAAGGAAGAGTAGGTGTTTGGTTTTAAAAACTGAACAGAGATTAGTGAAGGGAGTAAGCCTAGTTGATTGCTTAGGATTATGTGGTGTAGTTCATTTCTGTAAAAATTAGTTCAGTTCTTGATGATTGATTAGGATATTGATTGCTAAATAACTAGTTGATTATCAGTCCAGCTATATATATATATATATATATATATATATATATATATATATATATTCACAAAATGAGTTGGAACTTGAATGAGAGATTATCATGCCATTCAGTCATATTCTGGAAAGAGTTTGAACTGGATTGACTGGGAATTCAGAACAGACTTGGAAACTAAATTTCCATTAACCTGGGTATTGTAATCCAGCATACTGAACTTAGCTGAGTTGAGATCATGCCATGAGTTACAGAGGGTCTTAGGATTAGACTAATTTCCAGTAGGCAGTTCAGATTTTGGTTTTACTAGCCCTGGAATATTGTATCATATGACACATAGAGTTTGATCCTTAATATGACTGAGTGTGAAGTTTAGTTCACAGCTATAGCATTACCATAGGAAATAAGACTAGGTACCTTATTTAGTGCATATGCATAAAGGGTGACAACTTAAATGGACCCCTGGTGTTGAGTTAAGGAAATAAAACTTTTGTTTAAGTATCAATCTTTGAAGTGTGGCCATATGTAACACACTGACATATGACCAACATGCAGCTTTAGTCTCACTTTTTGAGTAAATAGGTTCTCTTGGCTAGATAGGTCTGTTAAACAAACTCTTAGGACAAAATAGTGAAACCTGATTTAATATTTGACTACGGATAGTCCACAAATAGAACTTGTTTAGTTTTTAATCAACTTATAATGATTTACCAGGAGGACATCCAGCTTCACTGATTACCTGTATCTTCCCGGAGCAAGGCAAGTACTTTTCTACGGTTTTGTGAATTTACATATCTTGTACCTTTCTTGTGACACGTCATGACACGATATCCTGTACTCCTGTATTTCCTGTTCTTGTACTTACTTGTGTCGGGTGGGCACTACACCAAAATGACAAATTAGAAACACTAGCCAAATTTTAATTTGGAACGCTTATTATTTGTACCTAGCTGTTGGAACAGAACAAAAGTGTTACGGATCATAAAAGTGTTCGTAATATTTTTTTTAATTTTTAGAAAAATTAAAAATATAGATATACCATTCTAAAGACATTCCAAATTTACGATTCAAACGTGTGCATCTCACATGATTGATATGAAAGCGTTCTACACAAGTCCAAACCCTGTCTTCCCCAATCTCCCCTGGTATATGCAAAGTTCCTCTCCCGACGAGATCACAGGCCATCCCGAAGAGATCGCCGGCCAACTGAGAGGACCCCGATGAGATCATCTTCCATCCCGACATGATTGCCAGGTTGATTCCTCTCCCCAACCTTTTTTTTTTTTTTTTATTATTTGGTTCAGTTTTTTATATATACCTCCAGCCTTCCTCTCCCGACAAGATCGTTGCCATCCCAACGAGATCGTAGCAAGGCAAGTTGATTTACATCCTTTTCTATTTTTGGTTCTTTGTAGATTTACATTTTTTCTCACTCTATTCTTCTTTTCCGTTTATTTTCTATCTTTCCTCTGTCTTTTGTTTAGTTTTTCATATTTGGATCTTGTTTATCTTGCCATCTACTATTTCTTTCTCCATATTATGAACAGATTTGTATACCTACAAACCAAATTATATGCTTTTAATAATTCCTAACATGCTTGCACTAAGACTTACAGTATTTTGTACCGTGTCCGAGTCATCGAGTCGGTCACATTCTGGAGTAATCAATAATTTTAGTTCATTTCAATAGAAACAAAATTATGTGAAAGGATGTAAAATGATTTCTAGTAAGCTCATTTCAAGTGATCCTTTGAATGAAAGAACTTTAGGAACTTCATCATCGCAGTACCAAGATACAAATCGCTTCTTCAACCTTAATAATTGTGGTACAAATTGGATACGTAGTTATGCAAATTCGATCTGAACTGAAAGGGTCTATGTCACTGCTAATTGGTTACTTTTTCTCTGTGAAATTGAAATAGAAGTTGTTCAATCTATGGCTGAGTGGAAGGATTTTTTTATTTTGTTAGTCATGTGTGGCTTGTGTAGCATGGTGGTAGCTGTACTAGTATAAAGTGTCATATGAAACGAGAACCTCTGAGAATAATATTGATCAAATGATATAGATCTAGTTTTATGCTTAGCTTGTAGTTATTAATGATAAGTGATAAGTGAATAGGATAATCAACTGAGGAGAGGATAAGAGGAACCTAGATGGTATTGATTAGAATATTAGCTTATAGTTATTTTTTGATAACTTGCCAAGGTTTAAAAACCTTATATGCTTATATGTCTCTCTATTGATTAGAATATTAGCTTATAGTTATTTTTTGGTAACTTGCCAAGGTTTAAAAACATGATATGCTTATATGTCTGTCTATGAGTATAGGTACCACCAATTTTAGAAGTTTTACTAGAATTGATTGGAATATTGGAATATAGGAAGGTGATTATCTAAGTTCCATATTTCAAAGGGAAAAAAAATTAATTGGGCTGTAACAGACCTTGGACAAAACCTTCTAATATTAGTCTGATACCATAAGTATTGGTTGATGACGATTTTAGCGTATTGCTCAAATCGGCCGATACAGATACAAATTATCTATACCTGATTGAATTTAAGCATTTCTGATCTGAAACTGCATGAAATTATAAATATTATGAAAAATATATCTGTAAGGTTATATGTCGGTTGGTA
This sequence comes from Iris pallida, assembly GCA_029216955.1. Lineage (NCBI taxonomy): Eukaryota > Viridiplantae > Streptophyta > Magnoliopsida > Asparagales > Iridaceae > Iris > Iris pallida. The sequence goes on along the minus strand of JANAVB010034616.1, from coordinate 3,718,938 downwards.
CCAGTTAATACAAATAGACAACAAATCCAACCGATACTGACTGCTATGTGTAGTATTTGCTGCTATATAACCTATAGAAGTTGATTTATGGCTGATATTATTTTCTTTAGTGTTTTAGTAAGATAATTGAGAGGCTTTGCTGTTATTTGTAGATTTACAGCTGATATAATTTGGTTCATTGTATATAGCCTATAGAAGTTGCCTGCAGTTAATTAGACATTATTGATATATTATGAGATTCTTCACATGAAATGCACTAACCAATAATAGGTTGAACACCTAAAATTAGACGGTTGACAATTGATAGATAAAACTCTTGGCATGGTAATCAAATAATCTTTGCAAGAGTGCAAGTGTGCCTGATTCACAAAGGGTCACATAACGGGTTAGTGACCATATCTTCCAACTGATGGGTCACATAATGGGTTAGTAGCTAGCCAGATTTGATTGGATGGTCAATTGAATTAATGTGCCTAACTGAAAGCTAAGTCTTATAATTCTATCTACACCAAAGCTAAGCAAATTCCTTAATATGCCCTTTTTGGTTTACAATATGTGACCTGGATGGATATGTTTTGTTAACAATGATATTTCACTTATTTTGTAAACCAATAATCTTTGAAAGACATAAATATGTCCATTTTTGTACAATATATAAACTGGATGGATATAGTTTTGTTATGTCCTTTTTTCCATATAAACTGCATTCCCTTTTAAATAATATAATATTTTTTGTGATTTTAGAAGCATGGAATTTCAGGACCAGAAATCCTATGCGCCTAACATCACATGCGCCAGGGAGCTCAGATGAAGTACTTGGCATAGCAAAGCATAGACATTAAAAGAAGATTTTTTATTTCATATAAAAGTCTATTACATGTCTTAAAAAGAGCTGTACAAAGGAGAATTTCTACAAATAAAAGACCCTAAGTCTACAGCTAGGTACAGCAACCACCATGCGCTCTCAAACAGGCGCATCTCGCCATGCGCTCTCAGCCAGGAACATCCCTTCAGCAGCTCAGTTATGTGCATCCTCAGTTATGTGCATCCCTTCAGCGGCTCAGTTATGTGCATCTCTTCAGCAGCTTAGTTATGTGCCGCCCTTCAGCGCCCTAGTCAGGCGCATCATGAAGTGTCAGCATATGCGCCATCAAATGCTTCGACTAATTAAGCATTTATTGAGCAGAATAAGGGTGACAATCAACCCTCTAGCTGGAGGAAGAGCTCTCCAAACCAAGGAAGAGAAGAGCGCCGCAAATCAACCTGCGGCTAAAGGAGCAGCTTTCAACCCAACCAGAATAGGCAACACCCACTCTAGCAGGAGGAGGAGCTCTCCCAAAGCCCAAGGAAGATGATCGGAGCACCGCAATTCCGATCTGCGACTCTTCCAGCATAACGGAGACGAGGCTCAAGCATCCCGATCTTTGGACGCAACAGGCACCTTCTGTCTGCCTCAGAAGCCCTCGACTCTGACTTTAGGATGTAACAGTCACCTTCAAGTACATCAATGAAAACAACGCGTCGCATCTTCACCCTCGGGAGCATCTCATCAACAGAATGTGCTCGAGCAAACAAGTTCATTTCGGGAGGACGTGAGAGAACGAGAAGCAAACCCTCTCCATGCCACTATTTATAGGCCGGGCAAATTAAACCTATGTGCCAAGTGGCCGGCTCTCCGAATCCCGTACAATGAATTTGCATTAATGGTGATGAACCTGACGCTTCGAATTCAGCCAAGTCAAAAAACGGCTATTCAAAGCACTCGAAGAACGTAACTGTCGAGCCCATAAAGACGTGTCATGCAAAGCGGATGCGCCGGCCAGACCGCGCATCATACTGATGTGCCCATCAGCACCAAGCGCCATACGAGGATGCGCCCCATGCGTCCCCATGCGTCCCCATGCGCCCAGTGGAATGCCGATCGATGCGCCCACTCAACAGCCCATCACATGTCAAGAACATTAAATGCTGAAGTCTGGCATAGTTGGCAGCACGTCTCCCGAGGACTGAATGATTGACAGCTTTTTCAGAAGATGAAGCGTCGCCGACGTCAGCATCATCATTGCTCCCCTCCAGCGGTTACAAGCCACATGGCCATCCAACCATCTCGTATGCGTCTCCGCAGCCATGTGCCTAAACCTCTACATGTGCCTCGAAATTCGTGCGCCTCAGACCTTTCTATGATCCCTAAAGACAGAAGTAAAATCACTGCTGAAGCCCCGTATGCGCCCCAAAAGCCATGTGCCCCGACTGGTTCGTGACTCCTAAAGGTTACGAGCCAAAGTCTTCTCATGCGCCCAATCCCAGGCGCATCCTATCAGATCACTCTACCAAATCCGGGATCTTTGAGCCATGGACCTACGACATGCGTCATTTGACTTGATTCAGCCTATGAAGAGGTGCTAATCACCCAAGATCTCAGCAACTGAAAGATCCTCTCCATTGCTACGTGTCCGCTCGGCCGCAGCCTACAAAGGCAACAGGAAGGTTCAACTCCTCAATTAGAGCACATTGTCCATGCGCCTCCATCAGCAATCACCACGTGGCGTCCCCGTGTACAGGCGCATCCTACATATGCGCATGAGCAGCCAGCCTGCAAAGCTATAAATAGAGGGATCACTTTCTTCTTACACACATCACGCAACCACCGAGATACATATACAGAGAGGCAAATACAGACACTCAACATCTTCTTTCTCTCCACAAGCTCCAGCACCCAGAGCAACTCAGACCTTCAAAGAACCGAGAACCGTCGTCAGATCGTCAACGAAGTCAACGCATTACCACTCGCTCCATCGGCATAAGGGATCCAGATAAACAAAAGTGTACTACTAGGACTACGTCTAAGTCCTACATTGTAACTCTATTCTGTTTGTAATTAAAATTAATCAAAAGATTTTAATGGCAAACAAGCTGGTGACTCTACTGGGGACCTCTTTCTCCTCCACCGAGAAAGCTGTGTCACAATCCGATGACGTGAAGGTGGGCTCCTCCCACAAGATGCTGGTCGTACGTCTCAATCAATATGCGCATGAGGAGTTCATCTCTGAAGGCAGTGCGAGTCCTTCGAAGCGGCTGCCGAAGCCGAAGAAGACTCGCCAAGTCTGGGTGCGCAAGGTCGACGCCTCTGGCACCACCACCAAAGGGGATGCGCCAATGCAGCTTTCCCTTCCTGCTTACGTCCTCGGCAACCAAGATGCGTCCACCGGTGCAGCGCATCTCTCGGGGAAACGTGCGGCTGACCACACTCCCCAGCCATCTCCCTCTCAGGCGAGGAAGATGCGTCGACAGAGCAGGGGCGCAGCTAATGCCCCTTGCATCACCTCTGATGCGCCACAGAAGGTCTCTGTCTTTGACAGACTCACTCGCTGTAGTGGCAAGGCAAATTTGGACTCTGAGTACTATGCGCCCCAGCGGGCTGGTACGAAGAAGTCCAAGGCAGCACGGGCCATACGCCTCAAACGTGCTATGCCGACAGCAAATTAGAAGCATGTGCTCACAATCATGCGCGCTGCTGATGGTAAGCTGTATAAGGTCGACTCGGGTGCTTCTGCGCCGAAAATGAGTCGACCTTCAAAGTCCTTGTCTCAATTGGGCGCATCTGTTGCGTTCGCAACCAAGTCGAGCAAGGCAAAATCTGTGGTCTTGAACTCCCGCGCCTCCACTGGTTGTGCGTCTGAGGTTCGTTCAAGTCACTGTAAATGTTGTTCCCCTACTACTGATCTGAGCGCCTGTTTGGTGTTGGATCAGGGGGCGTAGCATTCACTTGACCACCCTGGTGCTTGGCCTTGCCATGCGCCTGATGGGGGTACGAAGGTGGTACTCTTCTCCAACGATCTGCGTAACGTGATCACTCACAAACGCCGGTCAGGAGAGTCGACTGACAAGCACAATGCGCGCCTCACAGGACACACCTGTGTTGTAGTCACCATCAACTGTTGTTGCAAAATAGCAGTCCCGCCACCAAGGTAGTCGGTGTTTCAGCGGCTGCAATCGTCAACACCTCTCCGAGGTCGTCTCGGGAAGAAATTATCAACAAAAGAAGAGCCAGAACTAAAGGTTGCTACATGCAACGTAATCTCTAACTCCTCATCAAACCGAAAGGCGACTGGTAATTCCTCGTCCTCGTCCAAGAGCCAGCCGAGGAGAACCAAGACAACTGTCCCATCCTCTGGAGTATTTGAAGGCACTCGGGGGAGAAAGAAGATCCTGGAGGAAGCTGAGGGTAGTCAAGCCCTTGTTGATCCTCCTTCTGAAGACGAAGATGTCCTCCAGAGTAAGACAAACATCCCCCAGCCCGACCCCCAATCAAACCCAGCAGCAGCAGTAGTAATTAAGTCCACCAAAAACCGGAGCCCTGCAAAACACGCGCGTACACATATATATAACCGTGATCGAGAAAACAGAGCAAACCCTAAACTCTTCAACCGAGGGACCACCCCCGACCCCCAGACGACCATGCGCCACCGCGGCGCCGCCGCAGGACACCGCTGGCCGGCAGACGCGCGCGCATGCGGGTGGCGGCAGCAGCCGCGATACCAGTAACAGTAGCAACCCGCACAGGTACCGACTTTCTCACCGCTTTTCTCCTCGCATACTTGATCGTATCACAAACCGTAAATTATTTCGAATAGCCAATGTAACCCCCTTCATACCCTTTTAAATAGAATTTCATATGCATGCTTAGATCGCTCAGAAATTCGACGTAAACATGATCGAAAAACTGACTGAAACAGGGCAGTTAGACTGACCCATACCCCAAGTTTAAAGGAAGTTTTCGAACCAGATATTAGAAAATATCGAAAATTTATTTGAAGGAGTTTATTGACAACATATAGAGCTTCACAACCCTTTTTGCGGATTTGAAAATCATCGACTACGCGTCGAGAAATCGAATCCCAAAGTTTTCCAAAAATCTGTTTTCAAAACTAGAAAATTGTTCGATACGACGTGTGTTCCGCCAATCCGGGCGACATGGTCGCAAACCGAAAGCATCGAAAGGTGCGTAACGGCTCCGTGGTCGTGTGGGCTTTGACGGAATTCAAATTGGTTGCGTGTGCGCGACGAATTTGATCCGTATCCATCGAAATTTACCGTATCGTGCACTTTGCAATTTCTCCAATTACTTTGTTCACTCTCTTCAGATCAAGACAAAACTTACGCCAACAGAACCGTATCATTTTTCTGGTCCTGTATGCCAAGTTTGGTCCGATTCTGAGACAATTGATAAAATCGTCGTTTTGTGGGCCCTACGGTCCGACTCAACGGGTAATTTTGTGCACGGTCCGCCGGAATCCAACTTTGGACATACGGTTGGGTTCGTATCGAAAAATTGGATCCGTAGACATGTAGTTTGACGACTTTAGAGACCTTTGACTCTGGCACGCTTTTCGGTGCAAAACGGGTCCAACGGCGGGTATCGTTTTTGCCGAAATTACCGTTTTGTCCCTGTGTTTAGAATTGGACTTAAGGACATGCAATCTTAGCTAATTTGACTTTTTTGAGAACATTGGTAATGTTTATTTCAGCTTTTGGAGACAGTTGTGAGATTTGGACTTATTTGGCTTATTGGTTGACGGTTTGTTGTTGGTTCTTCGCGCTTCCACCAGGCAAGTATACCTTGCCTCCCTCTACAGTTTTTTTTACATGCATTTTATTTTAGTTTTCAATCTTTGATTGTTTATGGACATGTGCTTTTCATGTTATTTTCTGTGGAGTTGTTTTTATTGCGTATAGCCGTGTTCATGTTTGGTCTTGTGGTTCACACTTGGAGTTTCTCGTCAGTACCTTGCTTGAGTCGTGTCATAGAACGAGTATGTGTAAGTGAACTGCTAAATCCTTGATATTGTTTCCTTGGCACCAGAGAGTCCACACTCGGGACGAGGGTGTTTTTTTGATCTGTTTACATCCGTGAGTCCACACTCGGGACGAGGATGTCAATTATTTGCACCAAAGAGTCCACACACGGGACGAGGGTGTTGACTTGACTTGCACCGGAGAGTCCACACTCGGGACGAGGGTGTTTACATCAGAGAGTCCACACTCGGGACGAGAATGTAGTACTTGCACCAGAGAGTCCACACTCGGGATGAGGGTGTCTTGCCGTGAGCTAACCAGAGAGTCCACACTCGGGACGAGGGTTAGTGCTTAGTTCAAACCAGAGAGTCCACATTCGGGACGAGGGTTTGGTTCTTCCATTGATCTCGTGATTATCGTTCATCCGGAAGTTCATTTATGCGTAGTTGTTCTAGTGTTCGTGTGTTCGTATTCGTGTTCGTATTCGTGTTTGTAGTCATTTATCTTGTCCTTGTTCTTTCTTGTTTATTTCTTGCGCATAATAAAACTGTTAGATAGGCATGTTTTATGTATCTTGCTAGTCCTCTGAGGACCTGATGATCTCTTCAGGTTTAGCGATTGCATGGAGTTAGCTAGTAGTTCTGGATGGCCGATGTGATGATACGTTTGCGGGATTCAGGTATCGTTATTGTGTTTATTATCCTCTCGTGCTTTATATTCAGTACCATGATATACTCTGCTTATTTATAGACTCATATCATTCTTGGAGTCTAATCGAATAATATGCTAATGGGCTGCATACCATGACCCATAAGTGTTCATTCTTGTTTTATTTGATTCCTGTGGATTGAGATATAGTTTAGATTAGACTTGATACCATGACCTTGACAGCTTATACGTACTCGAGTCGGGCTGGAGTCCGCTCGATACGTAGCTGGCTTGCTCACGAGCTCGCGTCCGAAAAGCGAATGCGGGTCGTGACACCTCCAGAGCACAGCTGGGGTGGATCCTCATCCTGGAGACGAAGTCAGTCTCCCGGACAGCTGGGGGTAGCCTGGCCCCTGTGGACCTGCGTCTCGAAGACGAAGAAGTCCTCCAAGACAGAACTGGGGGTAGTCAGGCCCTGGCCGATGCTCCTGAAGACGAGGATGTCCTCCAGAATGTAGCTGGGGGTAGCCAAGACGAGGCTCCGGGAGAAGTTTCTCTTCTACAATTGAGCGAGGTCGAAAGCGAAGCCTCAACTGATCCATCCGACTCCAGCCGTGTCATGACAGTATACATGACTCAGGGTGATACCGAGCCTGATGCGCCGCCAGCAGACCTCGTCCAGCGCATGGATACCTTGGAGGGAGGACTTAAAACCCTTCCTGCCTCCATGTAAATAATAACTCAAGCAGTGTTTGAGATACGGTCAGCTTTGGCCAGGGCACCGTCTATTGGTCCTGACCCCGGGGCCAATGGAGAATCAAGCGTACCCCTTCAACGAGTATCCTTGGATACAGATCGTCGCGAGGCACCACGGACGTCGAAGTCCTCAAATGCTCAACTCCAGGCGGTACCACCTTCCCCGACTCCCAGCTCCACGGAAGACGTGGTCGAGATGATCAGGGACTTGTGCGAGCGCTTTGAGTCAAAGAATAGACAAGAAGAGCGCCAAAAGATGGGCATCCCCCAACCTTATCCCCTCGAATGGAGCAAAGTGGTTTATCCTCCTAAGTATAAACCACAAACATTGACGCCATACTACGGGAAGGACTCTCCGCATCGCTATCTGACGTACTTCCAGTCTCAAACGGGACATCTCCCGAAGGAAGACTGTAGCACCCAGTTTCCCAAATGAGGGTAATTTTGAAATTTCGTATTTATAATTATTTTAATAATAATATTTAATTTATGATATGATTTTTGGTGATTTTAAATCATTTTAAAATTATTTAAATCGATGACTTGTGGTTTTGACGTTTTGCTAGTGAAACCCTAGAGACTGTTTGACCTAGAGCCTAACCATGTGATTATGATATTTTAATATCATTTTTGACCTAAGAATATTTTTTGCATTTGACCTCTTTGAATTATTTTGATATTATTTTATTATTTATGATATTGTTTTGGGGTTATTTGAGTCGTGTTCGAATTTCAACTCAATCCGACTTGAAACGGGGACCCGGGGGTAGTTTGACTCTAGTGGGACCCACACACTAGTTAGGCATGGCCCACATGATATTAATTTTAGTCCACATGATAGAAATATTTTAGTTAGAGGTTAGACTAATTATTATGGATAAGGTTAGTGTGATTAGAGACTTTAGAATGACTAATTTAGCCCCAACCAATTAGCCCTTTCCTAATACTCATAGAATAGGTTAGTGGGGGCATTTTGGACCTTACCATAATAGGACAAATAGCCCCATATGGCCAGCCACTTTTGGAGAGGATAGGCTCAAGTTTATTTCATTATTCTCATCCACACTCTCTCTCTTGTTCTTCCCCAAATTTCTAGAGAGCAATCCCTAGCAATTTCTCCACCAAATCCTTCCATTTCTCCACCAAATCATTCTATTTCACCACCAAATCTTCTTCTTTCCTTCTCCATTCTAGCCAAGGAGGAAGCTACCCAAGTTTGGGAGGATTCGAAGCTCGTTCGTGTTCTTTTGGAATCTCTACGTGTCGGTGTCGCTCCGGGAAGGCTTTTCTTCGATTCGATCTACCGGGAGGTATAAATCCCTTCTCCTTTTCATTTTCTCATGCATATAGGTCTATTTTGAACCCATAGGAATGACCCCATAGTTGTATCTCCATTTGTGTCCATTTCGTGTCCATTTGGAGGTCATAGGAGTGTCCTTTGTGTTGTGGTTGTGTCCATGTGGGAAAATCCCAAATTTGGACACACTATGTGTTGTTGTTATGTATGAATGAATTATTACATGTTTAATCTCATATTTTTGTATTGGAGATGTGTTCTATAGTGTCTCATATATACATATTAGTGTAGAGAGTGAGTTCTTGATATATTATGTTATATACTTGTGTTCTTTTGTCTCAAACTACCTAAATCCGTCATGATTTTTATCTACGTTTTTAATTTCAGCCCTAACTTAGAAATGTCATAACTTCTAGCTCAAAGCTCGGTTTAATCTCCTATTTTTTTAAAAGAAGCGTATTGAAGTTAGCTTTCCAAAAACATGTATTAAAAGGCCTAATTCTTTTTTTAACTTTCTGGAGAATTATTTGAGTGTCAGCTGTACGAAAGACAAACGTGTTCTCGGTGTTTTCGCGATTCCGGGAGTTTCCGAAAACGAAAACGCGATCCGTTTAAAGTTTCGGAAAGCTAACACATAGATCTATAACATATTTTAATTCTAAATTTTAATTCATGCTGAGATGGTACAGTATTGATTACTAGTAGGAGTTACTATTCGGCATATGTATTTTGTGCACCCTTGTGTGTAATATAATGTTCTATTTGATTTTAACCCATGTTAACGTATATACATTATGTAATTAAATAGAGAATGCAAGCATGAGTAAATGGTTAAATAAATGATGTATGAGGTGTAAGTATCCTATCTAATGTAAGCATGTATAAGTATGGCTTGTAATGAATATGTAGGTTCCATAGTATGTAATGTATGGTGCATATAGTAGTGCAAGAGAATAAATGAATGATGAATGAATGCAAGCATGAATGTAATATAATAATAGATGTAATGTATGCAATATACAAGTTAATGAGATGTAATGTTCTATGTTAACACAAATCCTATATTACCTCATGTACCCCCTTACACTATGTTGACACTATCACACTTGACACATTGTTCACTTACACTTTGACACTCTTTGATATGTATACACTATGTATGCCCATTTAACCCTCACTTGCCCCTTTTCCATGTTCACATACACACACATAGCCTCTTAAATAAGTATTTATGAATATAGTTAACTTAGCTATGTATGTATATTATATATATGTTAGCATATTGTGTTGTAATATATAAGTTTATATAACCATTTGAAATGCCATGATTATAGACCTAATATTGAATACTAATATATGCATGTGTATATATGTGTAGACATATATAGCTTAAAGTAATAGATTACCTAGTGTATATCCAATGTGAATTCTTGCCTATTTGAGTATTGAATAATTACATGCTAGAGGTATGTGCATAAGTCAAGGACTCGGCCACATCCGTCGCTCATCCGTCGGTAATATAAATTACCGACGGAATAGCGACGAATATTTGATGAAAATGGCCGTCGGGAAATACGTCGTCGCTAAAATTTGTCCGTCGCTAAGCCGTCGGACAAATGATTAACCGACGGACTAGCGACTGATTACCGACGGTTGCCTTTCAATGGTTTAGCGACGGATTAGCGACTTGTTCCCGTCGGTTTACATGCCATATAATATTAAAATATCCGTCGCTAAGCCGTCGTAAATAGGTCGGTAAAAGCGTATCAGAGAGGTTCCTGATACGCAAAATCAGTCGCTATTCCGTCGCCATTCCGTCGTTAACCTCGACGTTATAGCGACGGATTAGCGACGGGTAGGGCGTCGGCCTGGTTCTGGAAAGCTTCCATATTTCCAGAACCATGTCGACGGATAATGGGTCGCTAAGCCGTCGCTAGTCCGTCGTCATCCTCGACAGATTAGCGACGGATTAGCGACCCACTATCCGTCGCTAAGTCTCTGGAAACCTACCATATTTCCAGAACCATGTCGACGGATTTGCCGTCGCTAGGTAGTCGATAGTCCGTCGCTAGGTTCGTTCCGTCGCTAGTTCGTCGCTAGCTCGTCGCTACCTGCAAATTTATTTCAACCAGTTAGCGACGGATTCGCCGTCGCTAGGTGGTCGCTAGGTGGTCGCTAACTGCAAAATATTTATATCACCCAGTTAGCGACGGATATTCCGTCGCTCGTCCGTCGGTAACTGCAAATATTTATATAACCCAGTTAGCGACGGATTTGCCGTCGCTAGTTAGTCGCTCATCGGTCGCTAAAAGATATATCCGTCGCTAGTTAGTCGCTAGTCCGTCGCTAAATGCAACATTAATTAAAAAAAATTACAGAAACATTCTATTTCCTTTTCGTAAATATTACACATATTCATAATATCCAATATCCAAACATCCATGTACGATCAACAAATATCCAAATATCCAAATTCATAATATCCAATATCAAACAGAAATATCCAAACATCTATGTACAAATATCCAAACACAAATACACAAATTCATAATATCCAAACATTCATGTACGCTTCCAAAATATCCAGAATTCAAAATCCAAAAACAGTACAAATATCCAAAAACAGTACAAATATCATTGAGATGGATCGCGTCGTCGTCTCGGCGCCGCCTCGGCTCTGCGGATGTACTCTTCCACCATGTACGCCGGCACCTGGGACAACACATGCTCTGGAAGCGTGTGGAGCTGCTCTGGCGACATCAAGTCCATGAGCCTAATGAGCGCAGTATCCGGTACCAGGCGGACCTCGGCAGAACGGTCAAATGAATAACGTCCAGGGTCGGAAGGACCGGCAACCGCACTAGACGTACCGGGAGCAGACGGATCTGGACCGGGAGCAGAAGAAGGACGCGGAAGGCGCTCCAGCACATCCGACATTAGACTCCGCATTTTCGACATATCGGAGGTGAGAGTCGCAAGCTGCGCCCTCATATCGTCCGACGGGGGCGCGGGAGGAGGCAGGGGCGGTGGATATCTCGGAGTCGCGCCCTGCAACGACGCCGCCATGGAACCTACGCCGTAGACGCGCCCTTTATTAAAGCCGCCGACAGACTCTACGAACACGTCGTCGTAGCGAGCGGCCATAGAAGAGGGCGTCTGGGTGGGCGTCGTTTCGCCGACAACCTCGGCAGGGGGCTCAATCTGACTAAGGGCCTCACGATATGCAGCCTATCCAATGAATGTGTTTATACTATAAGTTTTCCTAAGTTATAATCTAAATCCTATGTTTCCCTAAGTTATAATTTGAATCCTACGTTCACCTAATTAAGTTAACAATAATTATATTTCTAATATAAATCTCATAAACGTAATTACTTACATCAGTCGCCTGGGCCCTCGCGTCGACGAAGCTCCCGTCTGCCCGCCTCTTGTGTGTATGCAGGAATACATCGTAGGCGGTGACCGACTCCGGCTCTCTCCCCTCCTTTACCGCCCGTTGTGCCTGCATACGAAATATACGTCAAATTTAATTAACTACGTATATTAATAGTACCGAATTTAATAGTGAAATGAATTTGCGGTATCTCACCAAATCTGCACGCGTCGCTGCGTGGGGCTTTGAACCTCCCGTATGCAGACCAGCGGCCTGTCTGCTCGCCTTCGCTTTCTCTGATTTCTCCCTGTACTGAGCAGTATTCATCTTATCCAACATCTGCTCGTAGTACTCCTCCCGGAGCCACTTCTTCCTCGAATGCGCCGTACGAACGTCGTACACCGCATCCCGTATCTTCTTCCCGGCGGCGGCTTTGTAGGCCTTGCGAATCAACTCCTCGCGATGGGGGGGCCACCAGAACGTCGTCTGACATACAAATTAAATTATCACGTAATTAAAAAATTAGTGGATTAAAGAATAATTAATAATTAACCAAAAGATATATATATACCTTCATCTCCTCGAGCCAGACGTACTGCATGTTCTGAGGCACCTCAGAAAAATTGAGGTAGGGGCCATGGTAGTTTTCCCGGATAATTTGCCCGAGTATCCGGGCAGCATCATACGGGAAAAACCTACAAAGAAGCAAAGACTGGATTATTAACTTGAATAAATGAAACAAATTTAATAAATTAACTTAAATTTACTTACGTATCACCCGCGGGCCATAGCTCTCGTCGGTTCTCGCCTATCGGCCTCTCTGGAGGCGTCGGAGGATCCGCGGGTCCGCGGATGTACTCACCGGTAGCAGGATGAAGCTGAATCCGGGGGTACTCCGGAGCCCACCCTGCAGTAACTGATGGTGTACCCGCTGGTGCATCCGGGGGCGGAACGGATCCGCTAGCGGATGGAGTCTCAGGCCTCGATGAAGATGAAGGTACCGCAGAGGTAGATCGACGGCGGGAAGAGTCTGTGGCCGGGCTCTCCAGGTCGGGATCGGAGGACTCTATATCCGGAGATTGTGGAAGGCGACCACGACCGCTACCACCACGACCGCTACCATCACGTCCACGGCCAGTGCCGCTACCACCACGTCCACCACGGCCAGTACCGCCACCACCAGCACCACCACGGCCACGGCCACTGCCGCTACCAGCAGCACGAGTGGTAGTGACCATGACCTGTAAATAGAACACATAAATATAATTAACAATATAGAAGTATAAATGAATATAAAACTGAACTAAAATATATATACCAGCAGCAGGGCGGCGAGTGCCGTCAAGACAATGAGAACTAAGAGTGCCATCTGTAAAAAGAAAATCATACAATAAGTAGATGATCGAACGACAAAAACATAAACTGAAATAAGAATGTGTCCGTCTAAACTGAATTCACTAAGTTAGTTGTAAGTGCTTCTAATATATACCGATATTTAATCTAATCATCGTTATCGTCCTCGTCCTCATCGTCATCGTCATCGTCATCGTTCTCATCCTCATTCTCATCGTCGACTTCATCTATATCATCATCCTCATCGTCGACTTCATCTGTATCATCATCCTCATCCTCATCCTCATCCTCTTCTTCTTCTTCTTCTTCTTCTTCTTCTTCTTCTTCTTCTTCTTCAGGCTCAATACTTGGGACAAGACGCCTCTTTCTCCCCTGGTTGACAGCTAAGTCTTGTATATCAACCTCTTCCTCCCCTCTATTTTCCTCAGCATGAGGTATATCGACATCTTCTACGTCCATGGTATCCGACTGTTGTCCCATGTATTGGGGCTTCTCGATCTGGTCCTCTTGGTATGCTGGGTCTCCAACGTTGAATGTATTTCTAGATTTAATCTTGCATACTGCCCACCAGTCAAATCGATCTCTACGACGCCTTGGGTAGCTTGTATAGTAGACTTGAACAGCCTGACTTGCTATCGCAAACGTGTCGGACCCTCTATACCTCCTGCGAAGATTTATATCGACGAATCCAAATTGTTTATCGATTCTCCAACCGATATTTGGTCTCGTATCGAACCACTCACATTTGAACATCACAATATTCATATCATATGGGGCACTATATTGTAAATCTACAATCTCCCGAAGCACTCCATAATAGTCAAAGTCCGGCTCGTCGTCATAGATGGTGCCTCTTATGCAAACACCAGAATTCTTGGTATCGAAGCCGTCATTGAGAAATTCGGCATTTATAGCATGCTGAGTTGACTTAAACTTGAAGCCATTAACGACATAGCCTGACAAAGTCTTTGCATGCTTCTTCGGTCCCAATGCCAAATAACGAATGCTCTCATTTATGAGTGTTGTTTCAGGCAATAAAACCTGTAAACATGTATTGATAATTTAAATATTTTAGCTGCATATATTTTAATGGTAGCCGCATAACATATTATCTCAGTTACTTACGTATTTACGAAACCAGGACGGAAAGGTACAATCAACCTCTCTTTGAAGTCCCTCATCTGTAATATATGGTGTCCTCATTTTGACTTCACCTCTAAATACACTGTTAGAGAGAATAAAAATAAGTGTAGTCACTTAATTCACCAAATTAGAGATTATAACGAGGCGTAGTCACTTACTTCTCCAAATCTCTCACTTCTTGTATGTCACAATTTAACAAGACATATCGGTGAGCGGTATCATACTCATCGTCGGTCAACCACCGTTTCTTACTAGCCCCAATAGGCTTGCCCCTTCGATATGCATGACATCAAGATTATGCCTTATAAGATTATCTTTCCAGTAAGGCAAGTCCCAGAAGATACTCCGTTTGGTCCAGTTATGGCTTTGTTCGAACCCCTCGACACGATGGTTCGATGGATCTTCCATTGCGGTGGGCAATTCCTGTACAGCTTCCCAAATATCGTATCCCGAAAATCTGGCAGGAGGTTGAGAAAATTCTTGTTTTCCATATCTGAACGCGTCCTTATTCTTTCTCCAAGGATGGGTCGCGGGCAGAAATTGACGGTGACAGTCAAAGAAAGAAGTTTTTCCTCCATGCCTAAGGCGGAACGCCTTACTATTTTCCATGCATATTGGACAAGACATGTTGCCGTGCGTACTCCATCCCGACAGCATACCGTATGCTGGAAAATCATTGATTGTCCACATGAGTGAAGCTCTCATCTGAAAGTTCTGTTTCCTGGAAATATCATAGGTCGTGACGCCGATCTCCCACAGCTGTTTCAGCTCATCCACCAACGGCTGTAAATATATATCGATGTTCTTCGTCGGATTTTTAGGACCGGGTATGATAGCTGTCAGAAACATATAAGGAGTCTTCATACACATCCATGGTGGCAGATTGTAAGGGGTAAGAATGACCGGCCAGCATGAGTACTGAGATCCCGACTGTCCGAAAGGGGCGAAGCCATCAGCACATAGCGCCAGGCGTACATTTCTAGGCTCTGCAGCAAAATCTGGATGACACAAATCAAAATGTTTCCACGCCTCTCCATCCGAAGGATGTGATAATTCTCCTTCGTCCTTTATGCGTTCTTCGCTGTGCCACGTCATGTGTTCTGCTGTATTTAGAGACATACATCCTCTGCAAGCGCTTCGTGATCGACAAGTAATGCATATACTTGTAAGGACGTCGTTTTCTAGTCGACTTTCTTTTTCCCTGTACTGGCTTGTAACGATCCGCATTACAGAAGCTGCAACTTTCTGATACGCAATTCTCTTTGTAGTACAACATGCATCCGTTGCGACAACAATCTGTCTTCTCGTACCCCAGTCCCAGTTGTCGGACCATCATCTTTGACTTGTAGAAGTTTTTTGGTTGCTCTTTTGATTCCTTCGGTAACACCTCCTTGATTACTTCTGTGATCCGATTATAGCAAGCTTGTGGCAAGTTAAAATCAGACTTTATGTTCAACAACCGCATCGTCACTGACAGTGCGGAATGAGTCTCACAACCAGGATATAGAGAAGTATCTGCGTCCTGAAACATGTCATAGAACTCCTTCGCCTCGGGATTAGGATCCTCCGGATCAAAATTAGGCCCTGCCGCATCATACACCATATCTCGTGCAAGGTTCTGCAGATCTCCATAATCAACAGAGCATCCGTGGTCTTCGATGACATCCGTTGCAGCATTATCATCAAAAGCATAAGTAGCAGCTTCCGCAGCCTGTCTTTCCGAATATAGTTCACCTTGCGATGACCACAGGCCGTAATTACGTACGAAACCCTTACGGGTCAAATGATCTCTCACAGTCACCACTTCTTCGTAACGTCTATTGTGACATTTAACACATGGACACTTAATTTTGTTACCATCCATGTACTGAGCTTTGCTCATTGCATAATTAAGAAATACTTTCACGCCTGCCTGAAAATCGTCACTCACACCAATTCTACTCTCGTGTTGCCGTTTGTACATCCATGTACGATCAACAAAATAACGACTCATCCTCAATTTGGATGTGAAAATCTGTATCGTAAGACAAACTAAACATAAGAATAGCCCGATACCGATACTCATAAATTTGGATTAGGGTTAGGATGTTAGATATAAGTGAACTAGGTGATGTAGAGTACAATATAGGGAACTGTGAATGGACTGAAAGTTGCACATGAGAAGGTTCAATGAAGGGCCCATAAATGGGTTCACATGATAAGTTAGTAAGAATCCACATCACTATACATACTCCCCCGTCTCAGGAGTGTGTCTGGCTCCTATTTAGAACAGCACAGGTCACAACATGTCCAGAATAGCAAAACAGAGCTCTACAATGTATATCGGTATCGGACTATTCCTACGAGTATTGGTATCGACGATATCAATACTCGTGTGAATAGGAGATTGCAATATAAGTCTAAGCTATCTAGCTAACATGTATACTTGCATTTACATTGTATCATAACTTGTATCTAGTTACCTTGCTAATCATGTATATACTCTTAACATATATGTGAAGACACTATACTAACATGTATTTAAATCAAGGTTCAAAGTATCGGTATCGGAATCGGTATCGGACTATATATTCCTACGAGTATTGGCATCGGCGATATCAATACTCGTGTGAATAGGAGATTGCAATATAAGTCTAAGCTATCTAGCTAACATGTATACTTGCATTTACATTGTATCATAACTTGTATCTAGTTACCTTGCTAATCATGTATATACTCTTAACATATATGTGAAGACACTATACTAACATGTATTTAAATCAAGGTTCAAAGTATCGGTATCGGAATCGGTATCGGACTATATATTCCTACGAGTATTGGCATCGGCGATATCAATACTCGTGTGAATAGGAGATTGCAATATAAGTCTAAGCTATCTAGCTAACATATATACTTGTATTTACATTGTATCATAACTTGTATCTAGTTACCTTGCTAATCATGTATATACTCTTAACATAAATGTGAAGATACTATACTAACATGTATTTAAATCAAGGTTCAAAGTATCGGTATCGGAATCGGTATCGGACTATATATTCCTACGAGTATTGGCATCGGCGATATCAATACTCGTGTGAATAGGAGATTGCAATATAAGTCTAAGCTATCTAGCTAACATGTATACTTGCATTTACATTGTATCATAACTTGTATCTAGTTACCTTGCAATATAAGTCTAAGCAATCTAGTATTGGTATCGGCGATATCGGTAGTATCGGCGGTATCGGATCGAAGTATCGGATTTTTTTGGTATTGGAAAACAAATAATTATTAATAAATTATTTACATTTAAAAACATATAATTTATACATTTAGGCATAATTTTAAGTGTTTTAAGTATTATTTCTTAGTAGTTTTGAAATTAAATAAAATTAAATTAAATGAAATAGTATTATTTCTTAGGATCGGGACATGCCAAACCGTATCCGTATCGGGGAATGCAACCCATTCCCCACCCCCCCGACCCCCCTGCCCCCATTCAACACCCCCCCCCCCCCGACCCCCCTGCCCTCTCCATTACCCACCCCCCCCCCCGACCCCCCTGCCCTCATTCCCCACCCCCCCCGACCCCCCTGCCCTCTCCACCCCCCACCCCCCGCCCCCCGACCCCTCTGCCCCCATTCCCGACACCCCCCCCCGACCCCCCTGCCCCCATTCAACACCCCCCCCGACCCCCCTGCCCTCTACACCCCCCACCCCCCGACCCCCCTGCCCCCATTCCCCACCCCCCCGACCCCCCGACCCTCATTCCCCACCCCCCCACCCCCTGCCCCCATTCCCCACACCCCCCGACCCCCTGACCCCATTCACCACCCCCCCCCCGCCCTCTCCACCCCCCGCGAAGCCGACCCCCCCCCACTCCCCCCCCCCGGCCCCAAAACCCAAAATTAGAGAAAGAGAGAGAGAGAGAGAGAGAGAGAGAGAGATACCTGGTAGAGAGAGAGAGAGAGAGCCGCGAGAGAGAGAGAGAGAGCCGCGCGCGAGAGAGAGAGAGCCGCGAGAGAGAGAGAGTTTTGGGGGGAATGAAAAATTCCCCCCCGTCGGTTCAATTTAAGTTAGGGCACAGAACCTAGCGACGGAATAGCGACGGAATAAATTAGTCGCTAAACCGTCGCCAATTAAAAGGTGTTTTTCGACGGATATATCCGTCGCCAGTTAGTCGCTAAAGTTCCCGCCAATGTTTTAAAGATTTTGCCGCCAACATTTGCGACGAATAAGCGACGAAAAAGAATCCGTCGCTAACATTCGTCGACTTAGCGACGGAAACCCGACAAATTTTTACATTTAAAATTGGAAAAAATTATGTTATGTTGTCTGTCGCTAATCCGTCGCTAAGATGTCGGAAACTGGTCGCTATTAGCGACGGAATCCGTCCGTCGTTAAACTTCCGTCGGTAAAGTGGGGTATTTTAGTAGTGGACGGGGATTTAGAGTACCATGATTTTGGATAGACGCATATGATTATCAGATTGTACCTTAAATATTTTCAAGTATGTTTTCTCTACTTTGATGCAGTCCTTCAAAAAGAATTATTATTTGTTTTGCTTTGTTTTGCTTCTAATTATTTAACTTAGGAGTAGCTTGTGTAACTTCTTGCTATGAGTTTCTTCTTAATACAATGAATCGATAATTTTGCTAGACTTTATCTTGGATTTGATATTTAGCTCTGGTTTCAAAATGGTTCCTTCTTTTAGGCAAATAAGCAAACAGCTTTTATCGTTATTTCCTTCTTGCTATTATTCTAGTATTGAATAATAATAATAAAACTGTCTTGATTTCGTCAATCACCTATTTTGCGATCATGGTAGGAATCTAAATGTTGGTCTTAACGTAGAATTAATTTTTTTTGGGACATGAGAATATATGAGTATATTTACATAGTGGACACTTGCCTGATACGTATGCATGCTACACTTGATTTTCCACCTATCTGAATACATATTAATATGTTGTTAATGTTAAAATTTTCAAAACCCCAATATTTCTGGTTTTCTGCTTTTCCAGTTTAAATTCGTAATTTAAATATAAATTTCATGTTATTAGTTTTGTCTACATAACTGCACATGTATGATATCTGCAGAGTTTCAATTTTTAGAGAAATTGGTTAAGTTATGTTAAATTTGTAAAATCTGAGACTGCATTATGTTAATATTACACTGGTTTAAATGTTAGCTTATTTTCAGATTTTGTATGTAAATGCTGAACTAAAACTGGGTTTAACCTTTCAATACTAAGCTATAACCCTGTACAAGGACACACACACCCTAACTTAGTATACGCTGTCATGTAACCTAATCTTTCCTCTCTATGTTATGATCACATACTTGTATAGATATATATAGAGCTTAGGCATACATATTATAATATATGTATATACATAACTAAATCTCTACCTCTTATAGATGTTTATGGTTAGCCATGCATGTTATGATTAAATAGGTTGTGTATTGTAGGTTGTTAACCCATATGCCATGAGTAGTGTAACAGGATAGCTCATATACAATTTCATGTATATTTCATATACACCCATACACACACAAACCACATAACATTACATAATGCTAGTTTTTTCTCTCTAACGCTCTCTCTGTATATATATATTGTGATTTGGATTTCAATGCAAGTGATTTTCAATTCCTTAATTTTTGAATTTGATTTTCTGTACCCTTTTTCAGATAATTGGTAGTTGCCTTTATTTTGTTTTGATAAGTACCAGTTTCATATAGGATGGTAGACCGCCTTACAGTTTTGATAGTTTGTTGTTTCTGTAACTTCTCTAGTTTAGCACCCTAAATTGCTTGTATGTTTTGATACCCTATGACCGTTTCGGTTAGCATGACTAGTATACCTAGATGAGACTTTCACTACCACCGTATGCTATGACCCTGTATGTCGTCCTTTTGATCACATGATTTGTTTTAATCTGGGACTTTGATTGTGGGGGTTTGACCTAGAGGGAGTATGGACATTTTAATTTCGAGGACAGATTTTTTCTAAGGTGGGTAGAGTTGTAGTACCCAGTTTCCCAAATGAGGGTAATTTTGAAATTTCATATTTATAATTATTTTAATAATAATATTTAATTCATGATATAATTTTTGGTGATTTTAAATCATTTTAAAATTATTTAAATCAATGACTTGTGGTTTTGACGTTTTGCTAGTGAAACCCTAGAGACTGTTTGACCTAGAGCCTAACCATGTGATTATGATATTTTAGTATAATTTTTGGCCTAAGGATATTTTTTGCATTTGACCTCTTTGAATTATTTTGATATTATTTTATTATTTATGATATTGTTTTGGGGTTATTTGAGTCGTGTTCGAATTTCAACTCAATCCGACTTGAAACGGGGACCCGGGGGTAGTTTGACTATAGTGGGACCCACACACTAGTCAGGCATGGCCCACATGATATTAATTTTAGTCCACATGATAGAAATATTTTAGTTAGAGGTTAGACTAATTATTATGGATAAGGTTAGTGTGATTAGAGACTTTAGAATGACTAATTTAGCCCCAACCAATTAGCCCTTTCCTAATACTCATAGAATAGGTTAGTGGGAGCATTTTGGACCTTACCATAATAGGACAAATAGCCCCATATGACCAGCCACTTTTGGAGAGGATAGGCTCAAGTTCATTTCATTATTCTCATCCACACTCTCTCTCTTGTTCTTCCCCAAATTTCTAGAGAGCAATCCCTAACAATTTCTCCACCAAATCTTTCCATTTCTCCACCAAATCATTCCATTTCACCACCAAATCTTCTTCTTTCCTTCTCCATTCTAGCCAAGGAGGAAGCTACCCAAATTTGGGAGGATTCGGAGCTCGTTCGTGTCCTTTTGGAATCTCTACATGTCGGTGTCGCTCCGGGAAGACTTTTCTTCGATTCGATCTACCGGGAGGTATAAATCCCTTCTCCTTTTCATTTTCTCATGCATATAGGTCTATTTTGAACCCATAGGAATGACCCCATATTTGTATCTCCATTTGTGTCCATTTTGTGTCCATTTGGAGGTCATAGGTGTGTCCTTTGTGTTGTGGTTGTGTCCATGTGGGAAAATTCCAAATTTGGACACACTATGTGTTGTTGTTATGTATGAATGAATTATTACATGTTTAATCTCATATTTTTATATTGGAGATGTGTTCTATAGTGTCTCATATATACATATTAGTGTAGAGAGTGAGTTCTTGATATATTATGTTATATACTTGTGTTCTTTTGTCTCAAACTACCTAAATCCGTCATGTTTTTTATCCACGTTTTTAATTTCAGCCCTAACTTAGAAATGTCATAACTTCTAGCTCAAAGCTCAGTTTAATCTCCTATTTTTTTAAAAGAAGCGTATTGAAGTTAGCTTTCCAAAAACATGTATTAATAGGCCTAATTCTTTCTGTAACTTTTTGAAGAATTATTTGAGTGTCAGCTGTACGAAAGATAAACGTGTTCTCGGTGTTTTCGCGATTCCGGGAGTTTCCGGAAACGAAAATGCGATCCGTTTAAAGTTTCGGAAAGCTAACATATAGATATATAACATAATTTAATTCTAAATTTTAATTCATGCTGAGATGGTACAGTATTGATTATTAGTAGGAGTTACTATTCGGCATATGCATTTTATGCACCCTTGTGTGTAGTATAATGTTCTATTTCATTTTAACCCATGTTAATGTATATACATTATGTAATTAAATAGAGAATGCAAGCATGAGTAAATGGTTAAATAAATGATGTATGAGGTGTAAGTATCCTATCTAATGTAAGCATGTATAAGTATGGCTTGTAATGAATATGTAGGTTCCATAGTATGTAATGTATGGTGCATATAGTAGTGCAAGAGAATAAATGAATGATGAATGAATGCAAGCATGAATATAATGTAATAGTAGATGTAATGTATGCCATATACAAGTTAATGAGATGTAATGTTCTATGTTAACACAAATCCTATATTACCTCATGTACCCCCTTACACTATGTTGACAATATACTTGACACATTGTTCACTTACACTTTGACACTCTTTGATATGTATACACTATGTATGCCTATTTAACCCTCACTTGCCCCTTTTCCATGTTCACATACACACACATAGCCTCTTAAATAAGTATTTATGAATATAGTTAACTTAGCTATGTATGTATATTATATATATGTTAGCATATTGTGTTGTAATATATAAGTTTATATAACCATTTGAAGTGCCATGGTTATAGACCTAATGTTGAATACCAATATATGCATGTGTATATATGTGTAGACATATATAGCTTAAAGTAATAGATTACCTAGTGTATATCCAATGTGAATTCTTGCCTATTTGAGTATTGAATAATTACATCCTATATAGAGTTGGGTGTACGTTGGCTTGTACAGCCTTGTATTGATGTGTGCTTGCTAGGATAGTCTTGGTTAGGCCTAGTAAGACTTACTGGGTTAGGACATGACCTAGTTTGACCTGGTTTGACTAGTACAGTTGACCAGAGTTGACCAAGGGTTGACTTTGGCCTAGTTTGAACTAGATTCATGTAGAATGCATTGTAGTGCTTTATATTACCCTTCTGGACATGTTGTGACTTGTGTTGTTCTAATTAGGAGCCAGACACCTTGTAACCTGTGTTGCTTTAAATAGGACTCTGTGGCTTCAGTTGGACCCCCTATACTTATCAGCTGTTCAGGTTATCAGGCGAGTACATTCTCTGATAGTTCTCTCATTTATTTGTCAATTACTGTATTTCAGTTCTAGTTAGTTGTATGCGATTCTCTGTTACAACACGTGTGGATATTACTGGATTCATGTATACGACACACATTTATTTTCTGGCCTCTATTACTGGTATCATCATTTCCGGCTTCTATTACTGGAATCACCTGCTGGAATCATTTACTGGAATCATTTACTGGAATCATTTACTGGTATCATTATATTTTGGCTGGACTCATCTTGAATTATTGTGTCGGAATTCTGGATTCACTTGCTGGGAGGGGAAATACTAGAGTAAGACATGTAGACATACCCCATTACTGGAATCACCCCTACTGGAATCTACTGGAATGATAGCCATCTCTCGCCTGATCAGTGAGAGGTGTGCCGGATTACCCACAGCCGTTTACATGTCGATCTCGGTATTTTAAAACACACTGTTAGAGTATAGGCTGGACTCACCCTGGAATCATTGATCACTATAACTGGAATTATCCCTTACTGGATTCATCTTGTATTAGATTCATCTTGTACTGGACTTACATTAGAGTTACACTGGTCTACATTGTTGTCTGGACTTCATATCATATTACCCTGGTTCAGCTAGTTCTATTTTTATAGATTTCATTGCTATGATTCTTCTCTTGTTTAGTTATTTACTTTCCTTGTACCTTATCTGTCTTTCTTACCATCACCTGAATATAAACTGCTATTTTCATCAATACAACTACCTATAACTGCTTTATAGTTCTCTGTCATTTACTTGGGTTTTCTAGATGAGATGTGCTCGTTCCTGTCCTGACTGGACCTGTTGATAAATTTTACAGATAGCTTGGAGGTTGCCTGCTAGCCTAGAGGAGACATACTAGAGGTTGTTTAGATAGTTATTTCATTTGTCTGGAGTTGTATTTATTTTATGGATTATTGTATTTGAGTTGAGGTGTATTTTTAGGTTTTTGGATCTTACACACTTAGACTTCTATCTCCTGTATCTCTTTGGATTTTATATTTATTTATCTTTATCATGCTCTACCTTAGATGTGATTGAGACTGTATCTGCTTAGCATTATATTGTTAGATGATGTGACCTAGGACAACGTTCTACCGCGACACTGCGGCGTAGGCTGGGCGTTATTACGTTCTCGTACCCAAACAGTAGGTGCGGGTCGTGACAAAGACGCCCTACTCACTAGCATATTTGTCGGGGCACTGAAAGGAGTGGCGTACGACTGGTACTGCAGTCTCCCCGATAACTCCATATATTCCTTCGACGATCTGATGCGTCTCTTCCTCGACCGTTTCTACGACGGCGGGAAGGATATGACAATGGCGTCCCTCATAGAGATACGCCAGAAGGAGAAGAAAATAGTTCGAGTATTCATCGAACGCTTCCGACAGGCCTGCTTCAGACTGCCCTCGGGCATGCTAGAACATGCACTGCTCTCCTCCTGCAGCATGAACATGCTGTCTGCAGTCAAACTCTGGCTCAACTCTACTTCTCCTCCCGACTGGAGTTCCTTGATCATCGAAGCCGAAGCAGCAGAAAAGAAGGCGTCCAATGCTCGCCTTCTGGGAGTTAGTTTCCCTGCCTTTGAGGACAAGGGGAAATGGCCTGCAGCCAACAACCCCGGACGAGAGACGAAGGGGAAACAAGCGTTGACTGTCAATGCCTCCAAAGGTGCATCAGTACCTACTCAGAAGCCTCCACTTGCACTAAGGCCAAAGGAGGTTTATTTCTTCAATGATGAAGACACCCTGCAACTCTTTGAGATACTGAAACAAGATGACAAGATCAAATTGCCGGACCCGAAGTGTCCCGACGAGGTTGGGAAAGTGGACAATCCGAGGTACTGTCACTACCATCGGTTTGTCGGACATCCAACTAAGGACTGCTACGTCCTCAAAAACTACATCCAGTGCATGATTAATGCTGATGTTATCTGTGTCGACTACGAGAAGAAAACGGTCTCGGCCAACCTGGTGTCACTCCAACTTGGCACCTTGTTGCCAACCACAACACGAGATGGCGTCGTCCCCATCCCTAAGACGATAATGCAGGTGGTCAATCTACCACCTACTCGTGACAACGTGAGTGGACTCATCCCACTCACCACATCTCGGGGAGAGGTCTTATGGGTTCACCCTGATCTCGTCTCCGAGGTTACTCAACCGGAGGTACGCTCTGCCTCCAAAACTAAGGGCAGAAAGATCAAGTCTTGCCGCATGGTCTCTTCCTCTGCGGAAGAGGCACTTCCTGTACAGACGCGTTCACATCAGAATGCCCAACCCGACGAAGCTGCCGTTGAGGTAGTGCCTCCTTGCGCCGTCCCTCCTGCCCAGGAAGAGGGCCCATCCAAGCCTCCAGCAGCCAATAAGCAGAAGCATGTAGAGGCCCGTTTCGAAAAGCCTCTGCGAAAGGAGAATGCTTCGGGGCTAGCCAAGCCCCACAGCTTCGACATACTGGCACAACTTGCCAGTACTCCTGCCCGCCTATCTCTGTTTGAGCTCCTTCGTCTTTTCAAGGACACTCGTGAAGCTCTCTGTGAAGCCCTGAAGGATGTTGAGTCCTTCATCAGTCAGGTCAAGCAGCCTGAGGATACTCCGACTACATGTGCGCACTGTCATTGTGCGAATAAAGTTATCCCCAACATAACCTTCACCCAACAAGACATGCTGCTCAAGCACAACCGACACAACATGTCTCTGTATTATACAGGGTATATCGGTTCCGTCAAGGTGAAGCGGATTCAGATCGATCTGGGGTCTTCCCTCAACATCATTCCGAAGATGCTGCTCTCAATACTGGGCATCCCAATGTACCGACTGGCGCCTTCCAACACAATAATCAGTGGCTTCAATGCTAGCAAAAGCGAGCCGCTGGGCAAAATACGACTAAAGTGTCATATCGGTAACCTCAGAACCGAGGTGACTTACTATGTCGTGGACGTCGATGTCAACTACAACCTCCTACTGGGTCGTCCATGGCTGTATGAGTACATGGTGGTACCATCCACACTCCACCAATATATGAAATACGTGTCCACCAATGATATCATCCGGACGGAGTTTGCGGACATTGACCCTTTCAAGGGGGTTGAAGCCTACTTCACTAATTCCACCTTGTACAAGTCACCTGACGAAGAGGAAGCCAATGATGCTGACGATGAAGCAGAAATGGCAGCAGGGCCCGACATGGAGCCAGAGATGATTTCCGACGCTCCTTTAAAAATTTGACTCAAAGGGAAGCCACCCCAGACGTTGCCTCCCATGAACATCAAGCTACCTGGAAAAGCACCAACTACTCTAGGTAGAACACCTACTGAAGCTCCCTTGAAGATACGGCTCAAGGGAAAGCCACCTAAAACATCGGCTTCCCTTGTGGCAAAACTACAAGGGAAGGCACCAATCACCGAAGGCGCAGTTGAGGCACCTCTGAAGGTGCGTCTTAAAGACAAGCCGTCGTAATCATCTGTTTCGTCCCAGCTGCCAGAGAAGGCCGACATAGCCCTCTCAGACCCCAAGATCAAAACTGTGGTGGACTCTTCCGATCCAACCCCAGTACTTACAGATAAAGATCTAGGGGAATATATATCTGCTGATGTAGATGCACCCTCTCTGGACAATGTAATCCCGCGGAACAAAATCTCGTATTTTATCAATAATAGAGTGTCTTTTAATTATTCTAGTCTTTCATATTGGAATGCCATGTATACATTAGATAACGCTCTACGGTCGTTGCAAACACAAATAACGACCGTCCATCATACAAATCGAGTTGTCCCGTCCGAAGGGGTCTGTTTTGTAGTCCCACCGCGGAATCGAGACGAAGAATCTATCATCTTTGGCAAAGTCGAGTGTCATCAAGACCTCCCGCCACTCGAGCAAGAACCAGATACCGGCAGAATATAAGCCTATCTGTACACGGACAAGGCAAAGTACCTCATCCAAAAGATGGGTTACGACCTAAAAAGCAACAAAGGCCTGAACTACAGCAAGGGTCGACGTCTTCCTCTCCGGCTTCCAACACCTAAAGGAAAGCCGCAGGACTACTATTATCGAACTCGACGGGGGGTGGGCTATGTCACGCCGTCGTCAACTCCGGAGAGTTCGGAGGCAGAAGAACTAGAACATTCTCATTCATCTAAAGCATCAACTTGGGATTCCGATACCAGTATCGGATCAGTCTTTAAGAAAGTGCTATCAGCCAACATAACATCTACACAATCTCAAGAAGATGAAGGCGAAGACCAAACACCAGAATTCTTCGAAGAAGATCCCTGGGCTCAATGCCTAGGAGAACAGTGGGAGTCTCGTTTTGAATTATGCGAACCTCCTACCAAAGACGAAGTCGAGCAGATCGACCTTGGGGATGGATCTTCTTCCAAACCCATCTTCATCAGCAAAAGTCTAAAAGGAGAAGACCGGGAATCTTTAATCCAGCTGGCTAAAGAATATATCGATGTCTTCGCCTGGAGCTACGAAGATATGCCGGAACTTGATCCCTAGATCGCGATGCATAGGCTTAACATCTTACCTGATGCCAAGCCTATAAAGCAACAACCACGACTTTTTCGTCCTGACATCATGAACGCTATCGATCATGAGATAGACAAACTCTTGACCAGTGGGTTTATCCGTGAAGAACAACACCCGGATTGGGTGGCCAACGTCGTCCCTGTCACCAAGAAGAATGGGAAGATACGAGTTTGTATCTACTTCAGGGATCTCAACACTGCTTGCCCGAAGGACGAATTCCCGCTTCCAATCACCGACATGATGATCGACAATACATATAGCTTCGAACGCATGTCTTTCATGGACGGGTATTCGGGCTACAACCAGATCAAGATGTTCCCCGATGACGCAAAACACACGTCATTCAGGACTCCAAAAGGGGTTTTCTGCTACACAGTGATGCCCTTCGGCTTGAAGAACGCTGGTGCGATATACCAACGAGCTATGAGCACCATCTTCCGTCAGCATCTTTGCAAGACAGTCGAATGCTATGTTGATGACATCGCAGTCAAGAGCCGTCTCAAAGGAGATCACCTACAAGACCTTAAGACAGTCTTCGATCTCACGCGAGCGCATCAACTCAAGATGAACCTCGCTAAATCCTTCCTTGGGATTTCTAGCAAAAAGTTCTTGGGCTTCATTCTCACGGCGAAAGGCATTCATGTCGTTCCCGAGAAGACCAAAGTCATCCTTGACATGGACCCTCCGAAGAACCTCCGAGAACTTCGGAGCCTGCAGGGGCGTCTGGCATATATCCGGAGGTTTATAGCAAACCGTTCCGGAAAATGTCAACCCTTCACCCAGCTCATGAAGAAGGGAGTCTCTTACATCTGGACAGAGGAATGCCAAAAAGCTTTCGACGATATCAAGGCTTACCTGACGAGCCCGCCAGTCTTGGTGGCACCCGTCGTCGGCAAACCATTTCTCCTCTACGTCCGTGCCATGGATCATTCCCTCGGCGCTCTGCTGGCTCATAACAACGATACAGGCTATAAGAAAGCTATCTACTACCTCAGTAGAACACTGATCGGGGCCGAACACCGGTACAACCCCGTTGAAAAAGAGTGTTTGGCTTTGGTATTTGCCATCCAGAAGACTCGCCATTATGTCTCGGGACAGACCATTCATGTCATCTCCCGAGTCAATCCACTCAGTGTTCTCATGACGAAGCCAGGGTCATTAAACTCCCGGCTAGCTACATGGGCGATCCTGCTAACACCATACAACATGGTGTTCGTTCCACAAAAAGCCGTTAAGGGTCAGGCTCTGGCCGACTTTTTAGCTGCACACCCCATCCCAGGGTCCTCAAGACTCTATGAAGACATCCCGGATGAGGTCCAAGAATCAAACGTCACCGAAGAAAGCTTCGTCTGGTGGATGTTTTTCGATGGCGCTTCAAGAACAGGCCCCAAAGGCCAAATCATCGCAGGAGTGGGGGTTGTCCTAGTCTCCCCCGATCGGCTGGTCATACAGCGTGCCTACTTCCTTTTGAAGCTGTGCTCCAACAATGTTGTCGAGTACTGGTGCAACAGCTCGGGGTGGATCATCTGGAAGCCTGCGGTGACTCAAAACTCGTCGTTAACCAGGTCAGAGGGCAATATGAAGTTCACCATGAAGATCTGATTCTTTACCATGAAGTTGCATTGAACATCATTTCAACCTTCACCAAGTTCTTCATCGAACATGTACCTCGTTTACAAAATCTGGAGGCTAACGCTCTGGCTGGCCTCGCAGCCTCATTGGCAGTACCCCTCGGGACTCAACACTACGTCACGGTAGTTGGTCGAGACTTGGTCTGTCCTAAAAACAACCTATGCTCACAAATGGCCCATGCCATGTCAACAAGTGCTGGTGTTAATGTCCGAGACTGGAGGTTCCCGTTTATCGACTTCACTGTCTACAGAATTCTTCCAGAGGACCCGAAAGAAGCCGTCTCATTCAAGAGGCGTTCCCTTCGATTCTATTACGATACAGCTACTAAAATGCTGTACCGACGCTCCTACGATGGACTTCTCCTTCGATGTTTATCCAACGAAGAAGCGGCCGAAGCCCTTCGAGAAGCTCACGAAGGAACCTGCGGGGCCCATCAACCTGGCCCTAAGTTGCAGGATCGACTGCGACGCATGTGCTACTACTGGCCAACCATGGCAGCCGACGCTGTCGACTATGCTAAAAAGTGCCATGCTTGCCAGCTTCACGCTGACTTCATTCACACACTGTCAGAACCACTACATCCTACGGTCGCCTCCTGGCCCTTCGAAGCCTGGGGCATGGACATTGTAGGACCGATCACCCCTCCTTTATCAAGGGGACACCGCTTCATCCTAGCCATCACCGACTACTTCTCCAAATAGGCAGAAGCAGTTCCACTGGCGGAAGTGAAGAGCTCCCGGGTGGTCAGCTTCATCAAACACCATGTCATCTACCGTTTCGGGGTACCTCGGAGGATTATCCATGATAACGGTCCTCAGTTCATCAGCCATGCTTTCAACAGATTCTGTGATAAGAATTGCATCCAAAACGTGGCATCAACCGCCTACAATCCGGCAGCAAACGGATTGGCCGAGGCATTCAACAAGACTATCGTCAGGATACTCAAAAAGGTTGTGTCATCCAACAAACGCGACTGGGATGAAAAGCTCGACGAATGCCTTTGGGTCTGTCGTACAATGGTACGGACCCCGACGGACAACACACCATTCTCCCTGGTCTACGGGAGCGAAGCGGTACTACCTCTCGAGATCCAGATACCCTCGTTCCGTATAGCGATCACAAATCAACTAACAGAGGAAGACAATCAACGTCGTCGTCTCCGAGAATTGGAGGCACTTGACGAAAAATGTCTCCTAGCTCAACAGCGCATCGAACTCTATCAAGCCCGTATATCATAGGCTTTCAACAAGAAGGTCAAGCAGAGGACTTTCCAAGTAGGTGACCTGGTTCTGGCAGTGAGGAGGCCGATGGTGTTGACTCACAAGACACCAGGAAAGTTCGAACCCAAGTGGGAGGGACCTTTCATCATAGAGACGGTATACTCGAACGGTGCTTACCGTCTCGCCAAACCCAATGAAGACTTGTTCATGATGCCCATCAATGGCAAGTTCCTAAAGAAGAACTACTCTTGACATCTTTCAGACATGTACTTCTATCTCCACCCAACAAGGGTGTCTGTAGACCCAATCATCAGGGCTCACATACAATTCCCTTCCACAAAATCTTACGCTTCTGGAACCCAGCTGTTCCGTGGCATTTTCCAGTAGAAGGACAACCACGTCCACATTACCTCTGAGTTGTTCCCCTACACCCTACAAAGTGGAATCTTACACTCCGTAAGACTACGCTACCCATCATGTTTACCATGTCCACATTACCTCTGAGTAAACATCCCGTACAGACAACCCCTGCGTTGTCGTACATTGATCGCAGAACTTCCACGTCCACATTACCTCTGAGTAGTTCCGCGTATCCCCCAGAGTCATTCCTACCACGTCCATAACACCTCTGAGTAGGAAGATTCCATCATTTGAATTCCATATTTGCCACGTCCATATCACCTCTGAGCAAACATGTCGGTTCTCTCGAACTTATTATCTGTACCTAAAAATCAAGGTGCGCAAAAGATAATAGGTCCACATAAATCATCAAGTTCATGACAGCAAAAAATGAACACACCACAAAAAATTCTGTATTCTTTATTCAAAAATAAAGGATTACACCCCCAGCAAGAGTTGCAAATTACACAAAAAGAAGAGATTACAATTCCTAAACATCCTTGGGGTTGGCCGAAAGCTCTTCAATCCGACGCTTCAAGTCTGCCGCCCGAGTCTCTACGGTCGCCAGGACCCGACGTTCGGCTTCTTAACGCATCCTTTCTATGGCCTCAGGAGAAGTGTCATCCTCATGCTTCTCGTCCAACTGTTGTCGTTGCTGGGCCAGGATAAGAGCCCGGCGGGTGAAAGCTGCTTCCTCCTCCTTATATGCTATATGTTCAGCCTGGACTCGCTCAGCATCTAATAAAAGTTGGGCCCGCTGGTCTTCAAGGAGGCGAATCTTGGCATCAACCTCCGCTATATTAGCGCCCAACGCAGCTCGCAACTCCACCTTCTCCTGCGTGGACTGAAATAACCTCTCCACCGCGGCCTCAGTTTTAGCTACCTCGCATTCCCAGACACCCACGGTGGCCTGATAGGAGGACTCAGCCTCAGCAATCAATTTCTCCTTTTTCGCGTTTATTAGGGCGGAGAGATCATTTCGCTGGATATACTGAAACTTGGAAAGCAGCTGGTCCAGCTCGGCCACCGAGGCCTCCAGAATTTCGGCCATATGATCATGGCCCTGGTGGGAATGTATCAGACCGATGTGAGGGAGTGCCAGGGTTTTTGCCGTCGTAAAACTCCCATTGGCATCCATCACTGTCGATACACCCCTCTGCAGCATCTTATACACCGCCTCAATAGTAATCTTCACAGACTCATCTGCATCCGCCAGCACCTGCGACGTCATCGCAGGAGTTGGAGGAGCTGCTCTAGACAGCGGACCGGAGGAAGGCCCGCCAACGTCAATCTGCGAGGCTGAAACCTCGGCATCAACGGACTCTTCCTCAACAGGGGCTTGACTACTAGCCCGAGGAGCCAAAAGAACAGAAGGAGCCGAGAGAGGCGTCGTTATCGTACCCCAAGTAGAAGGAGCAACGGAGGGTTCCAGCAAACCCTTACCCTTCTCAAGCTCGGAGGCACCACCGACATCAGGGGCTACCGCATCCGTCCCCAGCACTCTATCAGCAGGCCGTACGGGACATTCCCCCTCCGGCAGAGCAGCAAGATCAGCACTTGTTTTCTGACTCGGCTCCCTTGGAGTCAGGATCGACGGACGAGTCTCATTTTCACCATCAAATCCCTCCGCAGGGATAGAATCTGTCGCTACCTCCCGGTCGGCAGCTACCTCAGCCTCCGCTGCTGAGTCTGGTGTAGGACTCGGCAACGCTGCAGCCAACCTCCCCTCATCATGACAAGGAGGGGAATCAACCATCTCCTCTGTTTCAATCACGTCTGTTGCCCCCGCAACAGGCTCATGCATCTCTGGTGGAACGTCATCTGAAGACGACGAACTCCATCCACTTCCTCAAGCCCCGTCTCTGCTGGACCCTCAATGTCCAAGGCCCCCACGGCGGCTTGCACCATCTCAAAAACTGCTTCAACCTCAGCTTCCCTTCCAACATAATCTGAAGATACTGAAATCTTCGCCGGAACGACATTGTCAGGATTCTTCCCCACGGGAGACATTACAATCAGTGGAATGTGCTCGTCAGAAGAGCTTGCCACCTCCTTCCATTTACTGACGCCCGGTTTCGAAACCCGGATCTTCTTCTTCAACGGTTCCTACAAAAGGAAAGTATGTCACAAAAATGACAGAAGGAGCCAGATTATGGAAAACGTCTTTACCTCAACAGGAACTGATTCCATTAGCGTTACAGGCGGCGCTCCTGTAGCCCTTCGAGTCGTCATTTTTCTCGATCTTTTTGGTACAGACGAACCGGCTTCTGCGTCAGCCCGCCTCTTCCCAGCAGGGGGATCTTCCCGAATACCTCCCGTTGATGCTACAGCAGCAGTCTGATATCCCGCCAACTCTGG
Organism: Iris pallida; assembly: GCA_029216955.1. Lineage (NCBI taxonomy): Eukaryota > Viridiplantae > Streptophyta > Magnoliopsida > Asparagales > Iridaceae > Iris > Iris pallida. Next base: position 3,685,712 of record JANAVB010034616.1, on the reverse strand, counting down.
TGGACGATATGACCGAGCCGCCACCAACATGTTCTTCGTAGCCTCTAGCTGAGTTCCAATGATGAAATTGGTCTCCCTATCATAATCAGGAGGCCACAGTATTCATGGTACAATACAGCTTAACGGCCGAATACAGGATCTGTGGCCGAGAGTTGCGAACTGGCGTATTGAAACGAACACCAGTGCACCCGACATTGTAATATTGCTAACCCCGGGCTCCATCTAGTAAACTTCCAGCAAACCCCAGACTGCTACTGGGGTTCCGTAACATTAGCTGGGTGTAACCAAACTGACGAACAAATCGGCTTGGCAGATATGGCTTCAGATAATATTTATTTTGGTTGGGGTAGACCAAGTGGGAGGGCCAAATACTCTGCAACCAACAAAATTTCCATTTCGGCAGAGTGATCGCATCCTCACCAGAGTCTTCCAAATCTTGGTCACCCTCGAAATATTTGAAGATGGGACTTACCTTGACGATCTCCCACCCCTGAAGATAAGACAAGACTCTCCTGCAGACGGGGACGCCGATGTGCAACCACTTCCTCTTGTAGAAGCGGCGGATAAAGGCGTCACCTTCAACGTGATCCTCTTCAGGACCTGGACTCATCACGTTCGGGTGATACAGAATCAACCATCCCATCAGATAATGGAATGGTAGCTTGGCCCGGGGAAAGTTGTCGTTCCTATCTGTCCCATGGATCACATCACCAGCAAAAGTCCTCAAGCCCCGCAACAGGTTACACACCATCGCGGGAAGGAGAGCCAAAGGGCGACCAAAAAACCAATTTCACTGCTGGCAAAATGAGGTTCCGGTTTACCCTTTCCATGGAGCCAGATCTGCCTGAGAACACACAATCCCGGAGCCATATCATCAAGTATGCAGTCAATACTGCCTTGGATGACATCCGGTGCACACAGTGCAAGAAACAGCTGTACGCGTCTTTGCCACTCTTATTTGAACGGGGGGCCCTCTCGTCTAGTCGGCTCATTTCGGAAGTTACTTCCGTGGGTTTCAGCCCCTGCGGAGTCGTAAACCGGATGTTTGAGGAGTCCGCCAAATCCTGCTTGAAGACGTAATCCCTCCAAGCAGTTACATGAGGCTGAGACTTGCCTTTGTCCTTCCGTTGCATCAGATAATGATGGCTCGCCACCTCTTAGAAAATAGCCACCATCTCCGGGTCCCTCTTTTCCAGAACGACGATCTCTTCGTTTGAGGGGAAATATTCCTTGTACGGTTCTGAGCCCCAGGGAAGCTTGGACACCTCGTACATCTCATGGAGAGCCAGTCCCAACTCCCCCACTGGAGTAAAGAAAATGCCAGTCTGGGTATTGAATGTTTCCAAGAGCGCAAGAAACATATGCTTGTTGAGATCCACGCCGGCCTGTGTGACACGGATAGCGGCCGTCAGCCCAATCTCTTTAAGCTCAGCCTGGAACTTCGATAACACCTGTCACGACCCGCACCCACCGTGAGGGTACGAGTACGTAACAACGCCCAGCCTATGCCGCAGTGTCGGCGGTAGAACGCTGTCCTAGGTCTCAATGCATATAACAGTATAAGACTAAACAGTTTATACTCCCTGAATGGGGGTGACATAGCAGATACAGTCTCAATCACATCTAAGGTAGAGCATGATAAAGATAGATAAAATATGAAATCCAAAAGAGATACAGGAGATAGAAGTCTAAGTGTCTATGATACATAAACCCATAAATACATCTCAAAACTCAATACAGTATTCCATAAAGTAAAATATAACTCCAGACAAAATGAAATAACTACCTAAACAACCTCTAATGTGTCTCCTCTAGGCTAGCAGGCACCTCCAGGCTATCTGTAAAATTTATCAACAGGTCCAGTCAGGACGGGAGTGAGCACAAAACATCTCACGCAGTTCATATCGAGTTAGAAAATATAAAGCATACAATAGAGTAAAGTACATGAAACGCTGAAAGAAGAATGTATAGAAAACAGTAGAGATTTAATAACAGGAAATATCTAAATATAAGTAAGAACTGTAAGGAACATGTGATTTAGAGTACAATCTGGTTATGTAAACGGGCTAGAAAAATGCAATGGTAACTCCATTGTACGTGGGTGTACAATAGACATATACAATAGTTATACAATGTTGTACAATAGGATTTGAGTACATAACCAATTCTACTCCCCCTCCCCAATCAATACACAAGGATCTACTCCAGTTACGTTATCTTATACAATAGTGTACAATGTTATACAATGGATGTACAATATTATACAATAGTGTACAATGGTCTATCCCTGGGGCTCATGTGATAATGAGAGTACAATATGCACAATGAGTATACAAGGATATGGGTATTCAATAAATACAATATGGAAGTGAAACGCACGTCACAATATGTATTTAGTGAATACAAGGAGATAACATCTCAAAAGAAGATCCATATAGTACCAATCCGTGATAACAGTCGTGTCAGCATCAAGTACAGTAATCTAGAGCAAGAATGTAAATTCATACAAGTATGAAACGGTCAGAGAATGTACTCGCATGATGTCTAAATGTCCAAAGTAAATATACTGTCCGAGGAGAGGTGTCTGGCTCCTAATTAGAACAGCACAAGTCACAACATGTCCAGAAGGGTAATATAAAGCACTACAATGCATTCTACATGAATCTAGGTCAAGCTAGGCCAAAGTCAACCCTTGGTCAACTGCACTAGTCAAACTAGGTCAAACTAGGTCATGTCCTAACCCAGTAAGTCTTACTAGGTCTAACCAAGACTATCCTAGCAAGCACACATCAATACAAGGCTATACAAGCCAACATACACCCAACTCTATATAGCATGCAATTATTTAAATACTCAAATAGGCAAGAATTCACATTGGATATACACTAGGTAATCTATTACTTTAAGCTATATATGTCTACACATATATAAACATGCATATATTAGTATTCAATATTAGGTCTATAATCATGGCATTTCAAATGGTTATATAAACTTATATATTACAACACAATATGCTAACATATATATAATATACATACATAGCTAAGTTAACTATATTCATAAATACTTATTTAAGAGGCTATGTGTGCCTATGTGAACATGGCAAAGGGGCAAGTGAGGGTTAAATGGGCATACATAGTGTATATATATCAAAGAGTGTCAAAGTGTAAGTGAACAATGTGTCAAGTGTGATAGTGTCAACATAGTGTAAGGGGGTACATGAGGTAATATAGGATTTGTGTTAACATAGAACATTACATCTCATTAACTTGTATATTGCATACATTACATCTATTATTATATTACATTCATGCTTGCATTCATTCATCATTCATTTATTCTCTTGTACTACTATATGCACCATACATTACATACTATGGAACCTACATATTCATTACAAGCCATACTTATACATGCTTACATTAGATAGGATACTTACACCTCATACATCATTTATTTAACATTTACTCATACTTGCATTCTCTATTTAGTTACATAATGTATATACATTAACATGGGTTAAAATCAAATAGAACATTATATTACACACAAGGGTGCACAAAATGCATATGCCGAATAGTAACTCCTACTAATAATAAATAATGTACCATCTCAGCATGAATTAAACTCTATGATTAAAGTATGTTATAGATCTATGTGTTAGCTTTCCGAAACTTTAAACGGATCGCGTTTTCGTTTCCGGAAACTCCCGGAATCGCGAAAACACCGAGAACGCGTTTGTTTTTCGTACAGCTGACACTCAAATAATTCTCCAGAGAGTTACAGAAAGAATTAGGCCTATTAATACATGTTTTTGGAAAGCTAACTTCAATACGCTTCTTTTAAAAAAACGGAAGATTAAACCGAGCTTTGAGCTAGAAGTTATGACATTTCGAAGTTAGGGCTGAAATTAAAAACGTGGATAAAAATCATGACGGATTTAGATAGTTTGAGCCAAAAGAATACACAATATATATCCTAATTATCCACAACAATAATAGCAATAATAATATGAGGAACCACACTCACAAACTTGATTATATAATCATCATGAACCATTTATTACATATGTAAATGTAGATACTCTCATTACAATATATATATATAAATCTATATATGTAACATGAACACATCCACAACACAAAGGACACTCCTATGACCTCCAAATGGACACAAAATAGACACAAATAGAGATACAACCATGGGGGTCATTCCTATGGGTTCAAAATAGACCTATATGCATGAGGAAATAAAAAGGAGAAGGGATTTATACCTCCCGGTAGATCGAATCGAAGAAAAACCTTCCCGGAGCGACACCGACACGTAGAGATTCCAAAAGGACACGAACGAGCTCCGAATCCTCCCAAACTTGGGTAGCTTTCTCCTTGACTAGAATGGAGAAGGAAAGAAGAAGATTTGGTGGTGAAATGGAAGGATTTGGTGGAGAAATTGCTAGGAATTGCTCTCTAGGAATTTGGGGAAGAACAAGAGAGAGAAAAATAGATGGATAATGACAAATGGGAGGCTCAACCCTATCCTTATTGTGGCTGGCCATAAAGGTGGTTTTGTCCTATTAGGAAAAGTCCAAAAGCCCCTACTAACCTATTCTATGAGTATTAGGAAAGGGCTAATTGGTTGGGGCTAAATTAGTCATTCTAAAGTCTCTAATCACACTAACCTTATCCATAATAATTAGTCTAACCTTTAACTAAAATATTTCTATCATGTGGACTAAAATTAATATCATGTGGGCCATGCCTAACTAGTGTGTGGGTCCCACTAGAGTCAAACTACCCCCGGGTCCCCGTTTCAAGTCGGATTGAGTTGAAATTCGAACCCGACTCAAATAACCCCAAAAAAATATCATAAATAATAAAATAATATCAAAATAATTCAAAGAGGTCAAATGCAAAAATATCCTTAGGCCAAAAATGATATTAAAATATCATAATCACATCGTTAGGCTCTAGGTCAAACAGTCTCTAGGGTTTCACTAGCAAAACGTCAAAACCACAAGTCATTGATTTAAATAATGTTAAAATGATTTAAAATCACCAAAAATCATATCATGAATTAAATATCATTATTAAAATAATTATAAACACGAAATTTCAAAATTATCCCCAATCAGAAAATTAAAATAAAATGAAAAAAAAATCAACCCAAAATTTAGGGTGCTCACATCCTACCCACCTTATAAAAATTTCGTCCTCGAAATTAAAATGTTTGTAATCCTTCTAGGTCAAACCCCCACAATCAAATCTCAGAACTTAAATAAATCATACCATCAAAAGGATACAGGGTCATGGCATACGGTGGTAGTGAAAGTCTCATCTAGGTATTCTAGTCATGCTAAACCAAAGCGGTCATAGGGTATCAAAACACACAAGCAATCTAGGGTGCTAAACAAAAGTTACAAAAACAACAAACCATCAAAACTGTAAGGCAGTCTACCATCCTATATGAAAACTGATACTTATCATAAAAATAAAGAAAAGTAACTACCCATTATCTTTAAAGGGTTCAGAAAAAAAAAAAGAAAATCAAAATCAAAGTTGAGGAATGAAAGCCAATTCCATGGAAAATTTCCAATCACAATACGTATTAAGAATATTTAGTCTTGATACGATCTAAGTTGATCAAATTGGGGGAAATCAAGATTTATGCAATATGGAGGACAGGTTCAACAAAGTCTGAGATCGAGCATACAAGGATAGAGATTCAGGTCACAATCAAATTTAATTCAATTAAGTACAACCCAAGATATAAATATGATAAGAAAAGATAATCGAAGTCGATTTGGTCGGATTAAGGAAACTAGGATTCAATGATATTGAAAAACTCCTTTTAGAGAAAACAGGAAAAGATTTCATACGAAGTCAGCAAATCATCCCTCTCTAATACTATCAGTTTATCATTTGCTAAACCATATTCTTTTTTTTTTCTCACAAGTCCCAATATGAAAATCAACCTCTATATAACTATCATCGAAATTTTATAACCTTCAGTCATCTAAACCTTTACCACAATCACCATAGACAAAATCTTTAAGTTCCAAAACATTTTCCATGAAACATACCCCTCTTTTTAGGAGTCAACACTTATTCATTTAATCAAAATTTCAAATTCCTTCACCTCGTTTTAAATTAGATCCAAAACCTCTAAATCCAGTTTATGGAATCCTTGGACTTGTTTAAATCGAGTCTCGTATTCACTAAACTCCAATACCACTATGTCACACAAAATTTATTCTTTTTTATAAATCAACCTTCATATTTTCTTCAACGTTCACCTTCAAATATTTTTTTTTGAATTCTACAATTTTCTTCCAATCATCTAAAATAATTTCTATAACGTAAAATCCTTGTGTTCTCTCTGTCTCTAGTCACCATCTTACAATATCTAGTTCAATTTCGCATAATCATTTTATTCGATTAAATTCTCCTTTCCATCTCTAAATTTCTACATAGCCTTGTAATAGTTTCCAAGAATCAATAACAAAGATTTTTAAGTTCTCAAAACTAGGTTGACCTTAAACATCCTCATTAGTTTTGAAATACATCCATGAATTATTCATAACCCACTTTCTGTGATTGTTTCTAAATTGATAACATTTATCCCTCGATTTCATTTTAAACTTTTACCACATCTCCATTTCAAATTTTTCATATTTGACATCCAACACTCTGATTCCTACAAAATCATCATATGATAACAAATTACATCATTTTCGAACTAGATGATTTATATCACTTCCTCAACATTTCTCAGATAAAAATTATATAAAGATTCAAGAGTTTTCAAGGTATAGCTGACAGAATTATATATGAGACAGGAAATTGATATAATCAGGACAGGTATATAAGACAAGGAATGATGGTAGTAAAAATATTGGCAGGAAAAGAATGATAATAGAATCTGTTCTGCTTATCTATTTAAAAGAGGGACCCATTTTTTTTTGAAACAAGAATTATAATACCAAATCCAAAATAAGGCCTAGCAAAATCATTGGTTTATTGTATTAAGAAGAAATAAATTTTTGTAAGAAGTTACACAAGGTTTATAAAAATAGCTAAAGCTACATCCTAAGTAAACAATGAGAAACAAAACAAAATAAAACAACAATAATTCCTTCTCTTTTTTTTGAATGACTGAAATAAAAGTAGCAAAAACATGTTCGAAAACATTTAAGGTACAATCTGATAATCATATGCGTCTATCCAAAATTATGGTACTCTAAATTCTCGTCATACTAGTGAACAAGGCTACGATAATCACAGAGTCCTTGACTTATGTACATACCTCTAGAATCATGGTATTTAACATTTTCGCGATGCCGCTAGCTTGGCTGCGAAAACCTTAAATTTCCATACCCGAGAAATATATCCAAAATCAGACTATATGTCCTCACCATGCTGGCTAATGTGACTTTAGAAGACAAGATTTCCATAACTTAGATGACCTAGCCCATATAATTTCATCTTGCCAAAAATTAAATTAAATCAACAATGAATACCAAAAAAAAAAATCAAATTTATCGACGAACATCAAAATTCAGAAATGAACAAAATCCTTCAAATCATATAACTACAAACTCGGATGCTATAGCTAACATCAAGATTCAAATTTCAACAATCTTCATCAAAATCAATAAATACAAACTCAAATTCAATAATAATCCATCAAAATCAAATTCAATAGCAGAAAGTAAAGATAAATCAAATCAAGAAAAAAAAAGAAAAGAGTGTTCAAATCAGAGTTAAACAAGATTCTCAAAGGTCGTCCCAGGAATCTCTCAAGGGTTCCTAACTGTGATTGAGTATCTTCAAAATATATCCTATTCCTAGTGCAGGCTGTAGTGGTACTCTAGTTCGAATACCACTACATAAACTCGACCTGCATGGGCCACCACTAAAAACGTGTTACGACCCGCACCCACCGTGAGGGTACGAGTACGTAACAACGCCCAGCCTACGCCGCAGTGTCGGCGGTAGAACGCTGTCCTAGGTCTCAATGCATATAACAGTATAAGACTAAACAGTTTATACTCCCCGAATGGGGGTGACATAGCAGATATAGTCTCAATCACATCTAAGGTAGAGCATGATAAAGATAGATAAAACATGAAATCCAAAAGAGATACAGGAGATAGAAGTCTAAGTGTCTATGATACATAAATCCATAAATACATCTCAAAACTCAATACAGTATTCCACAAAGTAAAATACAACTCCAGACAAAATGAAATAACTACCTAAACAACCTCTAATGTGTCTCCTCTAGGCTAGCAGGCACCTCCAGGCTATCTGTAAAATTTATCAACAGGTCCAGTCAGGACGGAAGCGAGCACAAAACATCTCACGCAGTTCATATCGAGTTAGGAAATATAAAGCATGTAATAGAGTAAAGTACATGAAACGCTGAAAGAAGAATGTATAGAAAACAGTAGAGATTTAATAACAGGAAATATCTAAATATGATAAGTAAGAACTGTAAGGAACATGTGATTTAGAGTACAATCTGGTTATGTAAATGGGCTAGGAAAATGCAATGGTAACTCCATTGTACGTGGGTGTACAATAGACATATACAATAGTTATACAATGTTGTACAATAGGATTTGAGTACATAACCAATTCTACTCCCCCTCCCCAATCAATACACAAGGATCTACTCCAGTTACGTTATCTTATACAATAGTGTACAATGTTATACAATGGATGTACAATGTTATATAATAGTGTACAATGGTCTATTCCTGGGGCTCATGTGATAATGAGAGTACAATATGCACAATGAGTATACAAGGATATGGGTATTCAATAAATACAATATGGAAGTGAAACACACGTCACAATATGTATTTAGTGAATACAAGGAGATAACATCTCAAAAGAAGATCCATATAGTACCAATCCGTGATAACAGTCGTGTCAGCATCAAGTACAGTAATCTAGAGCAAGAATGTAAATCCATACAAGTATGAAATGGTCAGAGAATGTACTCGCCTGATGTCTGAATATCCAAAGTAAATATACTGTCCGAGGAGAGGTGTCTGGCTCCTAATTAGAACAGCACAAGTCACAACATGTCCAGAAGGGTAATATAAAGCACTACAATGCATTCTACATGAATCTAGGTCAAGCTAGGCCAAAGTCAACCCTTTGTCAACTCTGGTCAACTGTACTAGTCAAACTAGGTCAAACTAGGTCATGTCCTAACCTAGTAAGTCTTACTAGGCCTAACCAAGACTATCCTAGCAAGCACACATCAATACAAGGCTATACAAGCCAACATACACCCAACTCTATATAGCATGCAATTATTCAATACTCAAATAGGCAAGAATTTACATTGGATATACACTAGGTAATCTATTACTTTATGCTATATATGTCTACACATATATAAACATGCATATATTAGTATTCAACATTAGGTCTATAATCATGGCATTTCAAATGGTTATATAAACTTATATATTACAACACAATATGCTAACATATATATAATATACATACATAGCTAAGTTAACTATATTCATAAATACTTATTTAAGAGGCTATGTGTGTGCATGTGAACATGGCAAAGGGGCAAGTGAGGGTTAAATGGGCATACATAGTGTATACATATCAAAGAGTGTCAAAGTGTAAGTGAACAATGTGTCGAGTGTGATAGTGTCAATATAGTGTAAGGGGGTACATGAGATAATATAGGATTTGTGTTAACATAGAACATTACATCTCATTAACTTGTATATTGCATACATTACATCTATTATTACATTACATTCATGCTTGCATTCATTCATCATTCATTTATTCTCTTGCACTACTATATGCACCATACATTACATACTATGGAACCTACATATTCATTACAAGCCATACTTATACATGCTTACATTAGATATGATACTTATACCTCATACATCATTTATTTAAATATTTACTCATGCTTGCATTCTCTATTTAGTTACATAATGTATATACATTAATATGGGTTAAAATCAAATAGAACATTATATTACACACAAGGGTGCACAAAATGCATATGCCGAATAGTAACTCCTACTAATAATAAATAATGTACCATCTCAGCATGAATTAAACTCTATGATTAAAGTATGTTATAGATCTATGTGTTAGCTTTCCGAAACTTTAAACGGATCGCGTTTTCGTTTTCGGAAACTCCCGGAATCGCGAAAACACCGAGAACGCATTTGTTTTTTGTACAGCTGACACTCAAATAATTCTCCAGAAAGTTACAGAAAGAATTAGGCCTATTAATACATGTTTTTGGAAAGCTAACTTCAATACGCTTCTTTTAAAAAAAATGGAAGATTAAACCGAGCTTTGAGCTAGAAGTTATGACATTTCGAAGTTAGGGCTGAAATTAAAAATGTGGATAAAAATCATGACGGATTTAGATAGTTTGAGCCAAAAGAATACACAATATATATCCTAATTATCCACAACAATAATAGCAATAATAATATGAGGAACCGCACTCACAATCTTGATTATATAATCATCATGAACCATTTATTACATATATAAATATAGATACACTCTCATTACAATATATATATATATATATATATATATATATATATATATATAAATCTATATATGTAACATGAACACATCCACAACACAAAGGACACTCCTATGACCTCCAAATGGACACAAAATAGACACAAATGGAGATTCAACTATGGGGGTTATTCCTATGGGTTCAAAATAGACCTATATGCATGAGGAAATAAAAAGGAGAAGGGATTTATACCTCCCGGTAGATCGAATCGAAGAAAAACCTTCCCGGAGCGACACCGACACGTAGAGATTCCAAAAGGACACGAACGAGCTCCGAATCCTCCCAAACTTGGGTAGCTTCCTCCTTGACTAGAATGGAGAAGGAAAGAAGAAGATTTGGTGGTGAAATTGAAGGATTTGGTGGAGAAATTGCTAGGGATTGCTCTCTAGGAATTTGGGGAAGAACAAGAGAGAGAAAAATAGATGGATAATGACAAATGGGAGGCTCAACCCTATCCTTATTGTGGCTGGCCATAAAGGTGGTTTTGTCCTATTAGGAAAAGTCCAAAAGCCCCTACTAACCTATTCTATGAGTATTAGGAAAGGGCTAATTGGTTGGGACTAAATTAGTCATTCTAAAGTCTCTAATCACACTAACCTTATCCATAATAATTAGTCTAACCTCTAACTAAAATATTTCTATCATGTGGACTAAAATTAATATCATGTGGGCTATGCCTAACTAGTGTGTGGGTCCCACTAGAGTCAAACTACCCCCGGGTCCCCGTTTCAAGTCGGATTGAGTTAAAATTCGAACCCGACTCAAATAACCCCAAAAAAATATCATAAATAATAAAATAATATCAAAATAATTCAAAGAGGTCAAATGCAAAAATATCCTTAGGCCAAAAATGATATTAAAATATCATAATCACATGGTTAGGCTCTAGGTCAAACAGTCTCTAGGGTTTCACTAGCAAAACGTTAAAACCACATGTCATTGATTTAAATAATGTTAAAATGATTTAAAATCACCAAAAATCATATCATGAATTAAATATCATTATTAAAATAATTATAAACACAAAATTTCAAAATTACCCCCAATCAGAAAATTAAAATAAAATGAAAAAAAATCAACCCAAAATTTAGGGTGCTCACAACACCCAAAGGGTCAACTCGTCCCACTTCAGCACATGGTGACACCAAACTTCAACCCTAAAGCCACATTTCGGATACATAACCTTCAATGTTAGCATCCGATTCGCAAAAGTCGAAGCACTAAAGGCAAAGGTGTCATTAGGGACCTCACTATAAAGGCTTCCAGGACGCAAAGTTCAGCAACTGAATGAGGGCCGGCTCACGAGGCGGCCAAGGTATCCCTTTGATTCGAAGTAACATCAATCGAAAGAGTACCCCCTACTGTCCCTCCTTGAGAAGGAGTAAGTTCCCATGACATCCTTCTCTTGGAAGCTAAACGGTAGAAGGCCGTCAACGGCAGTTGGCATTCAAGTTGTCGTATGTACAGAACCATGCCCTTCGCAGAGAAAAACCAGTATTCTTTGATCTTCAGTATCTTTTCCTCGGTAGAGATCAGTCGATCACCGAACAGAAAGGCAGGTTTCAAGAAGGTCACATCCTTGGACTCACCAGATTTCAGTTTGCCGCTCTCCATCATACTCTGGAGGAAAATAGGCGATTGATTCTGGATTTGCAGCATTCTCTCGGGAGGCTGATCCAGCATGATAGCAGCCTTCACAGGGTTTATCACCTCCTCATTATAATCTACCCCCATTTGACAGAGGGCAGCGTCCAGAAGCACTTCATTCAAGAGCGGGACAGTCATCGACACTGGTGGTCAACAAAAGAAGGTAAAGATTCAGAGATATTAGAAACAACAAAAGAATCTGAGCCACGTTCTCATCAAAAGCGCATAAGGCTCAGGCGCATCTGAAAAGAAGCTTCGGTGCATCGTCAGGGTCTAAACCCATGCACGTCAGCAGTGGAACTTCGGCGCATCATCAGGGTCTAAACCCATACGCGTCAGCAAGGGAGCTTCGGCGCATCATCATGGTCTAAACCCATGCGCGTCAGCAGTGGAGCTTCGGCGCATCATCAGGGTCTAAACCCATGCGCGTCAGCAGTGGAGCTTCGACGCATCATCAGGGTTTAAACCCATACGCGTCGGCAAAAAAACCTCAGCACATCATCAGGACTCAAGGTCCACGCGCGTCGGCGTATGTGAGTTCTAAAAATGGCACAAAAAGATATGGTAAAGAATGATGAAACCCACCAATCACCGTCGGCCGAACGTCGACGGGCGGCCGGGGGACATCATCTGCGGCAGCCTCTACAGGCTCTTTTCCATTGCCTCGTCCTCGGCCAGCACCGCCGCAAGGAGTCTTGGGAGCCATTTCTTGAAAGAAAAAAGTTAGAGTTTTTCAAAAGAAGAACTCTAAAAAAAAAAGAGAAGAAAACAAAGAGAGGAAGAACTCTCTCTTTTTTCATCTCACGCCTATTTTTAGGTCCAGTCGCACGCGTGATCCGATGAAGTGTGACCTCAGCCGCCGCCTCGGATTCTGTGAGAAGATAACTGCAAATCCAGAATCAATCTTCTTGGTTATCGAAGCGTTATCATTTGCATTTACTGAGAGGAGCATACGCCCCATCACTGATGCACGGAGTAGTCATGCGCCCGAACAGTTATGCGCCCCTTAGAAGATGCCACCATGCTTCTTATTCAAAGTATTCCAAAACTTGACAAAACGTTTTAAAAACTTTAAAGGGGGTCTTGTAGAAGCATGGAATTTCAGGACCAGAAATCATATGCGCCTAACATCACATGCGCCAGGGAGCTCAGATAAAGTACTTGGCATAGCAAAGCATAGACATTAAAAGAAGATTTTTTTATTTCATATAAAAGTCTATTACATGTCTTAAAAAGAGCTGTATAAAGGAGAATTTCTACAAAGAAAAGACCCTAAGTCTACAGCTAGGTGCAGCAACCATCATGCGCTCTCAAATAGGCGTATCTCGCCATGCGCTCTCAGCCAGACGTATCCCTTCAGCAGCTCAGTTATGTGCATTCCTTCAGCGGCTCAGTTATGTGCATCCCTTCAGCAGATCAGTTATGTGCCGCCCTTCAGCGCCCCAGTCAGGTGCATCATGAAGTGTCAGCATATGTGCCATCAAATGCTTCGACTAATGAAGCATTTATTGAGCAGAACGAAGGTGGCAATCAACCCTCTAGCTGGAGGAAGAGCTCCCCAAACCAAGGAAGAGAAGAGCACCATAAATCAACCTACGGCTAAAGGAGCAGCTTTCAACCCAACCAGAATGGGCAACACCCACTCTAGCGGGAGGAGGAGCTCTCCCAAAGTCCAAGGAAGATGATCGGAGCACCGCAATTCCGATCTGCGGCTCTTTCAGCATAACGGAGACGAGGCTCGAGCATCCCAATCTTTAGATGCAACAGGCACCTTCTGCCTGCCTCAGAAGCCCTCGACTCCGATATTTGGATGTAACAGTCACCTTCAAGTACATCAATGAAAATAACGCATCGCATCTTCACCCTCGGAAGCATCTCGTCAACAGAATGTACTCGAGCAAACAAGTTTATTTCGGGAGGACATGAGAGAACGAGAAGCAAACCGTCTCCATGCCACTATTTATAGGCCGGGCAAATCAAACTCATGCGCCAAGTGGCCGGCTCTCCGAATCCCGTGCAATGAATTTACATTAATGGTGATAAACCTGACGCTTCGAATTCAGCCAAGTCAAAAAATGGCTATTCAAAGCACTCGAAGAACGTAACAGTCGGGCCCATAAAGACGTGTCATACAAAGCGGATGCGTCCGCCCGACCGCGCATCATACTGATGCGCCCATCAGCACCAAGCGCCATACGAGGATGCGCCCCATGCGTCCCCATGCGCCCAGTGGAATGTCGATCGATGTGCCCACTCAACAGCCCATCACCTGTCAAGAACATTAAATGCTGAAGTCTGACAGAGTTGGTAGTATGTCCCCCGAGGACTAAACGATTGACAGCTTTTTCAGAAGATGAAGCATCGTCGATGTCAGCATCATCATTGCTCCCCTCTGGCGTTTACAAGCCACGTGGCCACCCAACCATCTCGTATGCGCCTCCGCAGCCATGCGCCTAAATCTCTGCATGTGCCTCAAAAGCCGTGCGCCTCAGACCTTTCTCTGATCCCTAAAGACAGAAGTAAATTCACTGCTGAAGCCCCGCATGTACCTCAAAAGCCATGCGCTCCGATTGGTTCGTGACTCCTAAAGGTTACGAGCCAAAGTCTCCTCATGCGCCCAATCCCAGGCGCATCCTATCAGATCACTCCACCAAATCCGAGATCTTTGAGCCATGGACCTACGACACGCGTCCTTTGACTTGATTCAGCCTATGAAGGGGTGCTAATCATCCAAGATCTCAGTAACTGAAAGATCCTCTCCATTCCTACGTGTCAGCTCGGCCGCAGCCCACAAAGGCAACAGAAAGGATTCAACTCCTTAATCAGAGCGCATCGTCCATGCGCCTCCATCAGCAATCACCACGTGGCGTCCCCGCGTACAGGCGCATCCTACATATACGCATGACCAGCCAGCCTGCAAAGCTATAAATAGAGGGATCACTTTCTTCTTACACACATCACTCAACCACCGAGATACATATACAGAAAGGCAAATACAGACACTCAACGTCTTCTTCCTCTTCGCAAGCTCCAGCACCCAGAGCAACTCAGACCTTCAGAGAACCGAGAACCGTCGTCAGATTATCAACGGAGTCAACGCATTACCACTCGCTCCGTCGGCACAAGGGACCCAGATAAACAAAAGTGTACTACTAGGACTACGTCTAAGTCCTACATTGTAATACTGTTCTGTTTGTAATTGAAATTTAATCAAAAGATTTTATTGGCCAACAGTGATACTTATTATTGTTGGTCATTTTGTTTTCATACTAGCATATTACTAAATGAAGTAGCATATTGCTAAATGAATACTAGGATCATATAATTGCAGAACTCCTAGGTGAGGCCCTTGACTGACAGAGAAAAAGTAGATGGTTGTCTTGCAGCTGCGAAGGAAGTAGTATATCCAGTACATCGGGGTATATGTGATGGCTGTCTTGGAACCGTATGAATTGAAGGTGTCCACGATTACACAAAAGGTGTTTTCTGCAAAGATTTACCAGCCTGATAAAAGTTTCGAATCCAAGAAAATTAGAGATGTTGCGGTTGGTGATTTCTTTATATGGAACAAGTCCTTCGCCGGATACATGGTGCTATAGCAAGTCCTCTTTTATCTCTTGATTATAATTATGGCTTTACACAATTTTTTTCACAAAATATCTAGCTTAGAATTAGCTTTATTAGATAGTATCAGTCCAGTATATCCTTATGTGTTTGTTAACTGGGTTAGTATGAAGGTAATTTGCAGGGCCTAGGAATTTTGCTAGTAGATAATGCTGTTCACCCTTTAACTTTTGTCTTCGAAATGACTAGTAGCTCCATTTTGTGCTGCCTAATGAGAGATTTCAAGTATCTCCTAGATTGGCTACAACTATGATATTCCATACTAGTATATTAGTCAACAATTCCTTAGGAGGAACTGGTACCTCCCTAGTTTATGTTTCTGCTGGGTTTTGTTTCTTTTATTGCTATTGTGGTTGATATCCTGTGTGGTAATATAGAGGATCGAGATAGGGTTTTTTGTGGTGGATACATTCCAATACCTAGAGTTGCCTGAGATACATTCCAATACCTGATGTGCTGAACTGGCAACTGTGAGATAATACGGTTTAGATGAACGATGTCCGGAGATGCCTGGGATAATATGGTTTACATAACAAACTAAATCCTGAAAATTGATATCAATTTGAACTCCTCGACTTACATAGCAAACTTATGCCTGATAATATGGTTTACATAACAAACTATGTTGTGTGTCTTTGTTGTTACTTCTCTCTTTAGTACCTCTAAAAAAATCTCATGCTCAGACCCCATTCGCTGGACACGTGTCTATGATGAGGCTCCCCTTTCTATACATAGTTCTATTTCTGGAGTTGAATGTTTACAGTAAGAGAATATCAGTGGAAATACATAGAGAATGTTAGACATGAGTCACGATATTCTAGAATTATGTGGAGGAAATTTGCAGATAATTCTTGTGTGCATGATAGTGTTCCATATTTTAGAGTTAGTAAATTATTACTACATTAGTCACTTACTGCATTTTATCCTATATTATGATAAAATAAAGGAATACTTGAATCAAATATGTATTTCAACTAAGAAGGCTAGTAAATTATTATATAAGTGGTCAATAATTATGATGCAATTATTATGTTTATATGCCTAATTGAAACATTTTCTTCTATGCTCTTTCATTTAATTGCAGTAAAGGACATTATCTGGGCATTTTACATCTGTAAACTACTAGTTCAGACTGAAACCTTGGAGGAAGCATATGCTGAAGTGGAAGTACTTAAACCATTTGTTCAGCTAGATATTACTCTTATTGGCCAAGTAAGCAAACATCCTCCTTTGTTATTATTCTTCCATCAAAGGTACCAGGAGACTGAGGTGGCATGTTCACATGTTTTCCATATTTAATGTTGGACAGACTTGCGTCATTTTTGGAGCAAAACTGAAGAAACCCCATTTTTGGTCAAGATGATATACCATTTGATTCTGTAGTATTTTAGTCAATTATTGTTACCCTGAGAATGGTACTTGAAGTTCAATCCTTATTTTGGTTTTGTTTATTTAACATCTCTTTTTCTTTCTTTCTTTTTCTAAAATTACCATTGGAGTGGGATAATCGGGTACATACTTTATGGGAACAATTGTGAAAAAGGTTAATAAAGCTCAACTTATATAGTTGGAACAATTTATGTCACAACTTTGGCAGTAGAATTTTCTTGTTTATATTGGGTTTGATATTCTTAGTCTTCACTCAGCTGCCTGATATTTCTGACAAAAAAATTCCATCAAACTCATTGGTGTTACCTTGTGTTGTAGTTGTACTTTGTTGAAGATGTCAAAGCTGGAAAGTGTGTTAGTTATTTATCTGGACAAGGATATTTGTGTAGAACCTGACTTATAAATAAACCCAGAAGGTTAGTTATGTACTTCTCGTAAAGAAAGCTAACCAACCTTCTTTGAGAATTGTTCAATAATAATTAAACAATCAATAGTTATCCATCCTTTTGCTTGTGCAAGATGTCTTATTTGGAGTCTAAAATCAAATTTGTAGAAGTTATGCTATTAAGTTTATTGGTTGGGGTTTTATCCATGGATGCGGTTTGGGATGCTAGACTGTTCTATTCAGTTGTTAGATAGCTTTTAACAGCTAGGGTGTTATATCGCTTAACAGCTGGGATGACCGAGTGAATATGTTTGCTTTTGCATCTATGTGTTTTGAATCTATTAATGATTAGGTTGATGTTTTTTTTGGGCTAAATGGGCTAGATGTGTTGGTCTAAATAATGAATCAAAGATGAGACCCTTTTAATGTGGACTATTGCTCTTTCTTTTAATATTCTCAACCTCCTTATATACCAGGATGGGAACTCCCCTCTTTAAAGTAAGCTGCAAATAGAGGTAACCTATTTTCACATGCCAACTTTGGAACACTAAAGCTACTAAAGTCCTCTTCCCTGACTATCTATTTGTATAGAATTAAATCTTCCAATGGATTTTGGGAGATTTTTTTTCCCATTTGTCTCTCTTTCATAGATATATATGGCTGATATGATGATAGCCCCTTAGAAAGTGGTGCTTTGACTCTTTCCCATAGCCCAGTGATGGTAAAAATTAATTCTTCTTATCAAATATGCTTTGTATGAGAACCATACAGAGAATGTTTTTTCTAGTTTTATTTGCCGGACCCTGTGAGAGGTGGTTTTAGGCGCTCTAAGAATGATCTTAAAAAATCTTGCCCTAAGACAGTGCCTCCTGTTGTTGATGATATTGTTGCTGTTGTACATCAGCCGAAGGAATCATTTTTCCAACTTCCTAAGGTACTCTTAACAGAAAGAATTTACTTTTTTTGAGAATATTTTCCTATACAATATTTTCTGTGACATATATAAGTTCACTACTTTCTCTGCTATAAGTAGACCATGTTTTTTTTAAATGTAGAAAGAATTTCCTTTAGTTGTTCGATTCAACTTTATCCTTCTGAAGTTTATTTGGCAGTACACTACTGCAAATTGGTTCTTCTCTAAAATTTTCATGTTAGCATCTATTTGGATCACACATATAGTTCAATACTTTATTAGATGAGAAAACTAGAAATCATAATCCTTAGTAGACTAAATTGCATATTCATGCTTTTGAAAGTAAGCTGCTTCATTTTATGGAACTGGGCACATAAATGGAATGTGCTTTATTTTCTGGTTATATATATATATATATATATATATATATATATATATATATATATATATATATATATATATAAATACATAAAAAGATGGCGGCTACAGGAAACCCTAGCTCTGCTAGGGCATCGACCATTCGCGACGTGGAGGCTGCCAACCGCCCCCCGGACCGGGGGAAAGGCAAGGGGGTGGCCGGGGCGGCCGGGGGCGACCGGCCAGGGGCGGTCGGCGGCGGCGGGTCGCCGGCGAACGGCGCAGCAGCTGCTGCCCACGTCCGCGGGTGCGCGGGAGGACAGCAGGCGGACCGGGGAGGTCCGGCGACCCTCCCGGGGGGCCGGGCGGCGGCCGGCGACCCCCCCCAGGCGGGGGGGGGGGGGGGGTGGCCGGGGCGGGCTGCGGGCGGGGATTCTCCTCCCGGGCAAGGTTTCGGCTGGGTGTTCGACGGCGGTGGCACCCGAGGGGTCCCCGATGGTGTTCACCGCCCAAAGAACATCGTCGGGATTGGAGGATGAGGAGGGAGCTTGGACTACGGTCCAGAATCGGAGGGTTCGACGCGGAGGAGGGCAAAGATCGCAGATCCCTGAGGCTAGGAGGGGCATAACTTATACGCAGGGATCAGACAGGAGGGCGGGGATAGCCAGGAGAGCGGGTCCATCGGGGGGACAGGCACACTCGGGGGATCGGGAGGGCCAAGCCAGGATTGCGTGGCGGCCTCGTGCGAAAGGGGTGACGGGGACGGCTGTCCCAGTTATCGGAGGGAGAGTTACTGCTGCGAGCACGAGTGCCAGGCCACCTCAGACGACCCCACCTCGGAGTTCGGGCCCGCGGCCTGTATCCTGGGCGGATGCATGCAAGGTGGGGGTCGCCAAGACGCCGGCATCGATGGAGTACGTTGCTCCTATGGCGATTGGGGGCGAGCTCTGCGCTGACTTCCCAGCCGACGAAGTGGCGAAGGTGACGGCATTCTGGGAGAACACGTTAGTGCTATACGTGTTGGGGAGCAAGCCCTTCTACGGGCAGATCAGAGGATATGCGGACAGAGTCTGGCGGCCGAAGGGGAGCATGGAGTTCTTCTCCAAGGAGAACGGCTTCTACTTCGTTAAATTTGGGTTGGCGGAAGATGTGACTCGGATACTCCAGGGAGGGCCATGGACATTTGACGGCCGCCTCATCATTCTGAAGCAATGGACCCCCGACTTGCGGTGCGAGAAGGAGGTGCTTAATGCTGTGCCAGTGTGGGTTCGGTTCCCTGAGTTCCCGGTACGCTTCTGGAGTGTCCCACTTCTTATGAGACTTGCCAGCCTCATTGGCAAGCCGATTAAGGCAGATGATGCCACCACTTTCCGATCCAGACTGATGTATGCACGGGTGTTTGTGGAGATTGATGCCCGATTGGACCTGCCTGAGCAGTTGAAGTACAGGACACCTTCTGGCCAGTTTGCTATGCAGAGGGTGGAGTATGAATGGGTCCCCCCCAGATGTCCGGCATGTGCCTGCTTCGGGCACCTCCCGAGTGCGTGTAGACGTGGGGGAGCTTCTGAGGTGGTGCCGGAGGAGGCTGTGCAGGTGGCAGGTGGTGCAGATGACTCCCCCGCTGTGGACCAGGTGGGCGTGATGGAGGATGATATAGAGGCAGACTCTTCCCCCATCTCGGGGGAAGGTGAGGGGTCCCCGACGGAGGATCTTGCTGGAGCGTTGGTGGAGTATGTGGGGACGAGGACCATGACCACCAGGAGTATGGGGCAGGAGGACAGGCGACAGGGAGATAAAGACGCGCTTGCTCTTCAGGTGTACAGTCGGAAGCGCCAGGCTACGGAGGCACATGGTGAGGACAGCGGACAGGGTGGGACAGAGAGAGTGTGGCAGGTCAACCCTAAATGGGTGGCAGTACTAGCACAGCCTCCCCCACAGGGGGACCCACACGAGGCCACGGCCCCCCTCCTTTTACAGGGAGATAGAGATGAGGGTACTAGAGATATGGAGGTTGCACTCTCCCCGGGTGCCCCTTCCGAGGATGTTCAGGGGACCCCACCCGTGGTTTAGATGTCGGCCCTTGCCTGGAATGTCCGGGGGGGGGTGTTCTCTGGGGAGATGGAGGGAGATTAGTGAAGTGCTGAGGAAGGAACAGTGTGAAATCTCGATATTACTTGAGACTAAGATCAGGGGGGCGAAAACTCTGTCCCGTAGAACCCCTACGGACTGGGTACAGCTCCACAACCTTGGTCTCTGTGATATGGCGAGGATCTGGGTTAGATGGAATGGAGCTAGTTGGGAGGGTGAGGAGGTTTTCATGTCTGACCAGCTGGTGGCTATCTCCTTCACCAACAAGGGGGGGTTCCACTTCTTACTGGGTGCCGTCTACGGGCACAATGACAGGAGGCGTCGTGAGACCTTGTGGCAGGACATCATCAGGCTGAGTTCATTAGCGAGGCATCGACATCTCCCTCTTCTTATTATGGGAGACTTCAATGCTACGCTATACCGGGGAGAGAAGCTGGGGGGGAGGCCGGTGCCGGACCAGATTCTTTCAGACTTTCAGTCTTGCCTTCTCCAGTCAGGGCTCAGGGACCTGGAGAGGATAGGACACATATGGACTTGGCACAACAAGGCGGAGGTGAGCAGGGTGGCATGCCAGCTGGATCGGGCTTTGGGGAATAATGATTGGTTCCGCCTATTCCCCTCTTCTGTGGCTGAGGGGCTCCCTGCGGGGACCAGTGACCACTCGCCGATCCTGGTGCGCTTCGTGGAGAGTCCCAGATGGAGAGCCCGTCCTTTCCGGTATGACAACAGTTGGTTCCTATCGGCTGGCTATGAGGAGACGGTGGCGGGAGGACTTGGCCAGGAGGCGGTCGGCACTGCCCAGTTTTGTATGGTCCACAGGCTGAAAAACGCCAAACGCACCATCCGAGACTGGGTGAGGGCTCTTCCCCGGACCTCCCTTCAGGAGAAGGAGGCGGAGTTGAGAGACCTGCAGGCAGAGCTTCAGGGCGACATGATGAGTGGGGAGATGGCGGCTAGAGAGAAGAGTTTGGCTGCAGAGGTCAACACCTTGAGGCTTCAGCAGGAGATTAGTGCGGCCCAACGGGCCAAATGCTCCTGGCTCAAGGATGGGGACCGTTGCACCAAATTCTTCTACGATGTCATCCGGGCGCGTCAGCACCGGAACCGTATCCAGAGACTGATTGGCAGGGACGGGCGCCTTGTGACTGACCAGGTTGCTATCCAGGAGGAGGCTGTCCAGTTCTACTCTGAGCTATATCATCAGACAGACTATCCCTCGGTTTTCCCGCAGCTGATTACGAAGACGTTGATTACGGAGTACGGCAATAGTCTTCTTATGGCCCCTATCCGGATGGCGGAGGTGGAGACGATTGTGATGCAGGCTGATGCTTCCAAGGCTCCTGGGCCGGATGGGTTCTCCAGTGGTTTCTACAAACGCCATTGGAATACCCTCAAGGCCCCGGTCCTTGAGGCTGTTCAGGAGTTCTTTGATACGGGCAAGCTCCTGAAGGAGCTGAACCACACCTTCCTGACACTTGTGCCCAAGAAGGAGGGGGCGACATCTCTTGCTGACTTTCGACCGATTGCTTGCTGTAATTATTTGTATAAAATAATTACTCATCTTATGTGCAGGAGGATGGAGGATGCTATGCAGGGTCTGGTGTCTCGGAATCAGGCGGCCTTCATTAAGGGGCGGTCTATTGCGGAGCATAGCCTGCTGGCTCATGAGCTGATTCGGGAGTTCCACAAGCCTGGAGGGATGAAGGCATGTGTGAAGCTCGACCTGAGGAAAGCATATGACACTGTCAACAGGGACTTCCTCTGTCATTTGATGGCTGCGATGGGCTTCTCCGAGACTTGGGTGGATAGAGTCAGAGAGTGCATCACCTCTCCTACTTTCTCAGTTCTCATCCAGGGTATCCCTTACGGGTTCTTTGGTAGCAGCAGGGGGCTTCGGCAGGGGGATCCGCTCTCCCCCTACCTATTCACCCTTGTGATGGAGTATTTCACATGTTTGATGGACATCGCGGTGCATCGGGAGAGGATTGTACCGATATACAGCAGGGTCTCCCCGGTGGTCTCTCATCTCATCTATGCTGATGATCTTTTGGTCCTGTTGAGGCCTTCCATGCGTGGGATGAGGGAGCTTGCGGCAGTGATGGAGGAGTTCGGACAGCTATCGGGCCTTCGGTTAAACAGGGACAAAAGCAAAGTCTACTTCAGCAACTCTTGCACTTTGAAGGAGGAGCGGGCCTTGGAGCTTGGGGTGGAAATGGGGGACCTCCCGGTGAAATATCTGGGGGTGCCCCTTTCCGTCAACTACGCGAAGGACCGTGACTGTCAGAGTCTGGTGGATTTTGCACAGAGGAGGGTTGAGGGCTGGCAGGCGGCTGGCCTTTCGTTTGGAGGACGTATTGAGCTGGTTCGCTCAGTCATTTCTGCTATTGCTCTGTTCTGGCTCCAATCGATTATGGTGCCTCTGGCTACTATCAGAAAGATTGAGAGCATATGTGCCAAGTTCATTTGGCATGGGGGGATACACGCCATCTCCTGGGAGCAGCTCTGTCGGCCTAGGAAAGAGGGAGGTGTGGGTCTGCGATCACTTGTTTCTGTCAGGGAGGCGGCGGGGATCAAGCTGGCATGGAGGTTCCTTCAGGGTGATTCTCTATGGTCGGCCTGGATGACTAGTCGGTATCTCCGGGGCAGAAACTTCTGGGTATGTGAAATTGACAACAACTTCTCTGTGTCTTTCAAGCATATCCTGAGGACTCGTCCTGTTCTTCGGACGGCTTTGCGGAGGAGGATGAGGGAGGGAGGGGAGACGGATCTATGGCTCGATCCGTGGATCTCAGGTCAGTCTCTCCTGGAGATTCTGGGGCCCCAGAGGGACGGCGTGGCATACAGAGGTCTGACGTGTAGGCACATCATACGTGGTGGGATCTGGAGGCCTGAGGAGTATCGATTCACTGCTGCGTTAGTTGAGGAGATCAGACAGGTGCAGATCACTCCTACGGCACTGTCTGATGTCTGGATGTGGGCCCCTCCCGGCCGCTCGGAGGGTGCTGGGGAGTTCAGATTTAGCAGCTGCTACGACCTTGTCCGCCCCCACTTCGATGATATTGAGGAGTACGACTTTGTCTGGGGGAAGGGGCTCGCCAGGAAGATGCAATTGTCTGCATACAAACTGGTGATGGGCCGGTTGCTTACTCGGGACAGATTGCTTCGGTTCGGGGTTTCTGTTCCTGAGCCTGAGTGTGTTTTGTGTGAGACAGAGCCTGAATCTATTGGGCACCTGTTCTTTCAGTGCCATGTGGCATGGAGCATCTGGGCAGAGCAGTGCCGGAGACACTTGGGAGGGGTTGGCAGGGAGCGGGACTTCAGAGAAATCCTTAAGTGGATTGGTGATTGCAGGGACAAGGAGCAGAGCTGGGCTAGGCATGCTAGATTGAGACTTGCTGCGTCAGTTTGGCATGTCTGGAGGGAGAGGAACCGGCGCATTTATGAGGGACTATCCACCCCAGTGGTGGGCATACTTCATAACATTGAGTCGGATGTACTAGTAATGTCCCCCTGAGTTGGGCTTGTATCACTATGTTGTAACCTTATTGAGATGATGGAATAAAATTTACCCTTTTTCCAAAATATATATATATATATATATATATATATATATATATATATATATATAGGGGAGGGATATTGCACCAAACTTATTGCATCAATTATTGCACCAAACAATCTCAACCACACATTTATTTTTATCATGTGGTTATAAAGAATTCCATAAAGTTGTTGCCACGTCAGCATGCTTTATAACCACATAATTGAAATAAATGTGTGGTTGAGATTGTTTGGTGCAATATATATATATATATATATATATATATATATATATATATATATATATATATATAAGAGAAAGATGTTGAAAAGAACTACCATGAGAAATGAATTCTGTAAAATCTTTAAATAAAGGAATTGTACTCGTCAATTAAGAATATTGTCAAATGTATTTGTACAATCTTGTTTTGTTGTTCTCTAGTATATTTCATCACGTCTTTTCTTGAAACCTTTCTTGTCAGTCTTCTGTTGGAAGCGCAACTCCTTCCTTTTTTGGAACCTTTTTGTCAGTGAACTGGGAATTTTACAAATCTTTTTTAATATGACATTTTTTTTCAGTGTTTTGATGTCATAGGAATTTGTGGAGGCAAGGCGCACACACCTGGAATGAATAATGCACCTATTTGTACGTGGTATCCTTCTCCTTTGAAACTAAAAGGAGCTCATGCTGAAGCACTAGATGCAAAGAAGGCTATCATTATTAAAAGTGCCGATTAAAAGTGTCGATTTCACTGCCAAGTGAACCAGAAGTGTGTGTTTTAACTGGTGCAGCAGAATAGCGTAGACAAGGCATCATTGACAAGGCAAGATCTGACTCTATGGCTTGGGACTGGTATAAAAATAAGAAAATTCTTCTCTTGGAGTCCTTGTTAAGAGAGTTTCTTCATACAACAATTTGTAGTAGCAACATCATTGGAGATTGTTTTTGTTCAAGTATACCGTGGTATTCTTCGTGGTTGATTTTATTTTGTATTTTTTTTACTTTATATACTTTGATGACATTTTATAAAGATTTAACTTTTGGGATATGGTATTTGTTGTTTTATATTAAGTTGATAGATTTGGTTAATTTAATGGAGCTATTGGATTTTAATTCATGGTGTGGGTAAAAAAATATTGCACCACACTTATTATGTATTTCGATGGTCAGTTTAGAATTCATTAGATTTATGGTTCAAATTAAAAGTTAGAGCACAAAATTGAAAATATAAAATACATAGGAACATTAATAAAATGTTTCAAAACTAGCCACATGAATAATGCAAAAGCGTTGCAAATTATATTTAGGAACGAGTGTAAAGTGTTTCAAAATATTATTTAGAAACGTTTCAAGGGCGTTCTAAAAATAATTTAGGAACATATTATATGTGTTCTAAAATCTAATTTAGGAACGTTTGATAACCGTTCCAGACTAAATTTAGGAACACTTTATAACCGTTCCAAAAATTAGAACGCCACTTTTAGGAACGATTATGATATGTTCCTAAAAATAATAGGAACATATAAAAAATGTTTCTAAATGCATTTTTTGGTGTAGTGGGGGAAATACACTAGCCATGTGACCAAACCCCGGTTACTATATTCATGTAGATAGCTTAGGCCTCGCATCGTGCACGCGGGCCCTAAGCCGTACCATATTCATGTACTCCTGTATATGCTCCTCTACTCACCCTAACCGGTCACATGGGCTAGTTGTATTTCAAACATTGTGCACTTGTCATCTCTTGTACTTCAGGTTCATAGTTACATTTCTGTACTTTACTTCCTGTACTTTCATTCCTGTACTTTCATGTTCATTTCCTGTATTTCATATTCATGTCTCCTATACTTATTTTTCATATCATGATATTCTTGTTCATTACCTAGAACTGTACTTTGCTCCGCTTCTGACTAGGATATGTTGCAGGTGAGTTGGAGGCTCTGTGCGATACCTATTATGGCCGAGAGCCGGTAGATATAGTAGAGCCAACTGGAGTTGCTCTTGACTTAGAGGCTACGAAAGCCTAGAGCTTTACCTTAGCAGTTACATTTTCTTGTATTTTGAGACTAGTAGACTTTACTTTCATTTGTTGGATTAATGTAATAACTTTGAGACATGTATTTGGATTTGGGATTCGTTTATAGATGTTGTGTTCACATTTACTCTTGTTTATCTGGTTAGTTTTCCTAGATTGGTACAGCTTACTTCGTCGTGTCTAACGACGAAGGCTGGGCGTGTCCGACTCGTGTCTGATTATTCGGGAGCGGGTCATGACATAGAGTTAGGAGACAACAACTATGGTATGCTCGTCTGTTCATAGATGTTGCAACATTGGACGAGCTTCCTTGATCTGTCAATACTTTGTTACCGAATCGGACACGCTTAGAGCAGGTTGTTGATTAGGAATGGGTTCCCCTTGCTTGTACCAACTGCCATTGCTTTGGGCATTTGATGGGCCAATGTACTGAAGTGGGACTTGGAGTCAGCAAGGTGATTGAGGACAAGTAACAACAATCTATGAGGATAGAGATGGGAGTGGTACATTTGGCACAAATGAGGGTAATAGAGATTGGATCGGGTACATCGCATTTATTGGGCTCTAATATGATATTTAAAATAATTTTAAACAAGATTAATATGAAACAAATAATCAAATAGCAATCAAGCACCCATCATTACAAAATACAAACTGACATGAGGTTTGGAAAGAGTTGAAGAGTTTGAGTTGAAAATTTTAGAGTCTAAACTTTATTTAAAAAGTATGAAACAATTTATACATAAATATATATAAATTATGTATTATATAGGGTTTCGATTTCTTTGGGTAACCCGACACGTGAACCCGAGCCCAACCTGATTTATGATCGGGTCCAAATATTTTAATCCGAACCCAAGCCCGTACCCAAGTATGTTCAACCCTATCCCAACCCATTAGCGGATTTACTCCATCGGGCTCGGGTTTAGCCCGTCCGAGTTGCACCCCTAATTCTAGGTAAGAGGGGAGGATATGATCAAACTAACTCGGATCATGTTAATGAGAGGCAAGCCTTGGTGGTGTTTACTGCAGGTGGAGTGGGACGCCTAGGTCGGGCCTTGTGGTTCCAATGGTGCAGTCGGTCTCTGGGCTGATTATATGGGCAGTCCTAGTCCTAGGGTCTCCAAGAAAATCCATGTGAGAAGAGGTGCTAGGAATATCCCATTGGGATATGCAGACCATTGGTTAAATGAAGGTATGAGTGGCCAGTCATCATAGGAGCTAACAATAGACGACCCCAATTGGAGCTTGTTACTAACAAGTGAGGAGGGTGAGCAGTCCAACAGCCTTCAGAGAACTACGACGAGTACCAGTTGGGTAACTCTTTCACAGCCCTCTAGAAAGAGTCCTAGAATAGGGGTTCATCCCCGTTATTAATGTCAATCATAACATGGAACGTCCGAGGTGCCAATTCGATCGAACGATGGAGAGAGATTATGGATTGCATCGAGCAGTTTCAGTGCTACATAGTTTCGCTTTTGGAGACTAAATTCAAGCCCCCCATCAAGCTTTCAAGGAGAACTCCTGCATATTGGTCTTAATCTCATAACCTTGATATTTGTGATATTGCTTGGATCTGGATTCTGAGGGATACAATGACGTGGTTAGGATAAGTTCATCTGCTCTGAGCAGTTGATAGTGGTTGAGTTTACTAAACAAGCAACGTTACAAGTTGTCTTTGTAGCGGTCTATGGACATAATTATCGAGCTAATAGATTTCAACTTTGTCAAGCTATAATTTAGGTTAGTGTTGCAATTGGTGATTCTCAGTCTTTGCTTATGGTAGGGGTATTTAATCAAGGTTCACAATATCAGTATCGGAATCTTCCTATGAGTATCTATATCGCCGGTTTCGGATCGGAGTATCGAATTTTTTGGTATTGAAAAACAAATAATTATTAATAAATGATTAAACTTAGGGAAAAAATATTTTATGCTTTTAGGCATAATTTTAAATATTTTCTGTGTTGTTTCTTACTAATTTTGGAATTGAATGAAATACCTTTGCCGATTGGATTACTTGATAGATAATTTTTCTTCTTTTACATGCTTTTACACCATTGATAATTGTTCTTTTTCATTCAAATTTCTTTCCTGAATTGACTGGAAAAGAGACCCCAATGTCGATATTCGTCAGTATCGGTGCTAGTCGGTATCGGATCGGGGCATGCCAAACCGTATCGGTATCGGCCGTATCGGATCGGTATCGGCCGCTGCTACAACCAATGATTTTAATACTATCTTATATGGGCATGAGAAGATAGGAGGACACAATTCTTACAGATTTTCAATGGTGCCTTCTGGGCTCTGCTTTAACTTGCTTGTTGCGCACATGGCACTCATGGTCTTGGAAAAATAGGGTTGTCCATAAGCGCATAACCTGTCAGTTAGATAGAGCTCGTGGCAATTGTAAATGGCTAGATATGTTTCCATTAGTCTCTGCCGAAGGTCTTGCTGCTACCACCAGGACCACACACCATTTTGAATG
Organism: Iris pallida; assembly: GCA_029216955.1. Lineage (NCBI taxonomy): Eukaryota > Viridiplantae > Streptophyta > Magnoliopsida > Asparagales > Iridaceae > Iris > Iris pallida. Next base: position 3,656,646 of record JANAVB010034616.1, on the reverse strand, counting down.
TAAAATTAACTCAAATGCTTTTAGGGTTGGATATCCTCTAATTAAAGCCCCAAAACATTCCAAAAATTGATCATAATCATGTTAGATAGGGTTAGATAAAACCATATAAATACATGGCTTCTTCATAGTTTCTTCCATTGTTATCCTCATAGACCAACACCTCCAACCATTTCCAGGTTAGCAACCAACCTTCTCCTTGCAATTTTTTTTATGACTCTTCCTTTGAAACCTGCCAAGTCACTTCCCCAATAGACAACAATATAGCTGGTTCTTTGATAGTGTCTATACTAGTTGGGTTAGATATATAATGTTTTTTTTTTTGGGGGGGGGGGGTTTAAATTAGATATATGATCTTGATTGAGAGATTATTGAAACTTTATAGGGCCTCAATTGATATCCCGAACCAGTGGCACATAGAATTGTGTGCCACTCTACGTATCACTACTGTAACGTGATTGTTAGTATTGCTTCATTTCTAGTAGTCCATGATTACTATTAACTGAGTATTGACTGAATTTCCTTTGCACATATATGTTTTGTCCCAAACTGGAAATATAGCTAGTATGAGAGTTTTATTCACAAGCATCTGTGTTGATTTAAATTTTTATTCACTCTACATATATGTTTTGTCCCAAATTTCAAAGTAACCAGTTGCTTAAATTGGATCCTTTATGTTAGATTTTTGCTCTATTACTTAGACGTAGAGTGGAACATTGTGTTGATAAGTTTTTCCATTAAGTTGATAAGGTAGCCGTTGGGAATTCTGTTTGATTCTAATTTATGGATAATGAAATTTGGTATATTTTGATGGTTGAAATGTGGATATTGTTATTTGATCTATAAATTAGTTAAGGTTGACTAATGCAGTGGTTATCTTTGGGTTAGCCCTGACATTAGTGCCAGTCATGGTCGATTTTGGATCGTGAAAGCCCTTATGGTCCCTTAGCCCCTTTTGGGTACCCTTTTTATTAAAGCGTAGAGATAAATGAGAGAATGATCAAAATCATTTATCATTTGACGAATTGTCTTTATGTCTCGATCATATAGATTTCTGAATAATTATTTTGCATGAATCCAAATCCAACTAGGTCCTTCGAGCCAAAAAGTCATTACAATGCTATCATGCGGAGTGGGACATTATAGTAACAATTTGTCTACCTCAGTTTCTATAGAAGTTTTCCTTCACATGCAATTCTATCGAAAAATGGGAGCATCATAAGTAGTTCGCTAATCTTTTATTGTATTCTTACATGTACCCGTTGTGACTACTAATTGACATCGTGAGTATGTCACCAACCTCATAGCCAGCTACATGTTATTCCGTCATAAGATGTCGCTGGTAGGAGTAAAGGTTGCTGGTTGCTAATACATGGCTAATCCCACATTTTTTTAGCGAGAATGGTAATTCATAAAATTTATACTAATGTTATATTCCAGGTAATTTAATTTTGTAATAAACACATTAATTTATGTTCCCGGAAATACGATGTATTATACCAAACACGATAATACAAAATTCCTTAGAAATTTGATGCCTAGGTCTAGTATTTTCCTAGAATATAATATCACATTAATATTGCAACCCGCATACCAAAAGACCCTATGGTGTTGGACTCGGCCATGGCCGATCGAAGCACAAACCTAGTCCTTACTCGCAAATAGTTCTTCAAATCCAAATCAGGTTAGGAGAGACCTGACTTTAAACTGGGTAAGGATCGAATTAAATAAACTATTCATAATTGGCGACCTGAACCAATTTTGAGACCGAATCACATTTCTTGCATACTAACTGAAAAAATTGAGATATTTTTTACCATATTAGGGGTATTTTGGTCAATACTTACAAACTATCATTAGAAGTATTTGACGAAAATATTCTCCACATATACACGATCGTTGCGAGTGATGTCTTTTTTCTCTTATATACAAAATAAATGACCAGAGTACCCATCCAAATAATTATAAGAGAAAATTTCATGCATAGAGATATATTCGAAGAGGATTGTAGAGAAAAAAGGAGAGGTCTTAGAAAATTTGAGAGAGAGGGAGAGAGGGGGAGAGAATCAAAGATGGGCGCCAACTGTGTTGGCTCATTTTTCCATAATAAAAAGAAATGCGAGGTGGCACTTCACATATTTTATAAATTAAAAATTAAAATCCTGATGGATACTTCTGGTATTTATTTAATTTTTTTTAAATGATAATTTCCAACGAGATCATTAAAATTCAAAACAAAACTTAGTTGGGATAATTCTTGCATATTATTTGCACAAATTAAAAATAGAACATGATTGGGATAAATCTTATCTATTATTTTTAAAAAAAATTAAAATTTAATTGGGATAATTATGGTATATTATTTAAATAAAATTAAAACATTCTAATTGTAACAATTGGTATATATTATTTAAAAATTAACAATGATCAGAAAAAGAACTGTAATTACAATAAGCGCATGGTTCGGATATCTGCATCCGACTCTGTTTGAAAATATTTGAAAAACAATGGGATAAAAATAAGTGTTGCAAGCCATGACAACAAATGTATAGTAACTGATCTGGAAAAGTAGTATGCGTATTCGATTTATTTAAGTTACTCGCAATATCCTTTTTTTTATGGGTTCGACTAAAGGCACTCCAGCCTTTACTAAGGACATCCCACACTTAAAAAAAAAAAAAAAAAAATTGAAATACCTATTCTACCCCTCTCCCCCTCCCTCTGTTCGGCCGCTCCCCTCCCCGCTTCCCCGACCCTCCTCCGACGAACCCCCTCCCCCGCCGCTCCCCCGGCCTCCCTCCCCTCCTCCGACGACCCCCCTCCCCTCCCCCGCCCTCCTCCTCGCTCCTCCCCCGACCCCCCTGACCCCCTCCCCTCCTCCTCGGTCCCCCGACCCCTCCCCTTCTCCTCCGGCCCTCCGACCCAGACCTCCGACCGAGGAGGAGGGGTCGGGAGGAAGAGCAGAGGGTTGGAGGAGGAGGGCGGGGGAGAGGGGGGGCGGGGGAGCGAGGAGGAGGGTGGCGGAGCAGGGGGGATCGGGGGAGCTGGAGGGGGAGGGGGTCGGGGGAGGAGCGGGGGAGGTCGAGGGAGGGGAGGGGGGTCGTCGGAGGAGGGGAGGGAGGCCGGGGGAGCGGCGGGGGAGGGGGTTCGTCGGAGGAGGGTCGGGGAAGCGGGGAGGGGAGCGGCCGAACAGAGGGAGGGGGAGAGGGGTAGAATAGGTATTTCAATTTTTTTTTTTTTATTTATTTATTTATTTTTTTTTTTAAGTGTGGGGTGTCCTTAGTAAAGACTGGGGTGCCTTTAGTCGCACCCTTTTTTTATATATAGAAATATGATTAATCCGATTCCAATTTTCAAACACCACCATGGAGAATGGAATAGATTTAAGATTGGAATATCTATAAGAGATTAAATCTTATGTCAAAAATCCTTTTCTCCAATTCTTCAATAGAAACTGTTACACGGAAATAATTCAGTTCAACCTACTTTATAATTAATCATTATTCCTAATCCTATTTGTAGAAGATCACAAAAAGTTGTATATATACTTCATCCCTTCGTAGGTGAAACTAATATCAAAGCACCGTACGTCCCGAAAGGTTGGAAGAAAGCATGGCCCAGCAAACCCAAAATCCTGCAACACTGCAATCTGTTGTAGCCACCATCGACTCGCTCCCCGTCGTCCTCGTCGACCCCTCTTTTCTCTGCGCGATATGCCACGTCGGGTATGTGCCCGAGTCCGGACCAGGATCCCAGGATGCCGAGGCCAAAGGGTTCGGTTATGTGTCCGAGTCGGAACCAAGATCCAATGATGCCGAGGCCAGAGGGCTCCCGTGCGGCCACACGTACCATACGAGGTGCATTGTCCCGTGGCTCCGCATACGCAACTCCTGCCCCCTCTGCCGTCGTCCTCCGCTCGTGCAGCATGTTGAAATGGTCGTGCAGCATGTTGAAATGGAAGAGACGGAGTTAGAGATGTTGTCCTACATTTATGAGAACTATGCTGCTAATCGTCACGCGCATGATGCTCAAGTACACGAACGTGATGACGAAGTCGCATTAGTTGAGCAATATTTGCGTGAAATGGAACAGACGGAGTCAATAGACTAATTATGCTAATCATTAGCGACGTGTCTCGCAATGACGAATAACATTTAAGATAAAAACAGTTTGGTTGATTTGGATTGTTTTATTTTATTTCTATAATTATTGTTCAATGGTTGTGAAATTAATTTTAGACCGTCTCTGCCTCATGTATTTTTTTTACAGTACACTAGGACATGCACGTGGATATTGTTGAAAAATAATTCAAATATTTAAATATATTTGAATTAAGATTTTTTGAATAATTATTTTTTTTTTTGATATTTTTTCTTTAAATTTAGTTTTAAACAGTTTTTAATTTACTTGTCAAATATATATTTATACGGAATAAAGGAGAGTTAATTTTTATCTAAGCGGATGAGAAAGTTAATTTTTATCCTCCTTAATTTTTTAAAAATAACACAGATCATGATATACATATGGCTTAAACGGCTCACTTTTAAGCCGTTTTGAAGCCTCATTATATTTGTTGTTCAATAGTTGTGGAAATTAATTTTAGACTACCTCATGTTTTCCATTTGCCGCACAAAGAAAAATTTGGTAGATTAAATTGATTCAGGACAAGTTTAGTTCCTTAAAGAACATTTTTAAGGTTTAGTTAGATTTGGATGAAAATGTTTGGATTTCAATTTGTGTTAGATTATGCTAGAATTGAAATTAGCCAAATTGTACACCATCGATCAGAACAATGGGTGGGCGCAAGGTTCCAGCAGAGATGTCTGCATTCGTTCTGACGGAGGATGTCTTTGACAATATTTTAAAAAACAATGGGATAAAAATAGAGGACTACCAATGCAGTTCGACATATTATCTTTTAATTTGACAAATGTATATTGATCTACATAAACGGAGTATCAATGCAGTTCGACATCAACAACCATGATCCACAATTCCATGTTTCAAACACCATAGAGATACGAATAGATTTATATGGAAAGAGAGTAAATTCTTACAACCGACGTATGATTAATCTGATTCCAAGTTTCAAACACCATAGAGAGACACATATATCTAAGATTGGAATATCTATATGGAAAGAGATTAAATTCTTACAACTGACGACGTGGCACCTAGGTGGCAATTACAAATGTCACGTTTATTGCCAACATGGTGGGTACGACCAACATGGTGCCAGGTGACAGCCACCCCACCCACCCTCCACCCCCTCTGGCTGCACCATTCCTTATTAGTCCCGAGACACATCAAGATGGAAGAACAGAAGCCAGAACCAGAGACCTCATGCAAATACCTATAAGGAGATTTGCTTTCTGATTTGAACCACAAGTTGCAGTCGAGATCAGATATTCATATAAAACTTTCTCTCTAACGATTCTCGAAACCTCTTTGACTATTCTCAAAAGAACCTAAAGTTGCAATAGAGACTTCGGAGATTCATGCAAACAAATTTGCTCTCCAAAGAACATGAATTCAATTAAATACTACTATCATTTTAGTTTACAGTTTACAACTTCCTTTTTCAGTTACGAACTTATAGAAAGAGAGCATTCTTCCTTGAAAAGAATTGCGATTGGGAGACAACAGAACATAATTATTACAAGATATAACTTGTTCTTCCTCGCAAACATTGTTGCAAATGAGATAGAACGTTTACAGTAGAAGAAAGGAAAGGAAGATATAATAATAAATTATTATTTTCATTGTTGTGGTAAAGACCATCGTTGCTCAAAACAAAATTCATCTGCCGCGATCTGCTCCCAGGAACTAGCAAGTATTCAAAGAACTTCTGGAACACTCATAGTCACCTTTTTTTGTGACTCGACGAACATCTTGGACTCAAGGGACCCCTTTATCTTTAAATTTTTTGTGTCTCCAAAAGAAGGTCTGAGGGAGGGATGGAAACCCCATCTCCACTCATGTCTGATATGAGACTAAAATACCAATACTAAAAAAATAACTTTATATTTTAAATCCCGTAACATGCACCAGTCCGCGCCTACAACCGTGCATGCGTCCGCGCGATGTGCCGCTTTGCGCCTTTGAGCCCGATTTCGAGTCATAAAAAAGCATACATGCTTTCTTTGAGAAGTTAATTTTTTTTCTCCTAGAAAAATTGTAAACCCCAAATTTTTTTTAATGTTATTTTGTTAATAATTTATTTCACTTAAAATATTCTACAGTAGTCTTATAAAAAAAATTTACTTTTAATTTTAAGATTTTTATTTTATTTGTTAGCAAGTGAAAGGCTACATAACTACATGTGCTAATTAATTCGAACAAATATTGGTATTATTTTGTTATTTGGAAATTTTCACTATTTTATTGTATTTTATAGTATTTCACTAATTTCTAAAATACTTGCATTTAATAAATATTTTTTTATTTTTATTTTGTCTACTAATATTAAATAGTAGCAAAAAATTACAGTATAAGTAGTCGGTAAGTTAATTGTTCAAGTAAAATATTTTTTGTGAATTTTATGATATTTTATATAAATTATTTGGATTTATTTCATGATATAAATATATAGATATATAGAAACCATAGAACCGATATATTATATGCATAAATAATTGTTAAGAAAAAAAAGGAGAGAGAAAAACCTTTCATAGCCTAAATCGATCCCAAATTTTTTTATATATACGAAACCATAGAACCGATAATAAAGGAGCGCTAGGAATTATTGGTCGAGGAAGAGAGCAACGAAGCCCTAATACCAAAGCACTTCTGTCACGCCCCAGAACCAGAATACTGGAGAGCGGGGGAGAGACACAGCCAGCTACGTACATTGAAGTGAATTCCACCTCGTAATACGGTCACGATTGTCTAGATGTATGAGGGTTTACTATAAGCCATTAGTCTCTTAGGGTCAAGAACAAGTCTAGTGTCTCAATCTCAAGCAAGCAAGTAAATGTAACAAGATGGTAGATCATCAGACATACAAGGTAAGACGTCCCAAATATTATATATTCAGATGATCATGAAGCTAGTCATACAAAATGCGAAGACTAGCAAGAGTTTAAGTCATACATGATCAACCCTAGGATGTGTCAATCATGTTACAGCCATTAGGCAGAGATGAATGTAAATTCAGCACGAGTTAACACTTGCTCGGCAGCTAAACGTCTTAAAAGAATAATTTTACAATAGCGTGGAAGAGCAAAATAAAACCCACTCGTTGCCAGGGTTCCTTCTAGTGGTCACCATCTGGTAGAAAGGCTGGAAGATCCTCGGGAGCTGCTCCAAAATTTGGCCATACAAAACCAGCTGGGTCAGACCCCAAAAAGAGTAAGTGCCACAAAGGAGGCTTCACTTAAGAACTAAAACCAGTATATTAGCACATAAGGTCATAGATGAAATAACAAAAGACATGAGTTAGAGAAAACATGGTGATAAACGATAAGTTAACTAAAGGACTATTCCGGTAACCAAGTTACAACCCGTAAATGAAACAAGGACCGGGGTTGTAACCCTTCACCTGAACGGAACTTAGTCTCTAACCAATTATCGATAAAGTAAAGCATACACAAGCATATCCTGAGATAGCCATGTACTGGATCTAGGTAAGACTAGACAAGGTGGGACTCCATCCAACATTCACGGCCAACCAAGAGTACGACTTGATATTTAAACTAACTAGGGTTATCACAAGTCTAGTTACTAGCAAGATGCAATGAGATATCCCTACGGCCATAAGCCCTGCAGACTATCCAGGTTATCCAGACGCAAGGTTCGTGCTAAGAGTTATCATGACTTGTTAGGTGACTTGAGTGCAACACATGACAGTGTGTATAGTAATCGTTACATGAAGTGCCCCATATGACAGAGAGTTGAAAATGTGCCCTACTCGTCGGCAGACTACAAGTCCATCAGAGAAGGAGCCCAGATAATGGGATTGCCTGTAGCCAGAATACCTCTCTATATGAACTACTTGATCAATCTAGTTATTAACCTAGTCAGATTCAGTATAAATCCCTGACCGTGGTAACCAGAGATACAAGTCCTAGACATGATGTGAGACAAGACTGGTAGCTTATACAAGCACATTCAATACAATCATCTACGGTGTCAAGATGAGAATTTACTTAGCATATCAAGTTAGCCATCGCAATAGCGTTCAAGGTTACATGTCGAGATTACTTAGCAGGTCAAGATAACCGTCGCAACTGTGCTCATGAGTTCATATCAGGATTACTTGTGAGGGGTGCACCACAACGGGTCACCATCATGTCATGTTACTTGTACTAGTTACTTGTTAGGAGCGTGCCATGACGGACCACTATCATGAGTTTTCACAAAATTATGCCATGTACAGATTATCATTACAATATTAACATATCATGATTATATCGAGTTCATGTCAAAAAGTCGTAAGGATATAATAAGGGGTGCCATGCGCCCAATAAAGATGAATCTAGGACAATGGATGCCAGGGCCATACTGCGCCGAGCAAGGGGGTAAGATACGCTAATGCTAAGAAGCCTCCGGGAAGGGGAGTACGCCAAAGGAGTATGCCAATGGGAGTACGCCAAAGGAGTACGCCAAGGGAAGTATGCATAAAGGGAGTACGCCAAGGGAAGTACAGCAAAGGAATATGCCAAGGGAAGTACGCGTAAAGGAGTACACCAAAGGAATATGCCAAGGGAAGTACGCGTAAAGGAATACGCATAAAGGAGTATGCTAAGGGAAGTACGCATAAAGGAATACGCGTAAAGGAGTATGCCAAGGGAAGTAAGCGTAAAGGAATACGCGTATGTAGAAGCATGGAAAATGTTATTTTTAGTCCTACATCGGATAGGAGAAGAAGAAAGGGCTCACTCCATTATATAAATAGAGCCCCATTGCCTCCTTTGGAAAGGGCACCAACTTTCCTTACCTCATTCCAACTTGGACTCTGTTTGCCATTAAAATCGTTTGATTGCAAATCTTAATGCAAACAGAACAGTGTTACAATATAAGACTTAGATGTAGTCCTAGGAGTACACTTTTGTTTAATCTGGGTCCTAAGTGCCAATGGAGCGAGTGGTAATGCGTTGACTCCGTTGACGGGCTGACGACGGTTATCGGTTCTCTGAAGGTATAGATTGCTCTGGGTACTGGAGCTGGCTGAGAGGAGGAAGATGTTGAGTGTCTGTATCTGCCTCTCTGGTGATATCTGTCTGGATTGTCCGTATGTATGTCTCTCTGTGTGCTTGTGTCAGAAGGAAATGGTCCTTCTATTTATAGCTGGGCAGGTTGGCTGCTCATGCGCACATATGTAGGATGCACCGGTGCGTGGGGACGCCAGATGGAGATTGCTGATGGAGGCGCATGGATGATGTGCCCTACTCGCGGGGTTGAATTCTTCGTACTGCTGTTGTGAGTCGGTACGTAGCAGAGGAGAAGATCTTTCTGTTGCTGAGATCTTGGATGAGTTGAGTCAAAGGACACGTGTCCTCGACCCATGGCTCGGAGATCTCTGATTTGGTGGAGGGGATGATTTGGTGGGATGCACCTTGGATTGGGCGCATGATGAAATTTTGGCTCGTGACCTTTAGAAGTCACGAGCCGTTCTGGGCGCATGGCTTTTGAGGAGCATGCGAGCGACTTTCCTTCTGTCTTTCGGGATCAGAGATCAGTCTGGGGCGCATGGCTTTCGAGGCGCATGCAAAGCTTCAACTGGAGACTCTTCTTATATCTTTAGGGATCAGTGAAGGGTCTGAGGCGCATGGCTTTTGAGGCGCATGCAGGTTTGGGCGCATGGCCGCGGAGGCGCATGCGGGTGGTCGAGTGGCCACGTGACAGTAGCCATCGGGATAGAGTCATGATGATGCTAACGTTGTGGATGCTTCATTTTCTACAAAAGCTGTCAACCGTTCAGGCTTGGGGAGGCGTACTGCCAACTCTGTCAGTTCAGCATTTAATGTTGGTGACATTCGATGGACAGCTGAGTGGGCGCGTCGGTTGGCGTTCCACTAGGCGTATGGGGACGCATGGGGCATATCCCCTGTGATGCGCTCGGTACAGGGCACATCTGTTTGATGTTTGAAGAGGTGTGATGCGCTGACCAGCCGGCGCATCCGATACGTCTTTGATGATGCGACTGTTTCGCTTCTCGAGTACTTTTAATAGCCGTTTGGCTGAAGTCGAGGCGTCTGGTTCATCCATTTAATGTGAGTTCATTGCACGGAATTCGGAGAGCCATCCACTTGGCGCATGAATTTGATCTGCCCGGCCTATAAATAGTAGCATGGAGAGAAGGTTGGCCTCTTATTCCCTCACGTCTTTCCAATATGAACTCGAGTTCTCGGGTGCATTCTGTTGACGAGGTGCTCCCGAGGGTGAAGATGAGACGCCATGTCGTCGTTGATGCTCTTGAAGGTGACTGTTACATCCAAAAGACGGAGTCGAGGGCTTCCGAGACGGGCGAAAGGTGCCTGTTGCATCCAAAGATAGGGATGCTCGGGCCTCGTCTTCGTTGTTCCGGAAGAGCCGTAGATCGGAATGGCGGTGTTAGGCTCTCTCTTCCTTTAAAGTGGGTGTCGCCCACTCTGAAAGCTGCTCCTTTAGCCGTATTTCGATCACGGTCTTCCTTGGCCTTTGGAGGCTCGTTCGAAGCCTCCTCTGGCCACAGATCTGCCGTGCTCTTCTCTTCCTTGGTTCCAGCCAGAGGGTTAAATGCTTTGTGGAAGCATTTATCAGGTGAGCCTGGCTGGAAGAGCGGCACGTAACTGGGCTGCTGAAGGGATACACATAACTGAGCTGGATGCACATAACTGAGCTGCTGAAGAGATAGCGGAATGCGCCTGGATGGAGACGCATAGTATCTGCTGTGCCTCACTGGTGGCACATGGTAACTGCTGCGCCTATCTGGAGACGCATGGTGGCCGCTGCGCCTATCTGAAGGCGCATGGTGGCCGCTGGCTGTAGACTTAGGATCTTTCCTTTGTAGAAATTCTCCTTTGTACAACCTTTTCTAGACATGTAATAGACTTTTATATATAAAATGAAAAGTCCTTCTTTAAATGTCTATACTTATTGACTTTGCTGTGAAGTGTTCTGTGCGAGTTCTGGCGCATGTAGTGTCTGGCGCATGGTCTTTCTGGTTGTGAAATTCCATGCTTCTACAAGACCCCCTTCAAAGTTTTCAAAACTTTTGAATAAGTTTTGGAATACTTTGAATAAGAAGCATGGCGATCAGGACGCATGACTGTTGGGGCGCATGCTTGTTCAGCCGTATGCTCTTCTAAATTAATGAATTTGATAATGCCTCGGTAACCGAAAAGATTAATGATGATCTTTTGGTTTTATCTGCTGTTATCTTCACAGGACCCGAGGCGACGGCTGAGATCACTCATCATCGGTTCACGCGTGCGACCACGGCCTATAAATAGGTAAGAGGTGGAAAGAGAGAGTTTTTCTACTCTGTGCCTTTGTCTCCTTTAGAGTTCTTCTGAAAACCCTAATTTCTTCCTCTCTGTTAGAATGGCTCCCAAGACTCCCCGCGGCGGTGCCGACAAAGGAAAGGGAAAGGAGAAGGAGCCGGTAGAGGCTGTCGTGAGTGACATTCCTCGCCCGCCTGTCGAAGTTCGGCCGGCGGTAGTCGGTGAGCTTTATTGTCTCCTATCGATGTGGAAAACTTTCCCGCCGACGTGTATAGGCTCAGGCCTTTATCGTGCACTGTGGCTTTAATTGCTGACGCGCATGGGTTTTACACCCTGATGATGCGCCGAAGCCTTCGCTGACGCGCATGGGCTCACGCCTTGACGATGCGCCGAGGCTCTACCGCTAATGCGCATGGGTTTATACCCTGATGATGCGCTGAGACTCCTTTTTCAGATGCGCTTGATACGCGCATCTGACGAGCGTGAAGCTCTGATCTTTGTGTTGTCTCTAATATCTTTGTATTTTTGTGTCAGTGTCGATGACTATCCCACCCTTGAACGAAGTGCTCCTGGACGTTGCACTCTGTCAGATGGGAGTAGATTATGATGAAGAGGTGATAAACCCTGCTCAAGCGACTATTATGTTGGATCAACATCCCGAAAGAATGATTCAAATTCGGGAACAACATCACGGGTTCCTTAAACGGATGATAGAACGTGGCGTTCTAAAATCTGCCACTTCCGAAAAAGTGACCTTCTTAAAGCCTGAGTTCCTGTTCGGAGACCGCCTTTCTTCTACTGAAGCCACGGTGCTGAAGGTTAAAGAAGACTGGTTCTTTACAGCCAAGGGTGTGCATATGACCGTCAGACAGCTTGAACGTCAATGGCCTTTGTTAACTTTCTGTCGTCTTGCTTATAAAAGGAGAATGTCCTGGGACATTACTCCATCTCAAGGAGGAGCGGTGGCAGGCGTCATCAGAATTGATTCTTCTTCTGATCAGAGGGATACTCTGACCGCCTCGCGAGCTGGTACCTCTCACACCTGGCGGACTCTTCGTCCTGGGAGTATTTATAGCGATGTTCCCGTCAATACTTTTGCCTTGGGTGCCTCGACTTTTGCTCGTCGCATGTTGTTGATGGAACAATCATACCCCAAGGGAGAATTTCGGGTAGAGGGTTGGTGCCATTATGTCTCAAAATGGGACAAACTGACACACTGGATCCTGTCGCGATTTCAGACTGAGCTCGAAGAGATTGGGCTGACCGCTGCGATCCGTACCACTCAGGCAGGTGTAGAGATTAATAGGCACATGTTCCTTGCGCTTTTGGAGATGTTTGATACCCATACCGGGACCTTCTTCACTCCAGTGGAGGAGCTAGGGCTCGCGCTTCATGAGATGTACGAGGTATCGAAACTCCCCTGGGGATCGGAGCCTTACGAGGAGTACTTCCCGACCAATGAAGAATTCCAGGTCTTGGGAGACAAAGCTGATGAGATTATGGCTGTCTTCAAAGAAGTAGCGAGTCATCACTACTATATGCAGAAGAAGGACAGGGGCGGGACGCAGCCTCATGTGACTTCTTGGAGAGATCACATCTTTAGGCAGGACAAAGAGGATCCTTCCCATTTTTCTACTCCGCCGGCACTTTCTCGTAACGAGGTGCTTTCTGAAATGAGCAGGTTAGGCGAGAAGAATCCCTTGGAGAACGAGGACCAGCAGTCGGATGAACGCTCCTATAGCTATTTTTGGCATCTCACCTATCGGATGTCGCCAAAAGCAGTATTAGTCGCGTATCTTATGATTTGGCTCCGGGACCGCATCTTTTCAGGCGGGTCTGGCTCTGTAGAGAGGGTGACTCGGAACTTAATTCTGCCAGCCGTGAAGTTGGCCTTCGGCCGTCCTTTAGCTTTACTCCCCGCAATGGTGTGTAACCTGTTGCGGGGTCTTCGAGAGTTTGCGGGAGATGTCGTTCACGAGCGGGGCAAAAACAACAACTTCCCGCGTGCCGAACTGCCATTTCATTATTTGATGGGGTGGTTAATTTTACACCATCCCAATGTGATGAGCCCGGATTCGGAGGAAGACCACAGGTTCGGAGATGCGTTCCTCCGGCGTTTCCACCGGAGGAATTGGTCGCACACCGGTGTTCCCGTTTGCAGGAAAGTTTTATTCCATCTTCAGGGATGGGAGATCGCCAAAGTTGGTCCTGTCTTCTCCGATTTTGAGGCCAACGAAGATCTGGTGGACTCGGGTGAGGATGCCACCACTCTGTCTCCATGGGGATTCCGCTGGCTGCAAAGTATCCGGCCGTCCTATTTGGTATATCGGAACAGGAACCAGTGTTACCTGGAATCGTATCTGTCGAGCCGCTTTGCGAGGCAATTCGGGTACGCCCAATTGATGTTGGATAATCCCAGTATTACCTTGGGGTACGCTGGAAGTTTGCTGGATGGTGCACGAGCTAGGCATTACTATAATGCCGGATGTACTGGAGCCCGCTTTACGCTTCCTGTCCAGAATCCGCGGCCGCCGATTCTCTACCCAGCCGCCAGATTTTACTGTGCTATGGCTGCTCCGCCCACCGGATATGATAGGGAGACCAGTTTTATTGCAGGCACCCATTTAGCGGCGGGTGCAGACACCTTGGTGAAGGCTCGGTCGTACCGTCTGCCCGAGTCGGGTCGAGGCGCCCCCGCCGTATCTACCGGGGGTCAGGCAAAACCCTCGGTTGATCAAACGAAAAGGGGTGCAGATACAAAAGTCGACTCTTCTGTATCGAAAAAGCAGAAGAGGGCATCGTCACCGACGGTGTCCTCGAACTCTGCATCTGCAGAGGTAAGATGTCCTGTAAGGTTTGATTTCAGGTTCAGCTTCTTATGTAATCATGCTTCTCCCTTTTTGTGTAGGAGCCGCTGATAAGAAAGCCTCGCACTCCAAAATTTGGTGGGAGCAGGCCAAAGGAGATGGCGGGCTCGTCTGACATGCGTATTCTGCATACTATGATATCTCCCATGGAGGAGAATACCGAGGATGTTGCTGTAGAGATTCTAGCATCTCCGGATTATGTCAGACGGGAAGCTGAGGATGCAGCAGCTTCCGAGAAGGTGAAGGCCACAGCGTCGGCCTTGGATGACGTTGCCACAAACCCGCAAGAGTCTGTTACGGGGGCAACAGATATGGTTGAGACAGAGGGGAGGGTTGATTCCCCTCCTTATCATGATGAGGGAAGGTCGGCTGAATCATTGCCGAGTCCTACCCCGGCTTCAACCGTGGTAGTTGTGGTGGCTACCGATCAGGAGGTAGCAACAGATTCTGTCCCTGTGGAGGGACTTGATGACGAGACCCGTCTGCCGGTGACGACCACTGAGGCGGGTCAAGAGACAAATGATAATCTTCCTGTTCTGGAAAGGGAGGTACCAGCTGTTGATATGAAGTTGGGGGTAGAAGAGGTGGCCGTTGACGTCGGTGGTTCCTCCGGGCTTGAGAAGGGCGAGGGTGTGGAACCCTCTGTTGCCCCTCCCACTTGGGGTACTATTTCGACGCCTGTGCGGGCTTCTTCTGTTCCTTCGGCTCCTCGGGCTAGCAGTCCAGCCCCTGTTGATGAAGAGCCCATTGATGCCGAGGTTCAAGCCTCGCAGGTTGAGGTTGGCGGATCTTCTTCCGGTTCGCAAACTGTAGTGGCTCCTCCAACTCCTGCTATGACGCCGCAGGTCCTGACAAATGCAGACGAGTATGTAAAATTCCTCGTTGAGGGGGTATACAAAATGCTGCAGAAGGGTGTATCTGCGGTGATGGATGCCAATGGGAGCTTTGCGACGGCAAGAACTCTGGCAATGCCCTGTATCGAGCTGATCCACATTCACCAAGGCCACGACCATATGGCCGAAATTCTGGAGGCTTCGGTGATCGAGCTGGACGAGCGGCTCGCGAAACTTCAGCACATCCAGCGAAACGACCTCTCCGTCCTGATAGATACGGAGAAGGGGAAGCTGATTGCCGAGATCGAGTCTTCATACCAGGCCACTGTGGGCATTTGGGAGCGCGAGGTGGCTGAGACTGAGGCTGCGGTAGAGCAGTTATCTCAGTCCATGAAGACGACGGTGGAAACTCGAGCTGCATTGGATGCTAATATTGCGGAGATCGACACCCAGATGCGCCGCCTTGAGGACCAACGGGCCCGACTCCAGTTAGACGCCGAGCGTGTCTGGACTGAACACGCAGCATTTCAGAAGAAAGAAGCGACTTTTACTCAGCGGACTCTTGCCTTGGCGCAGCAGCGACAACAGCTTGATACGAAGCATGAGAGCGATACTTCCGCTGGGGCTGTTGAACTGATGCGTCAAGAAGCTGAGCGACGAGTCCTGGCGACTGTGGAGGCCCGTACAGTCGACCTAAGGCTTCGAGTCAGGGAGCTCTCAGCCCACCCTGGGGAGGTTCAGGGACTGTAGTTTTTCTCCTTTTTTATGCTCTTTTGCAACCCTTTGCTGAGGGATAATGTAGTCTTTTGTACTCTCTATTTCAGAAAATAAAGAAGTACACAACTTTTTGTGATGTGTTCATTTTTGTTATTATGAACTTGATGATTTGTGTGGACCTATTATCTTTTGCGCACCTTGGTTTTTAGGCACAGATAATAAGTTTGAAGGAACCAACATGTTTGCTCAGAGGTGATGTGGACATGGCAATTATTGGGTTCAAATGATAGAATCATCCTACTCAGAGGTGTGATGGACGTGGTAGGAATGATCCTGGGGGATACGCTGAACAACTCAAAGGTGATATGGACGTGGAAGTTCGGCGATCAATGTACGACAACGCAGGGGTTGTTTGTACGAGATATTTACTCAGAGGTAATATGGACGTGGTAAACATGAAGAATAGCGTAGGCTTACGAAGTGTAAGATTCCGCTTTGTAGGGTGTAGAGGGACAACTCAGAGGTGATGTGGACGTGGTTGTCTTTCTACTGAAGAAAGCCACGGAACAGATGGGTTCCAGAAGCGGATGAGTTTGTGGAAGGAGATTGTTTGTGAGTCCCGATGATCGGGCCCTCAGATCCCCTTTGTGGAAGTACATGTCTGGAGGATGTCAAGAATAGTACTTCTTTAGGAACTTGCCGTTGATGGGCATCATGAACAAGTCCCCATTGGGTTTGGCGAGGCGGTAAGCACCGTTGGAGTATACCGTCTCTATGATGAAAGGTCCTTCCCACTTGGGCTCAAACTTTCCTGGTGTCTTGTGAGTTAACACCATTGGCCTTCTGACTGCTAAAACCAGGTCGCCAACTTGGAAAGTCCTCTGTTTGACCTTCTTGTTGAAAGCCTGTGATATACGGGCTTGGTAAAGTTCGATGCATTGTTGAGCTAGGAGACGCTTCTCATCGAGTGCCTCCAGTTCCCGCAGACGACGACGTTGATTGTCTTCTTTTGTGAGTTTGTTTGTTATTGCCACGCGGAGTGAGGGTATCTGGATCTCGAGAGGCAGTACCGCTTCGCTCCCGTAGACCAGAGAGAATGGTGTGTTGCCTGTTGGGGTCCGTACCGTTGTGCGGTAGGCCCAAAGGCATTCGCCAAGCTTTTTGTCCCAGTCACGTTTATTGAATAACACGACCTTTCTGAGTAGCCTGACGATGGTTTTGTTGAACGCCTCTGCTAACCCGTTTGCTGCCGGATTATAGGCGGTGGATGCCACATTTTGAATGCGATTCTTGTCACAGAACCTGCTAAAAATATGGCTGATAAACTGAGGACCGTTGTCATGAATAATCCGCCGGGGTACTCCGAAACGATAAATAACATGGTGTTTGATAAAGCTGACCACCCTGGAGCTCTTTACTTTCGCCAGTGGGACTGCTTCTGCCCATTTGGAGAAGTAATCGGTGATGGCCAGGATGAAGCGGTGTCCTCTTGATGAAGGAGGGGTGATAGGTCCCACAATATCCATGCCCCAGGCTTCGAAGGGCCAGGAGACGACTGTAGGATGTAGTGGTTCAGACGGTGTATGTATGAAGTCTGCATGAAGTTGGCATGCGTGACACTTCTTAGCATATTCAACAGCGTCGGCGGCCATGGTTGGCCAGTAGTAGCCCATACGTCGCAGTCGATCCTGTAACTTAGGACCGGGTTGATGAGCTCCGCAAGTTCCGTCATGAGCTTCTTGAAGAGCTTCAGCTGCTTCTTCGTTGGACAGGCATCGAAGGAGGAGCCCATCGAAGGAGCGCCGGTATAGCGTTTTGGTAGCTGTATCGTAGTAGAATCGAAGAGAGCGTCTCCTGACTGAGGCGGCTTCCTTCGGGTCTTCTGGAAGAATTTCGTAGACAGCGAAGTCGATGAACGGGAACCTCCAGTCTCGGACATTAACCCAGTGTTCGTCGGCATGGCGTGGGCCACTTGCAAGCACAGGTTGTTTTTGGGACAAATCAAGTCTCGGCCTGTTACCGTGACATAGTGTTGAGTCCCAAAGGACGCGGCCAATGAGGCTGCGAGGCCAGCCAGAGCGTCAGCCTCCAAGTTTTATAGACGAGGTACGTGTTCGATAAAGAACCCGGTAAAGGTTGAAATGATGTTCAATGCAACTTCATGGTAAGGGATCAGATCTTCATGGCGAACCTCGTACTGCCCTCGAATCTGGTTCACGACGAGTTTTGAGTCACTGTAGGCTTCCAGATGGTCTACCCCGAGCTGTTGTGCGAGTTGGAGTCCCATGACGAGTGCGTTGTAGTCGACAACATTGTTGGAGCACGGCTTTGAAAGGGAGTAAGCACGCTGGATGACCAGCTGATCGGGGGAGACTAAGACTACCCCCACTCCTGCGATGATTTGGCCTTTGGGGCCTGTTCTCGAAGCGCCATCGAAGAACATCCGCCAAACGGAGCTTCCTTCGGTGACGTTGGATTCTTGGACCTCATCCGGGATGTCTTCATAGAGTTTTGAGGATTCTAGGATGGGGTGTGCAGCTAAAAATTCAGCCAGAGCTTGACCTTTAACAGCTTTTTGCGGGACAAACACCATATTATATGGTGTTAGCAAAATCGCCCATGTTGCTAGCCGGGAGTTTAATGATCCTGGCTTCGTCATAAGGACTCTTAGTGGATTGACTCGGGAAATGACATGAATTGTCTGGCCCGAGACATAATGACGAGTCTTCTGGATGGCAAACACCAAGGCCAAGCACTCCTTTTCAACGGGGTTGTACCGGTGTTCGGCCCCGATGAGCGTTCGACTGAGGTAGTAGATTGCTTGCTCATAGCCTGTATCACTGTTTTGAGCCAGCAGAGCGCCAAGGAAATGATCCATGGCACGAACGTAGAGAAGAAATGGTTTGCCCACGACAGGTGCCACCAGGACTGGTGGGCTCGTCAAGTAGGCTTTGATATCGTCGAAAGCCTTTTGGCACTCCTCTGTCCAGACATAAGAGACTCCTTTCTTCATGAGCTGAGTAAAGGGTTGACATTTACCGGAGAGGTTTGCTGCTATGAACCTCCGGATGTATGCCAGACGTCCCTGTAAGCTTCGAAGTTCTCGAAGATTCTTCGGAGGGTCCATGTTGAGGATGGCTTTAGTCTTCTCGGGATCAACATGAATGCCTTTCGCCGTGATGACAAAGCCCAAGAATTTGCCGCTAGAAACCCCCAAGAAGAATTTAGCGGGGTTTATTTTGAGTTGATGCGCCCGTATGAGATCGAATACTGTCTTCAAATCCTGTAGGTGATCTCCTTTGAGGCGGCTCTTGACTGTGATGTCGTCAACATAGCATTCGACTGTTTTACGAAGATGTTGACGGAAGATGGTGCTCATAGCTCGTTGGTATGTTGCACCGGCATTTTTCAAGCCGAAGGGCATTACTGTGTAGCAGAAAACACCCTTTGGAGTCCTGAATGACGTGTGTTTTGCGTCATCGGGGAACATCTTAATTTGATTGTAGCCTGAATACCCATCCATGAAGGACATGCGTTCAAAGCTACATGTGTTGTCGATCATCACATCGGTGATCGGAAGCGGGAATTCGTCCTTCGGGCAAGCAGAATTGAGGTCCCTGAAGTCGATACAGACTCGTATCCTCCCGTTCTTCTTGGTGACAGGTACGACGTTGGCTACCCAATCTGGGTGTTGTTCCTCACGGATGAAGCCGCTAGTCAAGAGTTTGTCCACCTCCTGATCGATGGCATTCATGATGTCCGGACGGAAACGTCGCTGTTGTTGTTTGATAGGTTTGGCATCAGGTAAGATGTTCAACCTATGCATTGCGATCTGTGGATCGAGTCCTGGCATGTCTTCGTAGCTCCAGGCAAAGACGTCGATATATTCTTTAGCCAGCTGGATTAAAGCCTCTCGGTCTTCTCCTTCTAGGCTTTTGTTGACGAAGATGGGTTTGGAAGAAGATCCGTCCCCAAGGTCGATCTGCTCGACTTTGTCTTCGGTGGGAGGTTCACGTAACTCAAAACGAGACTCCCATTGCTCTCCTAGGCATTGAGCCCAGGGTTCTTCTTCGAAGGATTCCGGCGTTTGGTCTTCGCCTTCACCTTTTTGAGGTTGTGCTGACGTCATGTTAGCTGACAGCACTTTCCTGAAGACTGATCTGATACTGGTATCAGAATCCCAAGTCGACGCTCCGGACGAGTGGGAATGTTCTACGTCTTCTGCGTCTGAACTCTCTGGAGTTGATGGCGGCGTGACATAGCCTATCCCCCGTCGAGTTTTGTTGTAGTAGTTTTGTGGCTTTCCTTTGGGTGTTGAAAGCTGGAGAGGGAGAGGTCGACCCTTGTCGTAGCCCATCTTTTGGATGATGTGCTTTGCCGTATCCGTGTACCGATGGACTTGTACTCTGCCGGTATCAGGTTCAGGCTCGAGTGGCGGGAGGTTTTGATGACGCTCAGTTCTGCCAAAAATGATGGATCCTTCGTCTCAGCTTCGTGGAGGGTTTATGAAACAGACTCCTTGAGACGGGACTACTCGGTTTACATGATTTACGGTCGTTATTTGTGTTTGCAACGACCATAGAGCGTTATCTAATGTATACATGGCATTCCAGTGTGAAAGATAAGAATAATTAAAAGACACTCTATTATTGATGAAGTACAAGATTTTATCCTGCGGGATTATATTATCTAAGGAGGGTGCATCTACATCAGCAGAGATATATTCGTCAAGCTCCTCGTCTGTAAGCACTGGGGCTGGATCAGGAGAGTCCACCACAGCTTTGATCTTGGGGTCTGAGAGGGTTACGTGAGCCCTCTCTGGCATCTTGGATGACTGCGGGGGCTTGCCCTTGAGACGCACCTTCAGAGGTGCCTCAACTGCGCCTCCTGTGAGTGGTGCCTTCCCCTGTAATTTCGCCACCAGGGGAGCCGATGTTTGAGGCGGCTTTCCCTTGAGGCGTATCTTCAGGGGAGCCTCAGGAGTCGGTGCTTTCCCTGATAGCTTGATGCTCATTGGAGGCACCTTCTGGGGTGGTTTGCCTTTCAGTCGGATCTTCAGTGGGGCATCTGGATTCATCTCAGGCTCCGTGTCCGGCTCAGTTGCCGTCTCTGCCTCATTATCAGCATTGTTGGCTTCCTCCTCGTCAAGTGGCTTGTACAAGTCGGAATCGGTGAAGTAGGCTTCAATCCCTTTGAAAGGATCAATATCTGCGAATTCCGTCCGGACGACGCCGTTGGTGGATACATATTTCATGCATTGGTAGAGCGTGGAAGGCACCACCATGTACTCATGTAGCCATGGTCGGCCGAGCAGGATGTTGTAGTTGACCTCGGCATCCACCACATAACAAGTCACCTCAGTTTTGAGGTTGCCTATGTGGCACTTCAGTCGAATCTTGCCCAGTGGCTCGCTTTTGCTAGCGTTGAAGCCACTGATGGATGTATTGGAGGACGCCAGCCGGTACATTGGGATCCCCAGTTTTGATATCAGCGCCTTCGGGATGATGCTGAGGGAAGACCCCGGATCGATCTGGATCCGGCTCACCTTGACTGAACCGATGTACCCCGTGTAATACAGTGGTCGGTTATGTCGGTGGTGCTTGAGCAGCATGTCTTGTTGGATGAAAGTTATATTTGGGATAACTTCCTCCGCATAATGACAGTGCGCACAAGTAGTTGGGAGGTCTTCAGGCTGCTTTACCTGACTGAGAAAGGATTCAGCGTCCTTCAGAGCTTCGCAGAGAGCTTCTCGGGAGTCTTTGGAAAGACGCAGGAGCTCAAATAAAGACAAGCACGCAGGAGTACTGGCCAGTTGTGCCAGAATATCAAAGTTGTGGGGCTTGGCTAGCCCCGAAGCATTCTCCTTCCGTAGAGGTCTGTCGAAACGAGCCTCCTCCTACTTCTGCTTATTGGCAGCTGAGGGCTTAGATGGGCCCTCCTCAGGGATTGTGCCAGGAGGCACCACCTCGGCGGTAGCTTCGCCGGACTGAGCGTTCTGTTGTGCACGCGTCTGCACTGGAAGTGCCTCTTCCGTTAAAGAAGAGACCGTACGACAAGACTTGATCTTCCTGCCTTTTGATTTGGAGGTAGAGCGTACCTCAGGTTGAGTCACCTCGGAGACGAGGTCGGGGTAAACCCAGAGGACCTCTCCTTGAGATGTGGTGAGTGGGATGAGTCCACTCACATTGTCACGGGTAGGTGGCAAGTTCACCACCTCCATTGTCGCCTTAGGGATGGAGACGACGCCATCTTGTGTGGTGGTCGGCGGCAAGGTGCGGAACTGAAGTGACACCACATTGGCTGACACCGTCTTCTCTTCATAGTCGATGGAGATTACATCGGCATTGATCATGCGTTGGATGTAATTCTTGAGGACGTAGCAGTCCTTGGTCGGGTGTCCGACAAACCGATGGTAGTGACAGTACCTCGGGTTGTCCACTTTCCCGACTTCATCGGGCCGCTTCGGGTCTGGGAGCTTGATCTTGTCACCCTGCTTCAGTATTTCGAAGAGTTGCAGGGTGTCTTCGTCATTGAATGAATACACCTCCTTGGGTCTCGGCGCCAGCGGAGGCTTCTGAGTAGGCACAGATGCGCCCTTCGAGGCATTAACTGTCAATGCCTGTTTCCCCTTTGCTTCTCATCCGGAGTTGTTGGCGGCTGACTTTTTCCCCTTATCATCAAAGGCGGGGAAGCTGACACCCAGAAGACGTGCATTGGCAGCTTTCTTTTCTGTGGCTTCAGCTTCGATGATCAGGGAGCTCCAGTCGGGAGGGGGAGTAGAGTTGAGCCAGAGCTTCACTGCGGGCAGCATGTTCATACTGCAAGAGGAGAGGAGCGCATGTTCTGGCATGCCTGGAGGTAGCCTGAAGCAGGCTTGTCGGAAGTGTTCGATGAACACCCGAACCGTTTCTTTCTCCTTCTGGCGTATCTCTATGAGAGATGCCATCGTCATGTCCCTCCCGCCGTCGTAGAAGCGATCAAGGAAGAGGCACGTCAAGTCATCGAAGGACGATATAGAATTGTCGGGAAGGCTGCAGTACCAGTCATATGCCACCCCTTTCAGGGCCCCAACAAAGATGCTGGTGAGGAGCGCGTCCTCCTTTGGAAGATGCCCCATTTGTGACTGGAAGTACGTCAGGTATCGACGCGGAGAGTCCTTCCCATCGTATGGTGTGAGTGTTTGTGGTTTATATTTTGGAGGATAAACCACCTTGTTCCATTCGAGAGGATAAGGCTGGGGAATGCCCATCTTCTGGCGCTCCTCTTGCCTGTTTTTGGACTCGAAGCGCTCCCGTAGGTCCTTGATCATTTCGACCACATCCTCCGTAGAGCTAGGAGTCGGGGAAGGTGGCACTATCTGGAGCGGAGCGTTTGAGGGTTCCGATGTCCGAGGTGCTTCTGTGTCAGAGGGTGCCCGTTGAATGGGGACACTCGACTCCCCATTAACTCCTGGGTCGGGACCGGTTGAAGGTGTTCTGGTCAAGGCCGATCGAATTCAAACACTACTTGAGTCAGTGCTTGCATAGAGGCAGAGAGGGTTTTGAGTCCTCCCTCTAATGAATCTATGCGCTAAACAATGTCCGGTGGCGCATCAGACTCGGCATCATCTCCAGCCATGTATTCTGTCCTGACACGGCCAGGAGTGGATGGATTGGTTAAGGCTTCGCTCTCGGCCTCACTTTCATGTGGGGGAGTCACCTCTCCTGGTGTTTCAGCTCGGTCACCCCCAGTCACATTCTGGAGGTCATTCTCGACGGGCGCATCTGCCAGGGCCTGATTGTCCTCAGCTCCGTCTTGAAGGGCCTCTTCGTCTCTACCCCCAGCTGTGTCTTGGGGGACATCCTCGTTTCGAAGTGCTTCTGGGAGGCTAACTTCACCTCGAGGATGAAGATCCGCCGCAGCTGTGCTTTGGACTTCTTCGTCTTCGGAAGGAAGCTCAACAAGGGTCTGACTACCCCCAGCTTCCTCTAAGAAGTTCTTCTTCGACCGAGTGCCTTCGAACACCCCAGAGGTCGAGACTGCTGCCTTGGTTCTCCTCGGTTGGCTTTTGGATGAATTGCCGGTCGCCTTCCGGAGAGATGAGGAGTTGGAGACCACATTGTATGAAGCAACCCTTGGCTCCTCTTCTGTTGATACCTTCGTCCCGAGACGATGTCGGAGGGGTGTCGATGACTGCAGCCGCTGGAAGACTGACTGCCTTGGTGGTACTGTCGCCTTGCCACAGCAGTTGATAGTGACCACCGCACAAGTATGCCCCGTGAGAGGCTCATCGTGCTTGTTGGTCGACTCTCCTGACCGGCGCTTGTGAGTGATCACATTACGCAGGTCATTGGAGGAGAGTGCTACCTTCACACCCCCTTCAGGCGTATGGCAAGGCCAAACGTCGGGGCGGACAGGTGAGTGCTGCGCCCCCTGATCTAATACCAAGTAGGCATCATGATCAGTAGTGGGGGAACAACAACATTTGAAGTGACTTGAACGGACCTCAAACGCACAACCAGAGGAGGCGCGGGAGTTCAAGACCACTGAATTTGCCGCACTCGACTTGGTTATGCACGTAGTGGATGCGCCCAAGTGAGATGAGGACTTTGAAGATCGACTTGTCTTTGGTGTCGAAGCACCTGAGTTGACCTTGTACAGCTTGCCATCGGCAGCGCACGTGATTGTGAGCACGTGCCTCTGGCCTGCTGCTAGCATAGCACGCTTGTGGCGCATGGCCCGTGCCGCCTTGGATTTCTTTGTACTAGCCCGCCGGGGTACATAGTACTCAGCATCCAAATTCTCCTCGTCATTACAGCGATTGAGTCTGTCAAAGACAGAGACTTTTTGTGGCGCATCAGAGGTGATGCGCAGGGCATTGGCTGCGCCCCTGCTCCGTCGACGCATCTTTCTCGCCTGAGAGGGAGATGGCTGGGGAACGTGGTCAGCCGCACGTTTCCCCGAGAGATGTGCTGCATCAGCGGGCGCACCTTGGTTGCTGAGAACGTCAGCAAGAAGGGAGGGCTGGATTGGCGCATCCCCTTCAGTGGTGTTGCCCGAGGCGTCGACTTTGCGCACCCAGACCCGGCGGGTCTTCTTTCGCTTCGGCAGCCGCTTCGAAGGACCCGCGCTTCCTTCAGAAATGAACTCCTCGTACGCCTGTTGATTGAGGTGCACGACCAGCATCTTGTGGGAGAAGCCCACCTTCACGTCGTCGGCCTGTGACACAACTTTCTCGGAAGAGGAGAAAGAGGTCCCCAGCAGAGTCGCCAGCTTGTTTGCCATTAAAATCGTTTGATTGCAAATCTTAATACAAACAGAACAGTATTACAATATAGGACTTAGATGTAGTCCTAGGAGTACACTTTTGTTTAATCTGGGTCCTAAGTGCCAATGGAGCGAGTGGTAATACGTTGACTCCGTTGACGGGCTGACGACGGTTATCGGTTCTCTGAAGGTGTAGATTGCTCTGGGTGCTGGAGCTGGCTGAGAGGAGGAAGACATTGAGTGTCTGTATCTGCCTCTCTGGTGATATCTGTCTGGATTGTCCGTATGTATGTCTCTCTGTGTGCCTGTGTCAGAAGGAAATGGTCCTTCTATTTATAGCTGGGCAGGTTGGCTGCACATGTGCGCATATGTAGGATACGCCGGTACGTGGGAACGCTACGTGGAGATTGCTGATGGAGGCGCATAGTTGATGCGCCCTACTCGCGGGGTTGAATTCTTCGTACTGCTGTTGTGAGCCGGCACGTAGCAGAGAAGAAGATCTTTCTGTTGCTGAGATCTTGGATGAGTTGAGTCAAAGGACACGTGTCGTCGACCCATGGCTCGGAGATCTCTGATTTGGTGGGGGGATGATTTGGTGGGATGCGCCTTGGATTGGGCGCATGATGAGATTTTGGCTCGTGACCTTTAGGAGTCACGAGCCATTCTGGGTGCATGGCTTTTGAGGCGCATGCGAGCGACTTTCCTTCTGTCGTTCGGGATCATAGATCAGTCTGGGGCACATGGCTTTCGAGGCGCATGCAAAGCTTCAACTGGAGACTCTTCTTATGTCTTTAGGGATCAGTGAAGGGTCTGAGGCACATGGCTTTTGAGGCGCATGCAGGTTTGGGCGCATGGCCGCGGAGGCACATGCGGGTGGTCGAGTGGCCACGTGGCAGTAGCCGTCGGGATAGAGTCATGATGATGCTGACGTTGTGGATGCTTCATTTTCTGCAAAAGCTGTCAACCGTTCAGGCTTGGGGAGGCGTGCTGCCAACTCTGTCAGTTCAGCATTTAATGTTGGTGACATTCGATGGACAGCTGAGTGGGCGCGTCGGTTGGCATTCCACTAGGCGTATGGGGATGCATGGGGGCGCATCCCCTGTGATGCGCTCGGTACAGGGCACATCTGTTTGATGTTTGAAGAGGTGTGATGCGCTGACCAGCCGGCGCATCCGACACGTCTTTGATGATGCGGCTGTTTCGCTTCTCATGTGCTTTTAATAGCCGATTGGCTGAAGTCGAGGCGTCTGGTTCATCCATTTAATGTGAGTTCATTGCACGGAATTTGGAGAGCCATCCACTTGGCGCGTGGGTTTGATCTGTCCGGCCTATAAATAGTGGCATGGAGAGAAGGTTGGCCTCTCATTTCCTCACGTCTTTCCAATATGAACTCGGGTTCTCGGGTGCATTCTGTTGATGAGGTGCTTCCGAGGGTGAAGATGAGACGCCATGTCGTCGTTGATGCTCTTGAAGGTGACTGTTACATCCAAAAGACGGAGTCGAGGGCTTCCGAGGCGGGCGGAAGGTGCCTGTTGCATCCAAAGATAGGGATGCTCGGGCCTCGTCTCTGTTGTTCCGGAAGAGTCGTAGATCGGAATGGCGGTGCTAGGCTCTCTCTTCCTTCAAAGTGGGTGTCACCCACTCTGAAAGCTGCTCCTTTAGCCGTATTTCGATTATGGTCTTCCTTGGCCTTTGGAGGCACTTTCGAAGCCTCCCCTGGCCACAGATCTGCCGTGCTCTTCTCTTTCTTGGTTCCAGCCAGAGGGTTAAATGCTTTGTGGAAGCATTTATCAGGTGAGCCTGGCTGGAAGAGCGGCACGTAACTGGGCTGCTGAAGGGATGCACATAACTGAGCTGGATGCACATAACTGAGCTACTGAAGAGATGGCGGGATGCGCCTGGATGGAGGCGCATAGTATCTGCTGCGCCTCACTGGTGGCGCATGGTGACTGCTGCGCCTATCTGGAGACGCATGGTGGCCGCTGCGCCTATCTGAAGGCGCATGGTGGCCGCTGGCTGTAGACTTAGGATCTTTCCTTTGTAGAAATTCTCCTTTGTACAACCTTTTCTAGACATGTAATAGACTTTTATATATAAAATGAAAAGTCCTTCTTCAAATGTCTATACTTATTGACTTTGCTGTGAAGTGTTCTGTGCGAGTTCTGGCGCATGTAGTATCTGACGCATGGTCTTTCTGGTTGTGAAATTCCATGCTTCTACAGACTCTTCCTACTACGCACCTTCGGGTGCTAAGTCTAAGAAGTCTAGGACAGTGCAGGCTCAACAAGCCCAGTCAACTGTCCAAAATATTGACCATCAGAGAGTCCCACTAAGTGTCATGCGGGCCTTTGATGGAAAGTTGTACAGAATCGTCCGTGTCTAGCCCCCGACGGAAAACGGACAGGGTGGTTCTCAAAAGTCTCCCTACAATGATCGAACGCAGTACTTTACTAGCCTCAGAATGTTGGGTGTTAAAATTTAACTAGCGAACAATTTGCTATGTTGGTCATATTCGGATTTAAATATATTGACGAGATAAAGTTTTTACGTCATGATAGATATTTAATTTTCAGTCCATTGGAACGTTGGTGGCCTGGCCGAAATACATTTCAATTACCAGTTGGTGAAATGACTATTACTTTAGCTGATGTAGCAAATATTGTAGGATTACCTATTACGGGTGAACCTATAATATTTAATGAGTCATTTTCAACTGATACTGCAATTATGGAGTATCTAAGTATGGAGCCACCAAAATTAAAAAGAAAAAAGCTTAGTCACATTTTCCTGGCTCCGTCGCAATTTTATGCACCTAGATCGTATTGATGATGACGAAGAGGTATCTGTTGATGAAAATCGGGTATGTATCACCGATAATATTAATATTTATGTCGTATCGCTGCTGCTAGTTTAGCACGTATTAATTTTTGCCATTTTTTTGCTATATGTTTAGGTGATTTCTTGCACAAAGACCTACTTACTCGGCTTAATAAGTGTGGTTGTCTTTCCTGACTCATCCGATATGGTGAACTTATGTTATCTACCATTCTTGGAAGATTTGACCGTACCTACAAGTCACGTATGGGGAGCATCAATGTTGGCATATTTATACGCCTCCATGTCAGATTTTGTACGCGTGCAGACATATAATAAAATTATGAAAAATTTAAATGGATGCATGACTTTAATACAGGTATAAAAATTATTACTCATTTTATTTAAAGTTCAAATTTGTAGAATTGTATCAAGTTATTCTTTTGTTTAATAGGTCTATTCCTACGAACATTTTCATATCGGGAGACCAGTTACCGGTATTGATTCAAATGCTGGTAAAATTTTGGTAGCTTTACGATGGATTACAGATGTAGTAGATCCATCTCATTGTGTTCACTTGAGCGCCTCCCTATATCGGGGGAAGTTTGATACTCTTAAGCATATAGAGGAAAAATACGTTAATTAGTCATTAAATTTTTCAACATTTTTAATCTATTACTTATTCTTTTTTCGACATCAAATAGGTTATATGGCTACCTTATGTGCATGAGCAGTATCAATATGTTCCAGAAATACAATGAACAGCTTATACCATAAGTCTTCATAGATATTATATAATATATTATGGAGACATCATGTTTTATTCCGCCGATCGTGTTTTACGGCAGTTTGGGATGAAACATATTATCCCAGATGATCCACCAAGTTTGAATCGTGGTAGAGCCAGTGCAGCTGTAAGAGCTAGAAAAATGATTCCCGGATGGAATTCTAGATTTGAGACACATGGTGTGGCAGAACTATCTGAGCCGTTGTTAGATTTAGAAGATGGTTAGTTTTCATCTCCTATTTGATTAAAATCATTATTGAATTATATGCTCATATTTGTTGAATTAGTGCAGCATTTGGGAGTAATGCATATAGAACTTGGTGGGGAGCTCCTCGTATAAGTAACAAATTTTACTATCATGAGGAGCCTCGATTCCAACCACGAGCTCTAGATGATTCTAGTCTGCATGAATTTTATCACCATATGATTGGGATGGTACATATTGCTCTAATATTTTAGGTTTTTTAGTCTTCGTGTTTATAGTACTTACTTATAGACTATCAAGTCTTATACTTCAGGCTCCAAGTATTAAGCAAACAATCGATAATCCAATCCTGAAACATAGAGAACAAAACTTATTGAAATTTGGAATTATATACAAGCAGATCCGGCTCTGTAAAACTCCTAAATTTCTACTATATTTTTTTTATTAAATTTAATATCGATTTTTTGTATATTGTACATCGCGTAGTTGCATTGTACGTCGCACGCGAAATTTTATTTTTTTCGTAATTGCTCGACGAGTGTGACTATGTGCGAGCGTACATATTTTTGAAAAAAAATATTTTTTTCTATTTTTATAGTTTCGAAGTAATATAGATAATTATTATTTCTAGCTATCATTTTCAAGTTTATGATCTTAATTATGAAAAGCCTTTCATTTATACAGTTATAATAATAAATAATTTTTCCTATAAAATGGTATATTAAAAAAGTATATTTATGTAAATATTATTTGTATATACATATATATTTCGTAATTATTTATTAGTTTATTTTTAAATACTAATGTAATTTTTGAAATTATTATTATTAGTATTTTTGGAAAATATATTTTGGAATTATTGTGGCAAATAAAATCTTTGATTAGATTTTTGGATTTAATTTAAATAGTCTAAATTTAAAGATAGAATTTTTAATTTGAGTTAGATTATCTAGATTTAAATTGGAATTTGGATTTGGATTATTTTTGATTGGATCAATTTAAATTGATTTAAATTAAATTACGAATTATCTATTTTTGGGTTTAAACTACTCCTAATTCTTATCCAATTGGGAATTCCCACATCCTATAAATAGGCAGGTACTCATCCATATATTCTTATTCTCCAAACTTCCATAACAAAACGTGTTGTGCATCGTGTCTGTGCCTCACCCAACTACTATATATCTTTCCATTACATTTATAATTTCCCGACCCCCTCTCCGTCATGTCGGACAACCCCGACACGATACAACCCAAATCAAATCCCTAACCCTAATCCTAATTTTCCAAAACCACCACCTGCAGCCACCGAGTTTGTCCCTGTTCCGACTCGTCGTCTCGACCTCCTCGCTTGTCCCTGCGGCACCACCGCCAGCCTCTCCAAACCACCATCCCAAACTGGACCACCACCGTATACACCACCACCAAAACCTGCAGAACTCCCCGGCCAGCCCTCACCGTTATCAGTCAACCCCGTCTCCACCACCGCCAACTCCGTCCAGTCTCGACTCCGGCCAAATCCCACCGCCACTACCATCATCATCATCATCATCAACATCATCGTCTTCTCCCGACGAGGAACCAACCACAACCACCACAGAAAGTATAACACCCATTTTTCTAAAATGAGGATAATTTTGAAATTTTGTAATTTTTAATCATTTATTGATTTGACATTTAAATCATGATATAATTTTTGGTAATTTTTAAATTATTTTAAAACTATTCAAAATTATGACTTGTGATTTTGATGTTTTGCTAGTGAAACCCTAGAGACTGTTTGACCTAGAGCCTAACCATATGATTAGGATGTTTTAATGTTATTTCTGGCCTAAGGATATTTTGCATTTGACCTATTTGAATTATTTTGATATTTATTGCATTGGTGATTGTTGATTTTGACCTTTGATAGGTGTAATTTTGTGATGGTTTTGTGTCCGTAGCGGACACGTATCAGTTTTTATTTACAAATGTTTGATGTGCCTCAAAGAGATTTTTTTATTGATAATTTTTTTGAAAAGTATTTGAATGAGATTGTTTTCTGCATGTGTTTCCTGTGATTGCTTTATTTTAATTTCGAGGAAATTTTTTTTTGAAGTGGATAGATTTGTCACCCGCAGTTTTCAGAAACAAGGGTATTTTTGTCATTTCATATTTTTGAATATTTTTAAAATTTATTTTATTATTTATGATATTATTTTGGGGTTGAAATTTATTTTATTATTTATGATATTTTTTTGGGGTTATTTGAGTTGGGTTCGAATTTCAACTCAATCCGACTTGAAACGGGGACCCGGGGGGTAGTTTGACTCTAGTAGGACCCACACACTAGATAGACATGGCCCACATGATATTAATTTTAGTTCACATAATATTAATTTTAGTTAGTAGTTAGACTAATTATTTATGGATAGATTTAGTTTAATTAGAGACTTAAAACTAGACTAAATTGACCTCAACCTTTAACCCATTCCTAATTTAAATCAAATAGATTAGTGGAGGGCATTTTGGACATTCAAATAGGGGACACCTCACCCTTTTTGGGCAGCCACCTATGGGCGGGATAAGGAGTGAGTCACTCCTTCATTCATTTGTTTTCATCCACTTTCTCTCTCTTGTTCTTCCCCAAATT
This sequence comes from Iris pallida, assembly GCA_029216955.1. NCBI lineage: Eukaryota > Viridiplantae > Streptophyta > Magnoliopsida > Asparagales > Iridaceae > Iris > Iris pallida. The sequence continues at coordinate 3,625,122 of JANAVB010034616.1, read as the reverse complement.
AATTTAGAGATGAACCTCCATTGATTTTATCTCCAAATCAACCCTTTCTTCCACCAAATCTTTGTCATTTCTCCTCTACTCCTTGGTTAGAGGGTGCTAGCCAAGTTTGGGAGGATTCGGAGCTCGTTCGTGTCCTTTTGGAATCTCTACGTGTCGGTGTCGTGTCGGAAGGATTTTCCTTTGAATCTCTCTCCCGGAAGGTATAATCTCTTCTCTAATCCATCCCTACATGCATATATAAATATTTTGAACCCATAGAAATGACCCCATGGTTGTATCTCCATTTTGTGTCCATTTGGGGGTTATAGGAGTGTCCTTTGTGTTGTGGTTGTGTCCATGTGGGAAAAACCCCAAATTTGGACACACTGTGTTGTTGTTATGTATGAATGAATTGTTACATGTTTAATCTCATATTTTTGTATTGGAGATGTGTTCTATAGTGTCTCGTATATATATATATATATATATATATATATATTAGTGTAGAGAGTGAGTTCTTGATATATTATGTTATATACTTGTGTTTCTTTTGTCTCAAACTATCTAAATTCGTCATAATATTTATCCACGTTTTTAGTAGCAATAGCAACTTAGAAATATCAAAACTTTTAGCTTAAAACTCAGATTTATCTCCCTTTTTTTAAAAGAACCGTATCGAAGTTAGCTTTCCAAATATATATTTTAATAAGCCAAATTCATTCTGAAACTTTCTGTAAAATTATTTGAGTGTCAGCTGTACGAAAGATGAACGTGTTTCGGTGTTTTTTGCGATTCCGGGAGCTTCCGGACACGAAAATGCGATCCGTTTAAAGTTTTGGAAAGATAACACAAAGATCTATAACATACTTTAATCCTAGAATTTAATGAATGCTTAATTTGTACAGTATTGATTTTAAGTAGAAGATTACTATACGACATATGCATTTTGTGTATCCTTGTATGTACAAATATGTATGTATGCATGTGTATATATATATGTGTGTGTGTTAAGAGAATATAATATAATATAGAGTATGCATAAATGATATAACGTATGAAAGTATATAATGTATTCAAATATGTATGTATAGATGCATGAATGAATGAATGAATGAATGCAATGCAAGAATAAATGGATGAAATGCAAGCATGTGGGTAATGCAAGGTATTGAAACATGTATGCAAGTATCCATATGTAAATAAGTAACATAATCAAGTATGAATGTACGCTATATATGAATGCCAACATGAGAGAAATGTATGATGCCATATTAGCACTTAGCACCATGTTCATATGTTAAAACCCCCTTCTACATGTTGACAGTAACCCCAAGCATGAATACATATAAAACCTACTTACTGTTATGAGTAAACCCTTTGATGTATAAATAAACCCTTTTTGTTATGATTAACACCCACACACACATGCTAAACCTATGCTTTACATGTTATTTCTTCTATGTGACACAATGAACCCTTGCTAAATGTTATCCTTCTAACATAACACCCTCACACTTGAACACATTGTACTGCTATATACACATTGCCATATCCACATTCATGTATCACTCACTCCTTGTCTTTATGCACCTTGCTTGTAATAAAAAATATATGAATATATATGTAATGTGTGTTTGATAACTTGTGTAGCTTTGTAATTTTGTGTGAGTGTTAGTCTAGGCTTGGTTAGGCCTAATGAGACTTTTTAGTCTAGGTTTAGACCTAGTACTGCCTAGTTAACCTAATTTGACTAGTACGGTTGACCAGAGTTGACCAAGAGTTGACCTTGACCTAGAATGACCTAGAATCATGTAGAATGCATAGTAGAGCTTTATTTTACCATTTTGGACTTGTTGTGACTTGTGCTGTTCTAAATAGGAGCCAGACACCTCTCCTCGGACAGTACATTTCTTTTGGAAATTCAGAGAGCTGATGAGTACATTCTCTGATCATTTCATATCCTTCTTAGGAGTATATTTCCTGCCTTAGATTACTTTACATGATGCTGACACGTTGGAAACACGGATTAGTACTATTTGGATCTTGTCGTGCGATGTTATCCCCTTAGCGGATACATCGGGTATTTTGTGTTCGTGTACTTTATCATGAGCATCGTGTACTCCTTGTGTTCGTGATTTTTGTGTACAAATCGTGTGAAATCGTGTATACTCATGTGCTCACATGATCTTCGTGTACGACTATACTTCGTGTGCAATAACATATCTTGGCTAGATCCTTGTGTATTGATTGGGGCGGAGGAGTAAAAGTGGTTATGTAATCAATCCAGTAGATTACTCGTGTACAACCTATGTAGATTACTCGTGTACAACATCGTACCGTTTACATAACCATCTTGTGCTCTGAATCACTAGTCACTTATAGTTCTCTATATATTGTAGCTATTTACTTACAGTCTCTCTCTTTTACATCATGTTGTTCTTCAGTTTCCTGTATCTTACTCTCTAGCATGTTTATATTTCCTAGCCTGTTATGATTTGTTGAGATGTACTGTACTCGCTCCTGTCCTGACAGGACCTGTTGATAAATTTTACAGATAGCCTGAGGTTGCCTGCTAGCCTAGAGGAGACACAGTAGAGGTCGTATAGATAACTAGGGTTTTCTTACTTTATTTCAGTTGTCCTGAGTTGCATTTATTTTATGGATTACTGTATTTGAGCTTTGAGATATATTTCTGGGTTTGTGTATCTTAGACACTTAGACTTCTATCTGCTGTATCTCTTTTGGATTTCATGTTTTATCTATCTTTATCATGCTCTACCCTAGATGTGATTGAGACTGTATCTGCTTTGTCACCTCCATTCGGAGAGTATATACTGTACATCTACCTATATATTGTTAGATGTTTGACCCGGGACAGCGTTCTACCGTCGACACTGTGGCGTAGGCTAGACGTACCCACGTCTCGTGCCCTAACTCTAGGGTGCGGGTCGTGACAGAAAGAAAGGAGGAGGACAAAAATTCGCTTACCTCCGCCGCTGTGAGCACCCTGAATTTCGGGTTGATTTTTTTTATTTTTTTATTTTTTGATTGATTTTAATTTCAATAAATAAATTATTCTATTTATTATTTAAGTGTACTTTTCCGTGCCTTTGATATTTGGAGTGTCAGGGATGTTCAACTCTGGAAATCTTCTTCATGAGTTTTGTAGTGGACAAGATTACCTTCATGATGGTATATAGTGTCCCACTCAAACTTGTACCTTTGTACTCTTTTTGCTTCGCAGAACTTCGGGTCGATTTAGACCAGCTGATTATTAATTATTTTTTCCACTCTTTTCTTTGATCATTATTAGCGCGTCACCGTGACTTTTCATTTGGGAGCGCCAGACCAGTCAGTTTCTTGAAACCAACTTATCATGCATGATCTACTCGAGACGCTCTTCACCCATGACCTTCGTGTCCCACTCAGACACGCCATTTTGTGCTCCATTTGCTTCGCACAATTTTTCTGACACGTGATCCAATTTTATTTCACCCCACGGTGTCACATTTATTTTCCACCTTGATTTGTGGGTACCCTGTCGACCAAAACCTGTCAGCCCCAATTATAGACATGGCCCACATTGAGCCTACTATCCGCATGCCACTTGTGTCCCATTTATTAGAATTCCCATGTGCTACTTATTTACCCATGATCATCAACACCTAATTTTAATTCGATTTTTGCATAATGTCCGGTTTTGATCCAGTCCGGCTCCACCAAGTCCAGCCCAGCTTCGTGCTACCCTCCATCGGGACGCCCTCATTTCCTTGCCCAAAAAATACTATTTAATATCTGTCTACCTATTTTAATATTCAATGGGAATTTCCTTCTATTAAAAATCCCTAAAACAAATCTAATACTCCATTTAAATCCTAGCCCTTGATCTACCTCAACTCATCCCAACCACCAATTTTCCCCACAGCAGCCAACATCCATATTTCTCTCACTTGGCCGGCCCTAACTTCTAGGGAAGGCTGTTCTCTCTTCTCCCTCTCTTACAATTATTCACTCTCTTTCTCTCTCTTCTCTTATTTATTTTCACCAACACCAAAACACAAACACACACAGCTATAACACCATCACCTTAGCCCGAGCCCTGGCCGGAGCTCCGTCGGCCACCGACCTCCGCCGTGACCTGGCCGTCGGCATCCACCACCGCAGCAGCCACCTCTCCTTCTTCCATCCCCATTCTTCCATATCACCACCCTCACCACACCCGATCACCATGGCTCAACCACCACATCCGTTACCACCACCAAGGCAACACCACCACCTCCATCACCATTCTGCCACCGCCGCAGCCGTCGGCCATCGTCGCAGCTGTCACGACTGTCGCGTGCCACCAGCGCACAGCAGCAGCAGCTGCACGCACGCATGCAGGCGCGCACGTGCGCGCACGCACGAGCCGCCGTCGTGCACTGCCACGCCACCGTGCGGCCGCCGTGGCCCCCCTGTGGCTGCCACCTTCTTTCCCGATGCGCCGATTAGCCTATTCGTGCGTTTTGCACGAAGTCCCGTCGTGACGAGCTCGGGAACGAGGCTGAAATAGCGTTCCGTCGCAGCGACTTCGTGCGCATTTTTCCAAAAATCTGACCGTTGGATCAGCAAACTTTTTGCTCCTTCGTAATCTCGGTATATCCACCTTCACCCCTGTCAATTTTCATCCGTTGATTTTATCGTTGATACATCAAAACCGGCCACCAAGTTGACCATTTAAATTTTATTAATTTTGGACAGTTTTGCGGGGTCAACTTCGTCAGCTTGTACCTCCTCCACCGCAGCTCCGTTTGGCATGCTACCAGTTCTTGTGCGAAGCTGGTATAACCCTCTTGCTATCCCTCCAGTTTTGTTTCATTGTGAGCTTGTTTGATTGGTTGAATTGGACGCCAAAGTTGGCCATCCGAATTCGTAATTTCCAACTTGTAAAATTTTATTTTTGAACACGGGACTCTAGATTTTATTTCTGACACCACCAGTAGACTCGTGGCATCGTTTTGGCATGTTTTCATATAAAATTTGTTAAATTTGGAGGACGTGGGCCCTGGCACGTTTTTCGGTGCAAAGTGGGTCCTACAGTCCGGGTCAATAGGACTTTTTGATGCCGGCTCATCGGAATCCAATTCAAGACATACGGTTGAGTTCGTATCATCATTCTGGACTCGTTGACATATAATTTGCTAGGTTTTGGTGGAAATTGGATCCTGCACGCATTTCGGTGCAAGTCGGATACCAATATCCGGGTCAACGGGTTATTTTGAGATCGGCTCATCGGAATCCAATTTCGGATATACGGTTGAGTTCGTATTGCCATTCTGGACACGTTGACCTGTAGTTTGTTGAGTTTTGAGAACATTGGCTCCGGTATGCATTTCCGTGCAAACCGAAATTCTAAGTTCTGGTCAACGGACTAAATTGAGATCGGGTCAACGGAATCCAATTCTGAAGATACCGTTGGGTTCGTATCGTTATTCTGGTTTCATGGACATATAATTTGTTATATTTTATAGACTTGTTTTCTTGCACATTTTTCGGTGCAAAATAGCTCCGACACGGACACCGTTTTGACCCGAAATTACCTTTTTGCCCTTGTGTCCAAATTGGACCGATGGGTAGGCTGTCCTAGCTAATTTGACTATTCTGGACACGTTAGCGATGTTTATTTCATCGTCCAATAATGTTTGTTGATAATTTTTCTGAGTTTAACATTTTTATAATTTATTAATAATTAATTCTTATAATGTTCGTATTTCGGGATTAGTACAACGAAACTGAGCTCGGTCAATTCCAGTGATCTTACATCGCTGAAATTGACAAGATAGACACGTGGATCACTATAATAAAATTATCAACTTTACCGTTGATCTTCTTATCTCGATTTGCGTGTCGTGAGTTTCGACGTACAAATAACGAAGTACACTTTATATCTTTAATAATTAGACTAGAATTGACCTTGTTTGACCAGAGTTGACCAGTTGACCCAAAGTCAACTGTAAGTCAGCACTTGACCTAGTTTGACTAGATTATTGACCGGAGTTGACCTAGAGTTGTTTTGACTTAGAAGAACCTAGGATAAAATAGATTGCTTGTAGAGATTTATTTATTACAACTTGAACACCTTGTAACCTGTGTTGCTTTAAATAGGACTCTGTGGCTTCAGTTGGACCCCTATACTTATCAGCTGTTCAGGTTATCAGGCGAGTACATTCTCTGATCATTTCATATCCTGTTAGAATTATTTTCCTGCTTTAGATTACTTTACTTGATGCTGTCACGTTGGTAACACGGATTAGTACTATATAGATCCATTCTCGAGATGTTATCCCCTCAGGGAGCATCGTATACTACATATTCTGTGTGTTTCACTTACATAGTGTATCACTATGCTTTACGATTCTTCGATCACTTGTGACATGTACTCTCATGATCACAGAGTCTTCCCAGAATTACCCCATTTATGGGTATTCCCAGAATCACCCCATTGTGGGCATTCCTAGAATCACCCATTTATGGGCTATCTATGTATCACCCCTTGTGGGCCTTTGCATGGAATCATAACATAACCAGGTTGGATCCTTGTGTATTGATTGGGGGTACGGAGGAGTAGAAATAGATATGTGAATAATATCCAAGTAGTGCAATTCCCAGAATCACTCCATAGTATAGTTTCCAGAATCTCCTATGCCGTTCACATGTTTATATTATACTCTGACTCACTAGCCACTGTTAGTTCTCTACTTATAGTAGATATTTCTATTACAGTTCTCTCTCTGTTTACATACTGTATTTTCTTCAGATCCTGTATCTTACTTTACTGCTTGATTATATTTTCTAGCCTGCTATATTTTGTTGAGATGTACTGTACTCGCTCCTGTCCTGACTGAACCTGTTGATAAATTTTACAGATAGCCTGGAGGTTGCCTGCTAGCCTAGAGGAGACACATTAGAGGTTGTTTAGTTAGCTATTTTCAGTTGTCTGGAGTTGTATTTACTTTATGAATTACTGTATTTGAGCTTTGAGACATATTTTTGGGTTTGTGTATCTTAGACACTTAGACTTCTATCTTCTGTATCTATTTTGGATTTCATATTTTATCTATCTTCCATTATGCTCTACCTTAGATGTGATTGATTTTACATTCTGCTGTGTCATCCTCATTCGGGGAGTATAAACTGCTTAGCCTTATACTGTTAGATGCATGAGACCTAGGACAGCGTTCTACCGCCGACACTACGGCGTAGGCTGGGCATACCCACTTCTCGTGCCCTTACTCTAGGGTGCGATAATGACACATTTTTAGTGGTGGCCCATGTAGGTCGAGTTTGTGTAGTGGTATTCGAACTAGAGTACCACTACAATCTGCAGTAGAATTAGGATATATTTTTGAAGGTACTCAATCACAGTTAGGATTTCTTGAGAGATTTTTGGGACGACCCTTGAGAATCTTATTTTAACTTCGATTTGAAAAACTCTTTTTTCCTTGATTTGATTTGTCTTTACTTTCTATTGTTGAATTTGATTTTGATGGATTATTGTTGAATTGAGTTTGTATTTTGTGATTTTGATGAATGATTGTTGAATTTTGAATCTTGATGTTAGTTGTAGCATCCGAGTTTGTATTTATATGATTTGAAGGATTTTTTTTTCATTTTTGAATCTTGATGTTCGTTGATAAATTTGATTTTTGGATATTCATTGTTGATTTAATTTAATTTTTGTCAAGATAAAATTATATGGGCTAGATCATCTAAGTTTTGGAATCTAGTCTTCTATAGTCACATTAGCCAGCATGGTGAGGACATAGTCTGATTTTGGATATATTTTTCGGGTATGAAAATTTAAGATTTTCGCTGCCAAGCTAGCGGCATCGCAAAAATGTTAAATACCATGATTCTAGAGGTATGTGCCTTAGTCGAGGACTCTGTGATTATCCTAGCCTTGCTTACTAGTATGACGAGGATTTAAAGTACCATGATTTTGGATAGACGCATATGATTATCAGATTGTACCTTAAATATTTTTGAACTTGTTTTCTCTACTTTTGTTCCAGTCCTTCAAAAAAAATTATTATTTGTTTGTTTTGTCTTATTTCTTATTATTTAACTTAGGAGTAGGTTTAGTTGTTTTTATAAACCTTTGTGTAACTTCTTTCTATGAATTTCTTCTTAATACAATGAATCAATAATTATGCTAGACTTATTTTGGATTTGATATTATAGCTCTGGTTTCAAAATAGTTTCTTCTTTTAAACAGATAAGCAGAACAGATTCTATTATCATTTCTTTTCCTGCCAATATTTTATTTCCATCATTCTTGTCTTATATAACTGTCATAATTACATCAATTTCCTGTCTCGTATATAATTCTGTCAGCTATACCTTGAAAACTCTTGAATCTTCATATCTTTTTGCCTGAGAAATATTGAGAAAGTAACGTAAATCATCTATGCAGAAATGACGTAAATGGTTATCATAGAATGATTTGTAGGAATCAGAACGTTGAATGTCAATTATGAAAAAAAATTGAGAGGAAGATGTGGTAAAGGTTTAGAATGGAATCGAGTGATAAATGTTATCAATTTTGAAACAATCGCAGAAAATTTGGGCTACGAGAAATTCATGGATGTATTTCAAAAAAAAAACTAATGAAGATATTCAAGGTCGACCTAGTTTTGAGAACTTAGAAAATCTTGGTTATTGATTCTGGGGAAAATTTTACTCTGAGGCTATGTAGAAATTAGGAATGAAAAAGGGAATTTTATTGTATTCAATGATTATGCAAAAATTGAACTAGATATTGTAAGAGGGTGACTAGAGACAGAGAGAACACAAAAATTTTAAGTTATAGGAATTATTTTTAGAAGATTGGAGAAAATTGTAGAATTTAAAAGGATAATAATTGAAGGTGAACGTTGAAGAAAATATGAAGGTTGATTTATAAATAAGAATAAATTTTCTGTGACATAATGGTATTGGAGTTTAGTAAATGCGAGACTCGATTAAACAAGTTCAAGGATTTCATAAACTGGATTTAGAGGTTTCGGATTTAATTTAGAACAAGGTGAAGGAATTTGGAAATTTGATTAAATGAATGAGTGTTGATACCTAATCAAGAGAGGTATGCTTCGTGGGAATATTTTAGAAGTTTGAAATTTTGTCTATGGTGATCATGGTAAAAGTTTAGATGACTGAAGGTTATAAAATTTTTGAGGGTAATCATATGAAGGTTGATTTTATATTAGGATTTGTGAGAAAATATGATTAGCAAATGGTAAACTGATAGTATTAGAGTGAGATGATTTACTGACTTCGTATGAAATCTTTTCCCTTTTTTATCTAAAAGGGTTTTTTCAATATCATTGAATCCTAGTTTCCTTAATCACGACCAAATCGACTTCGATCATCTTTTTTTATCAAAATAATATCTTGGGTTGTACTCAATTGAATTAAATTTGATTGTGACCTGAATCTCCATCCTCGTATGCTCGTTCTCAGACTTTGTTGAACCTGTCCTCCATATTGCCCAAATCTTGATTTCCCCAATTTGATCAACTTAGATCGTATCAAGACTAAATATTCTTAATATGTTTTGTGATTAGAATTTTCCATGAAATTGGCTTTCATTCTTTAACTTCTGATTTTGATTTTTTTATATAGTACCCCTTTTTAGATAATTGGAAGTTATCTTTATTTAATTTTTTGATGAGTACCAGTTTTTATATAGGATGGTAGACTGCCTTACAGTTTTGATGAATTGTTACTTCTGTATCTTTTCTAGTTTAGCGCCCTAGATTGCTTGTGTGTTTTGATATCCCATGACCGTTTCGGTTAGCATGACTAGTATACCTAGATGAGACTTTCACTGCCACCACATGCCATGATCCTGTATGTCGTCTTCTTTTTATCACATGATTTGTTTAAATTCTGGGACTTTGATTGTGGGGGTTTGACCTAGAAGGAGTATGGATATTTTAATTTCGAGGGCAAAATTTTTATAAGGTGTGGGTAGGATGTGAGCACCCTGAATTTCGGATTAATTTTTTTATTTTTATTTATTTTTTGATTGATTTTAATTTCAATAAATAAATTATTCTATTTATTATTTAAGTGTACTTTCCTGTGCTCTTGATATTTGGAGTGTCAGGGATGTTCAACTCTGGAAATCTTCTTCATGAGTTTTGTAGTGGACAAGATTACCTTCATGATGGTATATAGTGTCCCACTCAAACTTGTTCCCTTGTACTCTTTTTGCTTCGCAGAACTTTGGGTCAATTTAGACCATCTGATTATTAATTATTTTTCCCACTCTTTTCCTTGATCATTATTAGCGCGTCACCGTGACTTTTTATTTGGGAGCGCCAGACTAGTCAGTTTCTTGAAACCAACTTATCATGCATGATCTACTCGAGACGCTCTTCATCCATGACCTTCGTGTCCCACTCAGACACGCCATTTTATGCTCCATTTGCTTCGCACAACTTTCCTGACACGTGACCCGATTTTATTTCACCCCACGGTGTCACATTTATTTTCCAACTTGATTTGTGGGTACCGTGTCGACCAAAACATGTCAGCCCCAATTATGGACATGGCCCACATTGAGCCTACTATCCGTATGCCACTTGTGTCCCATTTATTGGAATCCCCATGTGCTACTTATTTACCCATGATCATCAACACCTAATTTTAATTCAATTTTTGCACAATGTCCGTTTTTGATCCAGTCCGGCTCCACTAAGTCCAGCCCAGCTTCGTGCTACCCTCCATCGGGACGCCCTCATTTCCTTGCCCAAAAAATACTATTTAATATCTGTCTACCTATTTTAATATTCAATGGGAATTTCCTTCTATTAAAAATCCCTAAAACAAATCTAATTCTCCATTTAAATCCTAGCCCTTGATCTCCTCCCTATCTTACAATTATTCACTCTCTTTCTATCTCTCTTCTCTCATTTATTTTCACCAACACCAAAACACAAACACACACAACCATAACACCATCACCTTAGCCCGAGCCCTGGCCGGAGGTCCGCCGGCCACCGGCCTCCGCCGTGGCCTGGCCGTCGGACTCCACCACCGCAGCAGCCTCCTCTCCTTCTTCCCTTCTCCTTCTTCCATATCACCACCCTCACCACACCCGATCACCATGGCTCAACCACCACATCTGTCACCACCACCAAGCCAACACCCCCACCTCCATCACCATTCTGCCAATGTCGCAGCCACCGGCCACCGTTGTAGCTGTCGCGCCCGTCGCACGCCACCATCGTACAGCAGCAGCAGCTGCACGCACGCATGCAGGTGCGCACGTGCGCGCGTGCGGGCCGCCGTCGTGCGTCGCCGCACCATCGCACGGCCGCAGTGGCCCCCCTGGTCGTACGCGCACTCCGGGAGCCACCCTGTGGCCGCCACCTTCTTCCCCGATGCGCCGAATAGCCTATTCGTGCGTTTTGTACGAAGTTCCGTTGTGACGAGCTCGGGAACGAGGTCTGAAATAGCGTTCCGTCGCAGCGACTTCGTGCACATTTTTCCGGAAATTCGACCGTTGGATCGGCGAACTTTTTGCTCCGTCGCAATCTTGGTATATCCACCTTCACACCTGTCAATTTTCATCCGTTGATTTTATCGTTGATACATCAAAACCGGCCACCAAGTTGACCGTTTAAATTGTATTAATTTTGGACAGTTTCGCGGGGTCAACTTCGTCAGCTTGTACCTCCTCCACCGCAGCTTCGTTTGGCGCGCTACCAGTTCCTGTGCGAAGCTGGTATAACCCTCTTGCTACCCCTCCAGTTTCGTTTCATTGTGAGCTTGTTTGATTGGTTGAATTTGACGCCAAAGTTACCCGTCCGAATTCGTAATTTCCAACTTGTAAAATTCTATTTTTGAACACGGGACTCCAGATTTCATTTCTGACACCACCAGTAGACTCGTGGCGTCGTTCTGGCATGTTTTGATATAAAATTTGTTAGATTTAGAGGACGTGGGCCCTGACACGTTTTTCGGTGCAAAGTAGGTCCCATAGTCCGGGTCAATAGAACTTTTTGACGCCGGCTCATCGAAATCTAATTCCAGATATACCGTTGAGTTCGTATCGTCATTCTGGACTCGTTGACATATAATTTGCTAGGTTTTGGTAGAAATTGGATTCGGTACGCATTTTGGTGCAAGTCGGATACCAATATCCGGGTCAACGGGTCATTTTGAGATCGGCTTATCGAAATCCAATTTTGGACCCGTTGAGTTCATATCGCCATTCTGGACTCGTTGACATATAGTTTGCTGAGTTTTGAGAACATTGGCTTCGGCACGCATTTCTGTGCAAATCGGAATTCCAAGTTCTGGTCAACGGACAAAATTGAGATCGGGTCAACAGAATCCAATTATGGAGATACCGTTGGGTTCGTATCGTCATTCTGGTTTCGTGAACATATAATTTATTATATTTTATAGACTTGTTTTCTTGCACATTTTTCGGTGCAAAACGGCTCCGACACGGACACCGTTTGTCACTCTCCGTTCCCAGAATGCGTATTTTTATACGTGTACAACTCATATGTATTTATTTACTATCCATCATGTATTATCCTGTATTTAAATTTCTTTAATTTTCTGTTAATTAATTATCTGCTCTTTGAATTTTCCTGTTAATTTATTTCCTGCAATCTTATTATCTGTATTTTATTTCCTGTATTTTATCCTCTGCTTTAGTCTTATTGTGGTTGGGCTTCTTGGGTTCATGGTACAAAACCGGCCCATTAGCTCCCACCTACCACCCCCTTTGCTATTTAAAGCCCCGTCTCCATTCTCTCTCCTCATTACTTCATTCTCACCATTACTTCTTCTTCTTCCTTCCATTACTCTCCACCACCTACCAGCAGCAGGAGAAGGCAAGTGCAAACTTGCTTCTCAATCATCCATTTTTATGGATCATTACTCTTCCTCTCATGATCCTGAGAGAGTTTAGTGCTTGGCATATGTGATTTCTGTGGCTTGTTTTCTCTAGATCTAAGTTTGTATTTTCGGCTGTTCATGGGTTTTAAATCCACCAACTTAGCGTGTTTTCGGATCAGAGAGTTCATGTGGTAGAACTGCTCGTCAGTCACGCACACGTCTCTACGTGTTTGCGTGTATTTCTTAGTCACGCTCGCGTTTGCGTGCGTGTATTTCTTAGTCACGCTCGCGTTTGTGTGCGTGTATTTCTTAGTCACGCTCGCGTTTGCGTGCGTGTATTTCTTAGTCACGCTTGCGTTTGCGTGCGTGTATTTCTTAGTCATGCTCGCGTTTGCGTGCGTGTATTTCTTAGTCACGCTCGCGTTTGCGTGCGTGTATTTCTTAGTCACGCTCGCGTTTGCGTGCGTGTATTTCTTAGTCATGCTCGCGTTTGCGTGCGTGTATTTCTTAGTCACGCTCATGTTTGCGTGCGTGTATTTTAGTTACGCACACTTTTTGGAGCGTGCGTGTATTTCAGTCACGCACACGTTTCCATGAGCGTACGTGTATTTTCAGTCACGCACACATCCATGAGTGCGTGGATTTTTAGTCACGCACACATCCATGAGTGCGTGGATTTTTTAGTCACGTACACGTCCACGAGTGCGTGCATGGATTTCTTATCATTTCCCACACTCACACTGTAAATACCAACATGAACCATTTTCACGCTCACTTCGACTAGACTTGGCGTGACTTCTTGACCTGGGTGTTTTATTTGTCCTATAATTATTCATTAATAATGGCATGATAATTCTTCTATTATATCCTTACGCCTTTTGCGTGAATTTCTTGATCAATCATGATATGTTAAATTTGTTAAAATAGATTGTTATGTGAAATGTGCCCTGTGTCTTAATTGATTAATGGATACCCCGTATTGACTGGAACTTAACCTTGAGAGTTATAGACTCGACCCCATGTAATACTAATTGACTTTCATGCCTTGATACTATTGATAATAATGGTTATCTCTACTAAAATTGATCATGCGTTCCTAGTTGGAACTAAGAGACTGGCTAGTCGTCTTATTGAATGAAATGAATGAGACACGTTCTTGTAATGAACTATTGTACTCGATTAGCCAATCCCGAATATTGGCATACAGGCACATGCAGGTTTCAAATTATTTATTTATCTATTTTACAAAAACAGCATGTGTACTTTATGGTCAAGGCATGATTACTCCGTGGTTAGACTTGATTGTTGCATCACGCTATGTAAAACCTACAACCTAGCCGCACGGGTATCGTTGTAGAGTTGCACATATCGTACCCCGTACAAAAGTACTCATTTGAATGACCATGATCCACGGCATGGAACTTCACTCAACGTAGAGACTATTAAGTTAAATAAAATAATGATGGCATGGAGAGAATGGATTCCCGAGTTCTTACATGGTAGCCCCCTTGGGACTATTAAGTGCCCGACGGGCCGGCTGGTTCCCACAGATACGATAAATCTGTCACACGGGCAGGGAACGGTATCTGCTTATATTATTGTACATGCTATAACGGCGGTCGTCCCGCTGGGACTCGTCTAACTACATGATTGGCGCAATTGATTGATTGGATAGACTAGCCTTGCTTCCACATAGTAAGAACTGAGGAATCCCTAATTGCATATATAATTCCAGGATAACTTGGGACTCACAATAACAAGTCGTAGTAGTTGATTGGTCGTTCAAGATGATTTGTTTGTGTACTGTACCTACTCTGTTGCCTAACTGGGATGATCAGAATGTCAGGACATGACGGGCCAACTTCTGTCCTTGTTTGGTTGGGAGGTTGGTTCGAAGTGTCGTGATATTTTGTGACTCCTAGTGGAAAGCAGAGATCTATTATTTTAGTCTCATACTTACTGGTTTAGTCATTCATATCGTCCTTCCTTGTGGTACTTGCTGTTAGAGGTCTAACCTCTCTGGTTTTGCATGGCCAGATTTAGAGCCGGTCCCCGAGGACTCAGCTTACTTCTACCTCCAAGATGGTCAATACTAGGGGAATGATCGCAGGAGGACTCGAGTGGGTTTCCTTACTTCACTGCTCGTTTTGTCATTTACTCTATACTTAGTCGTTTGGCACCGACATGTTAGTCGGATCGTCTTGTACTTACTTTTGTATAATTGTAATTAAGTCAGACTGCAGCTGATAACAATTGTGTATATACTTGCTATACCATCTGGCTATGTTTTGTAAAGCCAGATTTCAAGAACATTTTGACTGAGCGTTTGGGACGCCTTACTGCTTTATCTTACATGTTCTCTATTTCTGTTTCTTGTTTTGAATGATTGAGACAATAGATGCGAAATGACCATAGTAAGACTTTCATGTAGTATACACCCCCTCGTCTGGTTAGACAGCATTGATCGTATTATACGGTATTCATCTACCCGCAATACGTAGCTGGCTGAGTCATTCCTCCGCTCTTCAGTATTCTGGTTCTGGGGCGTGACAAGGTTTTAGTGGTGGCCCATGCAGGTCTGATTTCAGACTTGTGGGGTGGTTTGATTTATAGGATGTCTCAATCACACGTATTCCCCCTTGATCTCATGATTCGTTATTCTCAAACCTTGCTTGACATTCCGGTATCCTTTGACTTCGTTGATCCTTCATGTTCGGTTGTTTGATTGTTCTCTTATCCCTTTTCTTAGGGGCACTTCGTCCGCATCGGTCAGAGCTGGACAACAGCAACAAGAGCAACATGGACAACCTGACCCCGTTGGTCAGCAACAAGGGCCAGTCCCACCTCAGGAGGCTACCCAGGAAGAAGTGATAGTGGAACCAGCAGCTGGATCACAGTATCCGGATATTCCACCACCACCGACAGTTCTACCTACCCAAGTGGACACACCAGCCCTTCTGGAGATCATGAGAGGAATGATGGCTACTCAGCAACATAAGATTTTGGCCCAGCAGCGCATGCACACTCAGCTACAAGAGCAGAATGTGTTGCTCAACCAAGGATTGCAGACAGCATTAGAAAGAGGGGCAAGGCCAGATTCAGGAGCATCAGCCAGGTTTTGCAAGTACAACCCCTGCCGTTTCGAGGGCACGGAGGATGCCATATCAGCAGATGCATGGCTTAAAGACATGGAGGCTATTCTGACAGCAGCTAAGGTACCGGCAGAAGAACGTGTGGATCTAGTGAAGTTGTTACTTCAGGATCTCGCACGTGATTGGTGGGAATCAGAGAAAGTGGGCATCAGACGCCCTGTGGCTTGGGACGATTTCACAGCAAGATTCAAGACGAAGTACTATGGAGTTATGGCACAGTTTGAGCTACAACAGAAGTTTATCAGCCTCAGGCAGGCTGGCAAGACGGTAGATGCTTATGCAGCGGAGTTCTGCAGATTGAGTAGGTTCGCCCCAGAGATGGTAGCAACAGAGAGCCAGAGGGCCATGAGGTTTTAGCAAGGGTTTCATCTTGAACTCTTGCAATTGATCGAGGGGCATAATTATCAGACTTTTAATAAGATATTGACGGCGACTCGAAGGCATGAAATCACCATTCAGAGGCTTGCAGCAAGGACTGGGGATCAGAAGAGATCCTACAGTCAGATTGAAGGAGGAGGGGGAGCAGCACCCCGAACAACAGCACCATCCACTGGCATTCGTATCCACGATGTGGCGATACGAGGACCGGCACCACCACCCAGGCAGCAGCAACAACAGCAGAGGAAGAACCAGCAACCCCCGGCGGGCTGCACTTATTGTGGGAAGATGGGGCACACTAGAGATGTGTGTCGGACATTGAATGGACTATGTCTGATATGTGGAAATCCAGATCATCGGGTTACCACATGTCCCATGAATTCGAGGTCAGAAGGACCAGGGCAGCAGTTTCCTGCTCTGCCAGCCCCAGGGACAGGCCAGTATCGAGGACCAGCAGTGGCAGTAAGGCCGTTGGCACAGCGTCCGCAGGCTCAGATGTTTCGTCAGCAGGGACCGCCGATGCAGCAACACCAGCATAGACCACCCCAGCATCATCAAGGCAGGGGCCAGCAGCAGCACCAGGCTAGGCCGCAGCATGGGAACCAGCAAGGAGGTCGAGGGCAGGCATTCACTTTATCCTTGGAAGAGGCATTGGCATCGGAAGATGTTGTGGCAGGTAACATTCTCGTCGCCTCATATCCCGCAGTAGCATTGTTTGATTCGGGAGCATCCCATTCATTTATATCTGCACAATTTGCGACACGACTAGAAATGGAGTTCGAGGCATTGCCAGGGAGGTTGAATATACTCACTGGCAATGGGCTTGTAGGGGTTAGTAGAGTTATTCTAGCGTGTAGCGTTGTAGTTTGCGGGCATTCCTTACCCGCCCGATTGATAGAATTTCCTGTTGGAAATTTTGACGTTATTTTAGGCATGGACTGGCTGAAGGACAGTCACGCGATAATAGATTGTCGTAGAGGGAGTGTATCTTTTGATATTCCAGGCATGGAGCGGTTCACCTTAGTCAGATCAGAGGCAACTCAGCAGGAGCAGGGAGTAGTAGCGACAATGGAAGAAGTTCAGATTCTGAAGATAGTTGAAGAATTCCTAGACGTATTTCCCGAAGAACTTCCAGGTCTACCACCAGTTAGAGATATTGAGTTCAGTATAGAATTGGTACCAGGAACTAAACCGATATCAGATCGAGTTTATAGAATGGCGGATTCAGAGCAGGCCAAGGTATATCAGCACATAGAGGAATTGAAGGAGAAGAAGTTCATCCAAGCTAGCGTATCACCATGGGCAGCACCAGTGGTACTTGTGGGGAAGAAGGATGGGTCATCCAGATTGTGCATTGACTACAGAAAGCTTAACGCGGCAACAGTGAAGAACAAGTATCCATTACCCAGGATCGACGACTTATTTGATCAGTTGAGCAAAGCTAGAGTTTTCTCCAAGATAGATCTTCGTTCAGGGTACCATCAGGTGAGGGTTCGGAAGGAAGATATTCCCAAGACAGCATTCAGGTCGAAGTATGGGCATTACGAATTCTTAGTAATGCCGTTTGGTTTGACCAATGCTCCAGCGATATTCATGGATTTGATGAATCGCATCTTTATGCCATACTTAGATCAGTTTGTCATTGTGTTTCTTGACGACATTCTCGTATATTCTGCCAGTGAAGAGGAGCATGAAGACCACATCAAGAAAGTATTACAGGTTCTGAGAGAGAACCAGTTATATGCCAAGCTCAGCAAGTGTGAGTTTTGGTCGAATCACATTTTATTTTTGGGTCATATCATATCAGGAGCTGGAGTAGCAGTAGATCCCAAGAAGATAGAAGCAGTAGAGAGTTGGCCAGTACCCAAGACCGTAGCAGATGTGCAGAGTTTCTTGGGATTGGCAGGATATTACAGGAGGTTTGTGTCAGACTTTGCAAGGCTTTCAGCACCCATGACCCGCTTGACCCGGAAGGATGTACCATTTGTTTGGTCGGCAGAATGTCAGGCATCATTCGAGACTTTGAAGCAGAAGTTGATATCAGCACCTATTCTTACATTACCAGTTGGACCCGGAGGTTTTACAGTATATTATGATGCGTCAGGTAAAGGACTTGGATGGGTCCTTATGCAGCATGGGAAGGTGATAGCATATGCATCCAGGCAGCTTCGGGACCACGAGAAGAATTACCTAACTCATGATTTGGAGTTAGCGGCAGTAGTGTTTGCTTTGAAGCTATGGAGGCATTACTTATATGGTGTTCGAGTGAAGATGTACACAGATCATAAAAGTCTGAAGTACATCTTTACTCAGAAGGAGCTGAACATGAGGCAGAGGAGATGGCTAGAGTTGGTTAAGGATTATTATGTGGAGCATCAGTATCATCCAGGCAAGATCAATGTAGTAGCAGACGCTCTCAGCCGGAGAGGCGGTACATTTATGTTGACAACACAGAGGCATATCTTAGAAGACCTTCAGGAGATGGACATCGAAGTTATACTTCCTGGTGATGTAGGAGTTCTAACAAGTCTGCAAGTTCAATCTGACTTGGTAGACAGGATCAAGGCAGCTCAGGCATAAGACCTAAGGATTCAGAAGCTTAGGGCAGAATGTGAGTTAGGACTCAGGAAGGAGATGAGAATTCATGGAGATGGTACACTTAGGTTTGGATCACGTCTATGTGTGCCTAGTAGAGATATCAGACATGAGATTATGACAGAGGCTCACAGTTCTCAGTATTCTATTCACCCTGGAGGGACCAAGATGTACCAAGATATCAAGCAGCATTTCTGGTGGAACGGGATGAAGAGGGAGATAGCTAGATTTGTTTCCCGTTGCTTGGTATGTCAGCAAGTGAAGGCAGAACAACAAAGGCCAGCTGGGTTATTGCAACCGCTTCCTATCCCAAAATAGAAGTGGGAATACATCACAATAGACTTTGTGACCGGTTTACCGAGATCACCAAGTGGTAGGGACGCTATTTGGGTAATAGTGGACCGACTTACGAAGGTAGCACACTTTCTTCCTTTCAGAGTAGGGCAATCTACAGAAAAGTTGGCAGAGTTGTATATGCAACAGATAGTCAGGCAGCATGGAGTCCCTGTCAGTATTGTGTCAGATCGAGATACCCGCTTTACATCACATTTCTGGAAGAGCTTACATCATAATCTGGGTACCAAGTTAAGATTTAGCACAGCCTACCATCCACAGATGGATGGACAATCAGAAAGAACGATTCAGACCTTAGAAGACATGTTGCGAGCTTGCACTCTAGATTTTGGAGGGTCTTGGAAGAGTCACCTGCACTTGGTCGAGTTCTCGTACAACAATAGTTATCAAGCCAGTATCCAGATGGCGCCATTCGAAGCACTATATGGTAAGAAGTGTAGGTCGCCACTAGCATGGGATGATATCGGGGAGAGGAAGATGCTAGGCCCAGAAATGATTGTCCAGACGGTTGAAGTGGTTAAGGGAATTAGGGAGCAACTTCGAGTTACGCAGGACCGACATCGTCATTGGGCGGACCAGCATCGTAGGCCATTAGAGTTCTCTGTTGGGGACCACGTATTCTTGCGGATCTCACCTACTCGTGGGGTCATTAGATTTGGCGTTCGCGGGAAATTGAGTCCTCGGTACGTAGGCCCATTTGTTATCCTTGATCGGATAGGCGATGTAGCTTATCGTTTATCCCTCCCACCTTCGTTACGAGAGGTGCATGACGTGTTTCATGTGTCTCAATTACGTAGGTATGTATCGGACCCAAGCCATGTCCTCGATCACTCTGAGCTGGTTGTTGGTACCAACCTGTCTTACGAGGAACAGCCTGTGTCCATTTTGGACCGAAGAGAGAAGATACTCAAGAACCGAACAATTAGTCTTGTCCGTGTTGCTTGGGGTCATCACTCATTGGGAGAGTCAACGTGGGAACGTGAGGATGATATCCGATCACGGTATCCACACTTGTTTGACTCACAAGGTATATCTCTTTCTGTATACCTTGATTGTCCTGATTCTTCATGCTTATCACCTTATGGGTAGAACTACTTGATATCATGGATTGATGAATTTACATATATAGTACTTGCTTTTTGATATGGTAAAATGATTGCTTGCTCACTAGAATTGCTTGTATTAGTTTAGCTCCGATATTTCTACCTGCTTGGATTTGAAATTCTGAGGACGGAATTTTTCTAAGGTGGGTAGAGATGTCACTCTCCGTTTCCAGAATGCGTATTTTTATACGTGTACAACTCATATGTATTTATTTAGTACCCATCATGTATTATCCTGTATTTAAATTTCTTTAATTTCCTGTTAATTAATTATCTGCTCTTTGAATTTTCTTATAAATTTATTTTCTGCAATCTTATTATCTGTATTTTATTTCCTGCATTTTATCCTCTGCTTTAGTCTTATTGTGGTTGGGCTTCTTGGGTTCATGGTGCAAACCCGGCCCATTAGCTCCCACCTACCACCCCCTTTGCTATTTAAAGCCCCCTCTTCATTCTCTCTCCTCATTACTTTATTCTCACCATTACTTCTTCTTCTTCCTCCCATTACTCTCTACCACCTACCAGCAACAGGAGAAGGCAAGTGCAAACTTGCTTCTCAATCATCCATTTTTATGGATCATTACTCTTTCTCTCATGATCCTGAGAGAGTTTAGTGCTTGGCATATGTGATTTCTGTGGCTTGTTTTCTCTAGATCTAAGTTTGTATTTTCGGCTGTTCATGGGTTTTAAATCCACCAACTTAGCGTGTTTTCGGATCAGAGAGTTCATGTGGTAGAACTGCTCGTCAGTCACGCACACGTCTCTACGTGTTTGCGTATATTTTTTAGTCACGCTCGCGTTTGCGTGCGTGTATTTCTTAGTCACGCTCGTGTTTGCGTGCGTGTATTTCTTAGTCACGCTCGCGTTTGCGTGCGTGTATTTCTTAGTCATGCTCGTGTTTGCGTGCGTGTATTTCTTAGTCACGCTCGCGTTTGCGTGCGTGTATTTCTTAGTCACGCTCGCGTTTGCGTGCGTATATTTCTTAGTCATGCTCGCATTTGCGTGCGTGTATTTCTCAGTCACGCTCGTGTTTGCGTGCGTGTATTTTAGTTACGCGCACTTCTTGGAGCGTGCGTGTATTTCAGTCACGCACACGTTTCCATGAGCGTGCATGTATTTTCAGTCACGCACACGTCCATGAGTGCGTGGACTTTTAGTCACGCACACATCCATGAGTGCGTGGATTTTTTAGTCACGCACACGTCCACGAGTGCGTGCGTGGATTTCTTATCATTTCCCACACTCACACTGTGCATACCAACATGAACCATTTTCACGCTCACTTCGACTAGACTTGGCGTGACTTCTTGACCTGGGTGTTTTATTTGTCCTATAATTATTCATTAATAATGGCTTGATAATTCTTCTATTATATCCTTACGCCTTTTGCGTGAATTTCTTGATCAATCATGATATGTTAAATTTGTTAAAATAGATTGTTATGTGGAATGTGCCCTGTGTCTTAATTGATTAATGGATACCCCGTATTGACTGGAACTTAACCTTGAGAGTTATAGACTCGACCCCATGTAATACTAATTGACTTTTATGCCTTGATACCATTGATAATAATGGTTATCTTTACTAAAATTGATCATGCGTTCCTAGTTGGAACTAAGAGACTGGCTAGTCATCTTATTGAATAAAATGAATGAGACAAGTTCATGTAATGAACTATTGTACTCGATTAGCCAATCCCGAATATTGGCATACAGGCACATGCAGGTTTCAAATTATTTATTTATCTATTTTACAAAAACAACATGTGTACTTTATGGTCAAGGCATGATTACTTCGTGGTTAGACTTGATTGTTGCATCACGCTATGTAAAACCTACAACCTAGCCGCACGGGTATCGTTGTAGAGTTGCGCATATCGTACCCCATACAAAAGTACTCATTTCAATGACCATGATCCACGGCATGGAACTTCACTCAACGTAGAGAATATTAAGTTAAATAAAATAATGATGGCATGGAGAGAATGGATTCCTGAGTTCTTATATGGCAGCCCCCTTGGGACTATTAAGTGCCCGACGGGCCGGCTGGTTCCCACAGATACGGTAAATCTGTCACACGGGCAGGGAACGGTATCTTCTTATATTATTATACATGCTATAATGGCGGGCGTCCCGCTGGAACTCGTCTAACTATATGATTGGCACAATTGATTGATTGGATAGACTAGCCTTGCTTGCACATAGTAAGAACTGAGGAATCCCTAATTGCATAATTCCAGGATAACTTGGGACTCACAATAACAAGCCGTAGAAGTTGATTGGCCGTTCAAGATGATTTGTTTGTATAATGTACCTACTCTGTTGCCTAACTGGGATGATCAGAATGTCAGGACATGACGGGCCAACTTCTGTCCTTGTTTGGTTTGGAGGTTGGTTCGAAGTGTCGTGATGTTTTGTGACTCCTAGTGGAAAGCAGAGATCTATTATTTTAGTCTCATACTTACTGGTTTAGTCATTCATATCGTCCTTCCTTGTGGTACTTGCTGTTAGAGGTCTAACCTCTCTGGTTTTGTATGGCCAGATTTAGAGCCGGTCCCCGAGGACTCAGCTTACTTCTACCTCCAAGATAGTCAATACTAGGGGAATGATCGCAGGAGGACTTGAGTGGGTTTCCTTACTTCACTGCTCGTTTTGTCATTTACTCTATACTTAGCCGTTTGGCACCGACATGTTAGTCGGATCGTCTTGTACTTACTTTTGCATAATTGTAATTAAGTCAGACTGCAGCTGATAACAATTGTGTATATACTTGCTATACCATCTGGCTATGTTTTGTAAAGCCAGATCTCAAGAACATTTTGACTGAGCATTTGGGACGCCTTTATCTTACATGTTCTCTATTTCTGTTTCTTGTTTTGAATGATTGAGACAATAGATGCGAAATGACCATAGTAAGACTTTCATGTAGTATACACCCCCTCGTCTGGTTAGACAGCATTGATCGTATTATATGGTATTCATCTACCCGCAATACGTAGCTGGCTGAGTCATTCCTTCGCTCTCCAGTATTCTGGTTCTGGGGCGTGACACCATTTTGACCCAAAATTACCTTTTTGTCCTTGTGTCCAAATTGGACTGATGGGTAGGCTATCCTAGCTAATTTGAATATTCTAGACACGTTGGCAATATTTATTTCATCGTTCGACAATGCTTGTTGATAATTTCTCTGAGTTTAACCTTTTATAATTTATTAATAATTAATTTTTATAATGTTCGTATTTCGGGATTAGTACAACGAAACTGAGCTCAGTCAATTCCAGTGATCTCACATCGCTAAAATTGACAAGATGGACACGTGGATTACTATAATAAGATTATCAACTTTACCGTTGATCTTCTTATCTCGATTTGCGTGTCGTAAGTTTCGACGTACAAATAATGAAGTACACTTTATATCTTTAATAGTTAGACTAGAATTGACCGTGTTTGACCAGAGTTGACCAGTTGACCCAAAGTCAACTGTAAGTCAGTACTTGACCTAGTTTGACTAGATTATTGACCGGAGTTGACCTAGAGTTGTTTTGACTTAGAAGAACCTAGGATAAAATAGATTGCTTGTAGAGATTTATTTATTACAACTTGAACACCTTGTAACCTGTGTTGCTTTAAATAGGACTCTGTGGCTTCAGTTGGACCCCTATACTTATCAGCTGTTCAGGTTATCAGGCGAGTTCATTCTCTGATCATTTCATATCCTGTTAGAATTATTTTCCTGCTTTAGATTACTTTACTTGATGATGTCATGTTGGTAACACGGATTAATACTATATGGATCCATTCTCGAGATGTTATCCCCTCAGGGAGCATCGTATACTACATATTCTGTACGTTTCACTTACATGGTGTATCACTATGCTTCACGATTCTTCGATCACTTGTGACATGTACTCTCATGATCACAGAGTCTTCCCAGAATCACCCCATTTATGGGTATTCCCAGAATCACCCCATTGTGGGCATTCCCAGAATCACCCATTTATGGGCTATCCATGTATCACCCCTTGTGGGCCTTTGCATGGAATCATAACATAACCAGGTTGGATCCTTGTGTATTGATTGGGGGTACGGGGGAGTAGAAATAGATATATGAATAATATCCAAGTAGTGCAATTCCTAGAATCACTCCATAGTATAGTTCCCAGAATCTCCTATGCCGTTCACATGTTTATATTATACTCTGACTCACTAGCCATTGTTAGTTCTCTACTTATAGTAGATATTTCTATTACAGTTCTCTTTCTGTTTACGTACTGTATTTCCTTCAGATCCTGTTTCTTACTTTACTGTATGATTATATTTTCTAGCCTGCTATATTTTGTTGAGATGTACTGTGCTCGCTCCTGTCCTGACTGAACCTGTTGATAAATTTTAAAGATAGCCTGGAGGTTGCCTGCTAGCCTAGAGGAGACACATTAGAGGTTGTTTAGTTAGCTATTTTCAGTTGTCTGGAGTTGTATTTACTTTATGGATTACTCTATTTGAGCTTTGAAACGTATTTCTGGGTTTGTGTATCTTAGACACTTAGACTTCTATCTTCTGTATCTATTTTGGATTTCATGTTTTATCTATCTTCTATTATGCTCTACCTTAGATGTGATTGAGTTTACATTCTGCTATGTCACCCCCATTCGGGGAGTATAAACTGCTTAGCCTTATACTGTTAGATGCATGAGACCTAGGACAGCGTTCTACCGTCGACACTGCGGCGTAGGCTGGGCGTACCCACTTCTCGTGCCCTTACTCTAGGGTGCGGGTCGTGACACATTTTTAGTGGTGGCCCATGTAGGTCGAGTTTGTATAGTGGTATTCGAACTAGAGTACCACTACAGCCTGCAGTAGAATTAGGATATATTTTTGAAGGTACTCAATCACAGTTAGGATTTCTTGAGAGATTTCTGGGACGACCCTTGAGAATCTTATTTTAACTTCGATTTGAAAAATTTTTTTTCCCTTGATTTGATTTGTCTTTACTTTCTATTGTTGATTTTGATTTTGATGGATTATTGTTGAATTTGAGTTTGTATTTTGTGATTTTGATGAATGATTGTTGAATTTTGAATCTTGATGTTAGTTGTAGCATCCGAGTTTGTATTTATATTATTTGAAGGATTTTTTTTTATTTTTGAATCTTGATGTTCGTTGATAAATTTGATTTTTGGGTATTCATTGTTGATTTAATTTAATTTTTGTCAAGATGAAATTATATGGGCTAGATCATCTAAGTTTTGGAATCTGGTCTTCTATAGTCATATTAGCCAGCATGGTGAGGATATAGTCTGATTTTGGATATATTTCTCGGGTATGGAAATTTAATATTTTTGCTGCCAAGCTAGCGGCATCACGAAAATGTTAAATACCATGATTCTAGAGGTATGTGCCTTAGTCGAGGACTCTGTGATTATCATAGCCTTGCTTACTAGTATGATGAGGATTTAGAGTACCATGATTTTGGATAGACGTATATGATTATCAGATTGTACCATGATTTTCAGCACACAGTCACGTGTTGCATTCTTCATAAACGGACATTCAACTTGGATAACCGGATTGGTCTGCAGGGCTTGTGGCTGTTGGGATAATCTTATTGCATCTTGCTAGTAACTAGGCCTGTGATAACCCTAGTTAATTAAAAGTATCAAGCCGTACTCTTGATTGGCCATGATTGATTGGATCGAGTTTATTCCAGCTTAGTCTTATCCTGATCCTGTGCAAGATTGTGACATGACATGATTATTGATGCTTGCCTTAACAATAACGATCGGGAATCCAGTTTTGTTCAGGCGAAGGGTTACAACCCCGGTCCTTATTTGGTTTAAGGGTTGTAACCTGGCTCCCGGAGCAGTTCTGTGTCCTCTCTCCGTTTATTGTCTTATTGCAATCCCATGCCATGTTCGTCATGTTTTACCTTACCTTCAATAGCGTGATTATCTATACTGGCCTTAACAATAAAGATCAGGGGTCCAGTTCTGTTCAGGTGAAGGGTTACAACCCCGGTCCTTATTTGGTTTAAGGGTTGCAACCTGGCTCCCGGAGCAGTTCTGTGTCCTCTCTTCATTTATTGTCTATACCGTACCAATAATATTTGAGACGAGTTTCTATTCAGGTGAAGGGTTACAACCCCGGTCCTTGGTTGGTTCAAGGGTTGTGACCTGGCTACTTGAATGGTTTCCTCGTACTCAGTTTATTGTTGTTGTCTCTATTATTATTAACTTTTTATTTATTATCTTTAATATTCTATTATGATATGCTGGTTTTAGTTCCTTAGTGAAGCCTCCTTTGTGGCACTTGCTCTTTCTGGGGTCTGACCCAGCTGGTTTTGTATGGCCAGATATCGGAAAAGCTCCAGAGGATCTACTTACCTTTCAGCCAGATGGTGACCACCAGGCGTAACCCTGGCAACGAGTGGGTTTCTTTTTGTACCCCCACTTTATTGTAAAACTATTCTTTTGAGGGTCTAGCCGACGAGCACTTGTTATCTCGGTTGTAACTTTATTTATTGTCTGGCTTCGGGCTGTAACATAATTGGAAAATCCTAGGGTTGATCATGTATGACTGAAACTCTTACTAGTCCTGACATTTTGTACGACTAGCTTCATGATCATCCAATATGTAATGTATGGGACGCCTTGCTATTATATATTTGGTGCTCTGACATCTTGTAACAATTATTGCTTGCTTGAGATTGAGACAATAATCTTGTTCATGACCATAGGAGACTGTTACAAGCCCTTATGTATCTAGACAGTCTTGACCGTATAGCGAGGTAGGTTGCACTTCAATATACGTAGCTGGCTATGTACACCCTCGCTCTCTAATATTCTGTTTCTTGGGCGTTATATGGTTTTAGTGGTGGCCCATGCAGGTCTTGTAAATCAAGATATGTGAGGGTTTACCGAATAGATGTCTCAATCAGTACTCGTCCATGATCTCTACTCGTATCCTCTGAATCCCTGAGAATCTTGACCTGATCACATGCTTGTATCGTTGATCTGTCCTGGTCCTTCCTTATTGTTTCCTATGTCGTCTTCTTCAGCGATATTGTTTCTAGACCTGCTGGTCAGCAAGGCGGAGCACCTCCCGCGGACCAACAGCAACCTGGAGATCAAGCCCAGCATTCAGGAGTAGCCTCCAGAGTCATACCTACCGGAGGAGAACCACTAGTTCAGCCCGGCCAGCCTGCAGAGCCTGATGATGTCACTTTGGTGTGTCTCATCAGGTCACTATTAGCCTCCCAGGATCGTCGAGGAGATGCCTTGCACCAGGCGGAGGCTGATGCGTTGACCAGAGGAGGTCATCAGGGTAATAGCGCGGCCAACAGCTTCAAGCGCTTGAACCCTCCCTTATTCGACGGCAGTGAAGATACAATTGCTGCATATGCATGGCTTCAGGACACCGAGGTGATTCTAGAAGCAGCCAGTGTTAGCCCAATGATTATATCATGTTTTTGAATATGGCTAATCAATTAAGTTAACATAATGACATCACTAATATTCATGTAATCACTATCATGTTGCTACTTAAACTTAGCATTGTCCTAATGTTCTGTATTATTCATATTATTCTGTTTGTCTAACATGTATTTGTAGACATGCTGTAAGCATGATCAAGCTTTGTCAAACCAGGACATATGCAATAGAGAATTATTGATGGACCAAAGATGGCGTTATACAAGAAGATTTTTCTGAACCGCCTAATGACCTATCCGGGGCCTCGCATCGGGGGTTCCGCTGCCCGGTCAGCGGACAGGGGTCGAGGGGGCAGCGCCCCCCCGTCAGGGGTTCGGGGGCGAAGCCCCCGAAATGTATTCAGATTTTCAGATCTGTTTATCTTTGGACGATTGCCGTCAAGTAAAAAAAGGCGTCTTCAAGTCTGTTCAAGTTTTGAAGAAAGGCGTCATCAAAGGGCTCTTGGTTTTCCTATTTCATCAATGTAATTTTGCATATTTATTGAGTCTAAGAATACGATGTACACTGCATCGTACTGGCAAATAGGCTACCCAAGAAACGTTTTCAAAATACCCTTTCATTTTGAAAACAAGCCCACTTATAAAAGCCCAAACTACTTCCTAACTGTCTGACTTTTCAAAAAGCCCAAAAACCAATTTGCAAAAACCCTGACAGAACTCCAACAGAACTCTAGGAGAATTCGGCCAGAGTTCGGCCCGAATTCGGCCAGAGTTCGGCCAGAGTTCAGTTAGTGGACGTTGCTTTTTGAACTTGGTCTTCCTGCAGTTACGGATCCCACCGAGATTTTCTCATAGAGTTCTGCCCGAATTCTGCCCGAATTCTGTCAGAATTCTGCCTTTGGAAAAACTATAAATAGAGAAGGATTTCGATCATTTCAATTCACCAATTCACTTTTCGTATCTCTTCTCTATCAGCCTACTACTTCTTCCAAAGTGTTCTGAGCTTTTATTTTCAAATCCCAAGCCAGTTACAATCCTCTAGTCGATTTGCCAGTACGGTACGGTCTAGAAGTTTTAGAGTGGTTGTATTCAGAGGCTTGATTGAAGTTACACACTTCACAATTGAAGTTGGTCGAGTACTTCGGATCAAAGCTCGCGTTGTAGAAGTTGCAAGATCTTCGGATGAAAACTTGTGGTGATTTTCCATAGTGGATTCAACTGGAAGCTAGAGTTCTTCCGACTGGACTAGTCCTCAACAGAGAAAAACCAGTATACATCCTTGTGTTTGCGTTTGCTCTCTACTCTCTACTTTTTATTTACATATCTGTGATATATATTATCTGTGATCTTGTTACTAACATTTTTAAATAGTTAATTTCCGCTGCCTACTCTATTCACCCCCCTCTAGAGTATTGTGCTTTACAACTCGTTCCTACAATCGGTCCTACAGCCAGGACTCCAGAGAACGAGAAGCTGGACGTAGTGCGCTTGTAGTTACTAGATCTTGCCCACAGCTGGTGGGCAGCGCAGGCCGATGGATTAGTGGCCCCTATTTTATGGGCAGTATTCAGGGAGAGATTCCAGACCAAGTATTTCGATGTTGTAGCTCGATACGATCTACAGACGAGGTCCACCAATCTAAAGCAGATGGACAGGACGGTCGACGGATATGCGGCCGAGTTTTCGAGACTTAGTCGGTTTGCTCCTACCTTGGTAGCAACCGAGTTCGATAGAGCCCAGCGGTTCCAGCAGGGGATTCATCTGGAGATTCTATTGGCAGTGGAGCAGTTTATGCATCAAACTTTTGATGCAGTACTGAGGGCAGCCCGGAAGCATGAATATACCTCCCAGAGGATCGTGGATAGGACCGGAGGTCGAAAGCGATCTCACGGCCAGATGAATCAGTCATCAACACCATCCCCGACAGCCAGGGCTTTGA
Source organism: Iris pallida (assembly GCA_029216955.1). Taxonomy (NCBI): domain Eukaryota; kingdom Viridiplantae; phylum Streptophyta; class Magnoliopsida; order Asparagales; family Iridaceae; genus Iris; species Iris pallida. The sequence goes on along the minus strand of JANAVB010034616.1, from coordinate 3,595,303 downwards.
CCATTGGAGCTCCGAGGCTGGCAACCTCAGTGACGTCGATTCAGTATTCCACCCCGACGCATCCTCAGCAGCAGAAGCAGAAGTAGTCTTCCGTAGTGGGATGTTCACACTGCGGGAAGCTAGGGCATGTGGTATCAGAGTGTCGCAGAGCATAGATTTTGTGCTTGGTTTGTGGTGTCCTGGACCACAGGGTTGGAAACTGCCCAAACATTGGGAGTTTATTGGCATTCTCTAGTCCATTAGTTAGAGGTCCAGCACCAGTCCAGCAGCAGCAGCTGCTGCAGTACCCATTCTCGAGGCTATTGCCGACGCAGGCCCAGGCATTCCAGCAGCAGAGACCACAGCAGTATGCCCAAGCCCAAGCCCTGATCCAGAGCAGGCAGATAAATTTTCAGCAGAGGGGACCCGCACCCAGAGGACATGGTCAAGTGCTGGCTTTGACCATGGGAAAAGAAAGAATAACACCAGGTGAAGTAGTGGCAGGTACTATTCTCGTCAACACCTTTCCAGCTTTAGTATTATTTGATTCTGGTACCTCGTATTCATTTATGTCTGTACGATTCGCGACACGGAAAGGATTGGAGCCCGAGTCATTATCAGTAAGGCTCAATATACTTAATGGTAACGGACTTGTGGGGGTAGATAGAGTATTTTCTTCGTGTCGGATCGTAGTTAGCGGTAGAGAGTTCCCCGCTAGATTGATAGAGTTCCCAATGGACGATTATGATATGGTCTTAGGGATGGATCGGTTGAGGGACCATTATGCTAGGATAGACTGCCATATCGGCAGGGTTATTTTTAGCATTCCAGGCGAGCCAGAGTTTTCTTCTCCCGAGGAGAAGTTGAACCTTCTCCTCCAGTGTTGCGGATGGCAGTAGCAGTAGTGCAGTTACCTCGGATAGTCGAGGAGTTTCCAGATGTTTTCCCCGAAGAGCTTCCAGGGATGCCGTCAGAACGGGAGATCGAGTTCACCATCGACTTGATTCCCGGAACAGCTCCAGTGTCAGAGAGAGTCTACAGGGTAGCGCCGTCAGAATTAGTAATATTGTACAAGATGATTGAAGAACTTAGAACCAAGGGATTCATTCGTGCAAGTGGATCACCTTGGGGAGCCCCGATGCTTCTTGTGAAAAAGAAGGATGGTACAGTAGAAACTCTATAAAATAATACACTTGGGACCACCAAAATTTATTAATTAAAAGAGTTATTAATTAATCGATAAATTAATAATTATTAATTTATATATTAATTAATATTTTATTAATTAAAAGAGTTGGGTTATCGCAATGCAATGGATGTCGAAGATGTTCTGACTCACCCAGAAGAAAATGTAGTTGCACAGTTGTTGACTGATGAAGAAATTATTGAAAGCGTTATTGAAATTAATAAAGTTGATATCGATGAAGAAGATGATGAAAGTTCTACAATGGAGCCCCCTTCGCGAAACGAAGCTATTAAAGCGGCAATCACATTGAACAATTTCTTGTTGAGCTATGAGAAAACAACACCAGAAGTTCTTACCATGCTAAGGAAAATTAGAGACGAGATTCAAGGGGAAATTGATTTCAACAAAAAACAAAAGACAATTGAGTCATTTTTCAAGAAACCTTCATAAATCATTCATGTAATATGCTATATATAAGGAATTATTAATTTATAGTTTATATGGGGTCTGAAGAAATTATCAAAAATGTATTATCTTATAATTTTAGCGAATTATTAATTTAGCACCCTATCCCCGAGTCGGGACCGGCCAAAAATATTATCTTAGAGAGTTTATTAAATAATCGAGTATTAATTTATAGAGTTTCTACTGTACGTCCAGATTATATGTAGATTATCGTACCTTGAACTCAGTGACAATCAAAAATAGATACCCTCTCCCAAGGATAGATGACTTGTTTGATCAACTCAAGGGGGCATCAGTGTTCTCGAAGATTGACTTGCGGTCAGGATACCATCAGATCAGAGTCAGAGAGCAGGACATCCCGAAGACAGCTTTCAGGTCTAGGTATGGGCATTGGGAGTTCCTTGTTATGCCCTTTGGAGCAACCAATGCGTCGGCTGTATTCATGGACCTCATGAATCGTATCTTCATTCCTTATTTGGATCAGTTCGTGATTGTGTTCCTAGACGACATCCTGGTCTACAGCAAGAGTGAAATAGAGCATGAGCAGCATCTCCGAGTTGTCCTCCAGATTCTCAAAGAGCACCAGTTGTATGCCAAGTTTAGTAAATGCGAGTTCTGGCTCGATCTCATTTCGTACTTGGGCCATATAATCACCAGAGGAGGAGTAGAAGTGGATCCCCAAAAGATCGTGGCCATTGAGACATGGCTAGTGTCCAGCACGGTTGCAAAAGTTCGCAGTTTTCTTGGATTGGCCGGCTACTACCCGCAATTTGTTTCAAACTTTGCTCGGATCTCAGTACCATTGACCCAGTTGACCCGCAAGGATGTGCAGTTTGCTTGGACAGCAGATTTCCAGGATTCTTTTGAGAAGTTGAAGCAAGGCTTGATGACAGCACCCATTCTCACGCTCCCAGATGGAACAGGAGGATTCTCAGTGTATTGTGATGTTTTAGGCAGAGGCTTAGGATGTGTTCTACTACAGCATGGAAAGGTAATAGCTTATGCGTCACGGCAACATCATGATCATGAGAGGAAATACCCAATCTATGACTTGGAGTTGGCAGCAGTAGTGTTTGCACTTAAGTTATGGAGGCACTACTTGTACGGAGATAGGGTAGAGATTTTTATCGACCACAAGAGCCTGAAGTATGAGTTCACCCAGAAGGATCTTAACATGCGTTAGAGGAGGTGGCTAGAGCTGCTTGTGGATTATGATATCAACTTGTAGTATCACCCAGGGAAGGCCAACATCGTTGCAGATGCATTGAGTTGGAGAGTCGAAGTTTATTTCCTAACAGCGCAACCAGAATTGTTAGCAGATCTTCAGAAGATGGGTATAGAAGTTGTTCTCCCTTCCAGTGTGGCATTGATGGCCACTATGCAAGTTCAGTTCACTATAATTGAAAGGATCCGGATGGCGCAGTCAGCAGATTCCAAGCTTCTGCGACTCAGAGCAGAGTGTGAGGCAGGACGAAGACCAGAGTTATACATACATAAAGACGGTACACTTAGGCATGGGAGGCGTCTTTGTGTACCCAGTGATATCCGTCAGCACTTTTGGTGGAATGGCATGAAGAGGGAGATAGTCTGGTTTGTTTCTCGATGTTTAGTTTGTCAACAAGTTAAAGTCGAACATCAGAGGCCAGCAGAACTTCTTCAGTCCTTGCCAATTCCAGAATGGAAGTGGGAGCATATAACCATGGATTTCGTGACTGGATTACCTAGATCCCCAGTTGGTCGAGATGCTATTTGGGTTATAGTTGACCGGCTCACGAAGGTGGCCCACTTTCTTCCGTTCAGAGTTAGTTAGTCGACGGCTCAGCTGGCAGAGATATACCTCGGGCAGGTAGTTAGGATGCATGGAGTACCAGTCAGTATCACCTCGGACAGAGATTCCAGATTTACGTTGTACTTTTGGCGTAGCTTGTAAGAGAGTTTAGGAAGCCTCCAGTTCAGCTCAGCTTATCAGCCGCAGAAGATGGCCAGTCAGAACGCACGATCCAGACTCTTGAAGATATGTTGCGGTCATGTACACTCGACTTCGGTGGTTCGTGGAAAGATCACCTGCATCTGGTAGAGTTCTCGTACAACAATAATTTCCAAGCCAGTATCCAGATGGCACCGTTCGAGGCACTGTATGGTAGGAACTATCGATCCTCGCTAGCATGGGACGATGTCGGAGAGAGGAAGATGCTCGGTACGAAAATGATTGCTCAGACCGTTGAAGTGGTCAGGAGAGTCAGAGATCATCTTCGAGTTGCCCAAGATCGCCAGCGTCATTGGGTCGATTCTCATCGGCGTCCACTTGAGTTTTCTATCGGTGACCATGTATTTCTGAGGATTTTGCCTAACCGTGGCGTCATTCATTTCGGCGTACGGAGAAAGCTTAGTCCTAGGTATATAGGGCCGTTCGATATTCTGGAGTGAGTAGGTGATGTATCCTATCGTCTCGCTCTTCTACCGTCGCTACGTGAGGTGCATGACGTATTCCATGTATCCCAACTGCGACGGTATATCCCGAACCCAAGCCATATTCTGGATCATTCGAAATGGGTTGTTGGTACCAACCTTTTGTATGAGGAGAGGCCCGTGTCTATATTGGACCGGAGAGAGAAGGTACTCAAGAACAAGACAATTAGTTTAGTCTGTGTTGCTTGGGGACATCACTCTTTGGGTGAGTCGAAGTGGGAGCGTGAGGATGATATCCGATCGCGATATCCTGACTTGTTTAACTCGTAAGGTATAATGTATTCCTTATGCCTTATGCTTTCAATTCCTTACTTGAATAAATGACTGCATGATAGACTGCTTGTTATAGCTTACGATTAGTATAGCTTGTCCTTGCCGCTCTAGCCTCTTAATTAAATTTCGAGGATGGAATTCTTTTAAGGTAGGTAGAGTTATAATGCATGTGGTTCGTACTACGTATCTTGGTATACGTCTACGTATTCTTGACTCGTATTGCGTATTTTCCTGCATGGTTATTTCCGTATTTCCTTCTTGGTTCGGTTCAACTTGTTGCTGGTTCAGTTTGACTTGATTTTAGGTGGGCCGAACCCCCACCTACCACCACTACCCTCATTTATATTTCCTATTCCCTCATTCCCTCTCTTCATTTACTTCTTATTCTCCATCATTACTTATTCAACCACCAGGAAGGAGAGAGAGAGAGAGAGCTTAGGCAAGTGCAAACTTGCTTCATGATGGATCTCAAATTTTATTGATCCATTCTCTTCCTTACTTGATTCTAAGCCTCTTTAGAACTTGACATTTTTTGATTTGATGGATGGATTCTTGTAGATCTAAGTTTGTAAATTTTTGGTTTTCTTGGTTTTGATCTCTAAAACTTAGTTATTTTCGAAAACTAATGGTTCTATGTTGTAAAGAATTCAATTTCATGTAGTTTTGGCTTTTGTTTCACTTGATTTTAACTTCGGATGAGTAAGTTATGGCCAATACAAATTTTTGGAACTTTTATGGCTGAACTTGCTGATTGGGGACGATGACTCCCATGCGCCCGGGAGGCCATGCGCTGTGAAGTCCCGGCAACGCATCCCTTAACTCCGACCTACGCGCATGTACTGAAGACGCAACGTGAGTTTCCCATGCGCCAATGGATTAGGAATTCCATGCACCGATTGTGCAGGAATCCTACGTGCCAATGGTACAGAAATCCCATGCACCAATTGTGCAGGAATCCCACGTGCCAATGGTGCAGAAATCCCATGCGCCGATTGTGCAGGAATTCTACGCACCAATGGTGCAGGAATCCCAAGCGCCGATTGTGCAGGAATCCTACGCGTCAATGGTGCAAGAATCCCATGCACCGATTATACAGGAATCCCATGCGCCAATGGTGCAGGAATCCTATGCGCCGATTGTGCAGGAATCCCACGCACCAATCATGCAGGAATCCCATGCGCCGATTGTGCAGGAATCCTATGCGCCAAAGGTGCAGGAATCTCATGTCGATTGTGCAGGAATCCCATGCGCCGATTGTGCAGGAATCTCATGCGCCGATTGTGCAGGAATCCCACGCTCTATTTCGCTGTTTGCATATTTAAGTTGTTTTGTAGCTAGAATCTTGAAAAACTTAAAACATGAAAGTTGTAGATCTTTTTCTTAGCTCCAAGAATATGTCACTAGTTATTTTATGCAAGTTTCTCTCATTCACGATAATGTAAGAATAGAACAAGATAGTGGCCCGCCGTGGTGCACTCTTAACAAGTAAACTGACATGATATATCATGACATGTTGTTACGACAGCTAGCCTGACATGACAAGTATGAAAGACCTGGACACCGTGGGCGATTTTGTTTGTACAAATAAACTGGTACTGTCTTACATTATGTCTAGGATGGGGATCCCTTAGTACCACGGTCAGGGGTACCTACTGAAATTGACTAAGGCTAATTAACTAAAATGATTCAGTAGTCATGAAAAGATTCCTAGATACAGGCAATCCCGTTATCTGGGCACATTAAGTGGACTTGTAGCCTACCGACGAGTAGGGCACATTTCCAGCACACAGTCACGTGTTGCATTCTTCATAAACGGACATTCGACCTGGATAACCGGATGGTCTGCAGGGCTTGTGGCTGTTGGGATAATCTCGTTGCATCTTGCTAGTAACTAGACCTGTGATAACCTAGTTAGTTAAAAGTATTAAGTTGTACTCTTGATTGGCTGTGATTGATTGAATGGAGTTTATTCCAGCTTAGTCTTACCCTGATCCTGTGCAAGATTATGACATGACATGATTATTGATGCTTGCCTTAACAATAACGATCGAGGGTCCAGTTCTGTTCAGGCGAAGGGTTACAACCCCGGTCCTTGTTTGGTTTAGGGGTTGTAACCTGGCTTCCGGAGCAGTTCTGCGTCCTCTCTTCGTTTATTGTCTTATTGTAACCCCATGCCATGTTCGTCATGTTTTACCTTACCTTCAATAGCGTGATTATCTATACTGGCCTTAACAATAAAGATCAGGGGTCCAGTTCTGTTCAGGTGAAGGGTTACAATCCCGGTCCTTGTTTGGTTTAAGGGTTGTAACCTGGCTCCCGGAGCAGTTCTGTGTTCTCTCTTCGTTTATTGTCTATACCGTACCGATAATATTTGAGACGAGTTTCTATTCAGGTGAAGGGTTACAATCACGGTCCTTGTTTGGTTTAAGGGTTGTGACCTGGCTACTTGAATGGTTTCCACGTACTCAGTTTACTGTTGTTAGCTCTATTATTATTAATTCTTTATTTATTATCTTTAATATTCTATTGTGATATGCTAGTTTTAATTCCTAAGTGAAGTCTCCTTTGTGGCACTTGCTCTTTCTGGGGTCTGACCCTGCTGGTTTTGTATGGCCAGATATCGGAGCAGCTCCAGAGGATCTACCTACCTTCCAGCCAGATGGTGACCACCAGACGTAACCCTGGCAACGAGTGGGTTTCTTTTTGTTCTCCCACTTTATTGTAAAATTATTCGTTTGAGGTGTCTAGCCGACGAGCACTTGTTAGCTCGGTTATACCTTTATTTACTGTCTGCCTACGGGCTGTCACATGATTGGCAAATCCTAGGGTTGATCATGTATGACTGAAACTCTTGCTAGTCCTGACATTTTGTACGAATAGCTTCATGATCATCTAATATGTAATGTATGGGATGCCTTGCTATTACATATTTGGTGCTCTAACATCTTGTAACTATTATTGCTTGCTTGAGATTGAGACAATAGGCTTGTTCATGACCATAGGAGACTTTTGGACACACGTGTTGGGGCAACCAATGACACGAGGTTCCCCAAGTGACACGACCTCTCGTGTCGTGTCAGACACGGTATTGTGCGTGCACAGGGTGCGCACTGTGTGTGTACAGTGTATTATTTGTTTCACTGTTTGAATTTAGTTTTAAATGGTTTAATTTTTTATTTTAATTGATAAATTAGATCCTAACATGATTAATGATCTATGATAATTTAGTTTACATGTTAGTTTAGGTATTGATGTGGAAATTGGATTCGAAATGGGGTTAATTGCATGTTAACTGATACTTAGACTGATACCTGATACCACATTACTTTTTTTCCATTTCCTGAACATTTCAATCCTATTTAAATCGATTATTTCAATTACCAATGTTCCCCATATTGTTGTTCATGTTTAGCTTAATATTACATTCAAATTGGACTTTTGTTTGAGAATGGAATATTTAGTCAAGGAGTAGATTTCGAATTTCATGACTGGGAACTGTTATCTCATTTTCCTATAACATGAGGCTATTTCCAGGTTTCCCATACTTGTATTAGTTGTGTACATGGTTGAATTCAAATGAGGATTTAGTTTTAGCTGACTGTTTCCAGATTTTTCCTATTTTCTGAGATGTATTTAGTTCCTATTATTACACTGATTTCATGTTCTGCTCATGTCATGACCCGCACCCACTGTTAGGGTACGAGAACGTAACAACGCCCAGCCTACGCCGCAGTGTCGGCGGTAGAACGCTGTCCTAGGTCAATCATCTATCAATACCAAGTACCTGTACAGTTTATACTCTCCGAATGGAGGTGACATAACAATATTCATCTCAATCACATCTAGGGTAGAAGAACGAAAGACAGATAGATAGATAGTAACTCAAGAGAACAGTATCATAGATGAATAAGTCTAAGTGTCTAGTACAACATAATATCCAGAACTGACAACTCATAATACAAAAAGTCTAAGAGTCTATACATCTCCACATCTCAAAATACAACACAGAAAGTGAGACAAAATGTAAATATAGAAAGACTGCCTAGACTAAACTGGTCTAGACTACTGGAACAACATCCTCAGCTGCAGGTGGATCCTGCTGAGGGTCCACAACATAAGTATCATCTAGTCCTGCTCCATAATAGGTAGTCACCAGGGCCTCATCCTCATCCTCTGTAATATTTTTAACAGGTCCAATCAGGACGGGAACGAGCACAAAACATCTCACACAGTGCATATCATGTTAGGAAATACGATACAGGCAATAGAGTAAGATACATGAACTGCTGAAAGGAAATATACGCTGTAAAAGAGATAGCTGTAATGAAATATCTACTGTATATAGAGAACTGTAAGTGACTAGTGATGTAGAGCACAAGATAGGCATGTGAATGGCTAGAATTTGCACATGATTACACTACTGAGTTTGCACATGATTACACTACTTTGGAATTATTCACATGACCACTTCTACTCCCCCGTACCCCAATCAATACACAAGGATCTATACAGGTTACGTTATTGTACATGATATCACATGGGGCCCATGAAAGGGTGCACATGATAGTATACATGAGAGCTCAGTAAACATGAGAGTACATGATCACATGAGTGCACATGAATAATGGAAGCATAGGAGTACATGATGATAGTGAAACACACATAACATGAAGTACCCGATGCTCCCGAGGGGGATAACATCTCATGTAAAGATCCATATAGTACCAATCCGTGTTACCAATATGACAGCAACAAGTAAAGTAATCTAGAGCAAACTTGGTCAACTCTAGACAATTCTAACAGTCAAACTAAGTCAACTTAAGTCAAATTTAGACTAATCAAGGTTCTAGTCAACTTTAGATTAGTCAACAAGGTAATTGGGTCAAGGGTCAACTATCCAAGTCAACTCTATAAGGTTAACTCAACTAACCATAGGCTAACTTGTCTTAGGTTACCTAAGATACCATAATACAAAGCTAAGGTATAACCAACTTCCTATATAAGGTATACCACATATAAATATACTGTACAATACAACCTTAACCTTATAATCAAGCTAAACCCATAGTCTAACTCAAATCAAGACTTAATTCCTAAGTATCCTACTTAACCCCATACACATCTTCATTTACATATGACTACTCATTTAACTCTAAGTCACAATTTACCCATGAATGGGTCAAACCATAATCAACTAGTCAACAGTCTAGGGTTTAGTCAAACCTAGATCATTAAGTCATTTAGAGTTCATCTAAATTCTTTCTAGGTCAATTAGGTCAAGGTTTGACCTATAGTTGACTTTGGTCAACCCTAAAAGTCAAACTGGTCAAACTAGTCCAAGTTAGGTCAAACAATGTTAAACTAGTCATTCTAGGTTTAATTTTACAAGTTCAATCTAGGTCAAGTTTGACCCTAGGTTGACTTTGGTCAACTCTTAGAAATCAAGGGTCAACAAGTTGGGTTTTGGCCCATTAGGGCTAGCCCCAAGCCATAGGCTAGAAATCCTAGGCCATAGGCTAATGATGGGGTTTTCATATAAACCTATAACTAGGAGTCACATATATATATATATATATATCTATATATATAGATATACACTATCTAACCACCACCCAATATCCATATACCCAATGTATGAATAACATATATAATACAACCACATACACACACACACATATATATATATATATATATATATATATATATATATATATATATATATATATATATATATATATATATATATATTGACCTAAAGTAAACTAGTACAATATATACATATATCTCATATATGTATATACATATATATATAAACTTATATATATATATACCTATATATATAGAGACATAGAGAGAGAGACAAGGGAAAGAGAGAGAGACTGAATGAGAGAGAGAGTGAGACAGTGAGAGAGAGTGAGGGACTGAATCAGGACAGGGGGGGTTTTCCAGAACCTGGAACCCAACCATTCCCCCAAACATACACACACATAACACATATACATACATATGTGTATATATACATAACTTCACACACACTCACCCAAATCTCCTCAAATTCGACCTACACTTACAAATACATATATACTACACATATACTCACTAAAATACACTAGTCTAATACATAAATCATTAACAAAATCGAATCAAAATTCGATTTTGAAAACTGGGATTTAATCCCCAAAACTGTGACTGTGCACAGTTGCACTGAAATGGGATAATTCGAAAACACGCAACCCAATCGAGCTAAGACTCGCAACTAACGGTTGGTAACTAACCCCCCATAGATACTCTAGTGTCCTAGGATACTGACACGTCACCACGACACAGATTCACGTGTCCAAACACTTAAAATCCACACCCGGGTAAACACTGATACGCGTATACACGCACAGCGTCGTGCACGTGTTCACGTGTCTCGTGTACACGACACAAGACACGTTGTGTCTCGTGCTCATGGGGGAGAGTTCGCCTAGGGGTCTACTAGGTGTCCACTAACCTGATTCGTGTCCAAGTGTCCGCGTGTCCGAGTTCTACGCGCGTATCAGAGAGGTCTGAACGCGGGTGCTGTGCCAGTGTACGACCCGTGCGAGTGGATTTTCTCCCTCGACACGACACGTCGTGACACAAGACTTTAGGGGTGTCTTGTCAGACACTGCCCCTAGGTCTGTGCCAAGTGGCACGTGTCCACGTGTCGTGTCGTGTCCACACGAGGGGTCTGGTAGCAGGGGAGCTACGCAGTGCCTCGTGCACAGGTGTCGGGGGTTCGTGTACTTCACACGTGGCACGTGGGTCCACGTGCTCGTGTCAGGGGGTAGGCCTAGGGTCTAGGTGTGTGTCCATGTGTCTGTATTGTGTCCACGACACGTGTGGACACAATACAAAGTGTCAAACACTTAGGTTTTAACAGTGTGTCAGTGTGTGCTGAAATCAGTGATTTTGTGTCCAATTTGGACACGGAACGTGTCCTGTTTTGTGCTCAGTCAAGTGGAAAAGTGACCTAGGGATCTAGGGCTACCCAAATATCAATTTTGTTTTGAAAAACATTAACAAAATGTTCTATGTGGCATTTCACCAAACACCTAGTTTCAAACATAGATACGTGTCCGATACGGACACCAAACCACATAAAAATCCTACCAAACTTGACCTACATGACCATGGTATCCTAATGCATGCAACCATGAAGAGAAATCACTATTTTGATAGGGTTTAGAACACTTTACCTATATGTGCAAAATCATGAAAATCAACCTTCTAGGGGGGGTTTCCTCTTCACTTTGGGGTGTCCAAATCCTTGTGCAACCTTGCTACTAAGCCTTCTTTAGCATCCTCAAGTGTAGGGGGTTCCAACGCAACAAACGGGGCTCAATTTGGTGAAGGAATGAAGAAGTTATGGCTTTGTGAAGTTGAGGGAAAAATGGGTTTTCAATACATTGAAAATGAGGCTCTTTGTGAAGATGGGGGTGTTCATATAGGGGGGGGGCATGCTTGGCCGGCCATGGGGGTTGGTTTAGGGTTAGGATCAATGGTTGTGGGCTCTCCAACAAGTTTCAAAGCTATCCTATGGCTAGGATTCATTCTACATAACTTTATGTAAAATATCTAAATAAAATATCTAATGTAAATATCTAACATGAAATATCTAGATATTTAGCTCTAACATTACTTTAGTTAAACCCATCTAACTTAGTCTCTAGGTCATGACTAACATCTAGATTAGGGCTAAACTAGGTTAGTAACCAACATGACACTAATCAATTAATTAAATAATAATAAATCACATAAATCCAAATAATTCCAAATAAATCCTAGAAAATTACCAAAATACCCTTTAGGCTAAAAATTACTAATTTGGTGTTCTAAGCCTATGGCTAAGCTCTCATGGGCATGGCAACTTCTAGGTTAGAGAAAACTAGGGTTTACACTAAGGTTTACTAACAAAGTCACAAAGTCATGAGTCATGACTTAGCATGACTTTAGAAATGGTTTAACTTAATTAAAATCACCAGAAAATCATACCATGACTAAAATACCATTAATAAATAATAGAAAATAATAAATTTTCAAAAATCCCCAATTTCAGAAAACAGGGTGTTACAAGTCTACCCACCTTAAAATAATTTCGTCCTCGAAATTTAGATGGTCGTACTCCTTCTAGGTCAAACCTCCAACAATCAAGGACGAAGCCACTACCTAGGCAACATACAAGGTCAACAAGCAAAATATGGGTAGTAGACCTATACTGGGTCATGTCCAAAAATTGGTTGGCAGTTTCAGGTCATAGGGTGTCCTTAAATCAAATCGAAATCAAAAGTAACCCATGGGGTAAATCAAGATGGAGTCTTGGGTCAAGAAAATCGTACTAAGCAAATGAAGCATATGATGGTATGCCTGAGTGGGACACTAAGGTCATGGCTGTAGTATGTCATGTCTAGGTCATGTATGTGAAGTCAGTTTTGAGAAAACAACTAGTCTTGTGCTCCAATTTAAAAGTCACGGTAATGTACCTACGATGATCATAAGTTAGAGTGGGAAAGGTCTATGGCCTAAATTGAACCAAAAATCGTGATGAAATAGTGGTACCAGGGGGACAGGTTAAATGAAACAGTCTGTGGTCTCATCTAGGTGCACTAGTCATTTCTAGATCAATACTGTCCTATGGTATCAATGCGTACAAGCAATCTAAGTGTCCTAATTGGGAAGATAAGGAAATAACAATCATCAAGGCTATAGGGTCATCTACTATCCTATATGAAAATAGGTCATTAACAAGTGAGAAATCATTAAAGTTACCCTTCCATAAAAAGAAAATTGAAAATTTAGGTACAACAATCACAAATAGATTTTAGTCTTGACACGATCTAAGTTGATCAATTTCGAGATAAACTGGGATTTGGGCAAGGTGGGAAATCAATGAAATCAAGTATGAGCACGAGCATCCAATGATGAAGATCCAGGTCATGATTAAATTTTATTCAACTGGATACGAATACGAGGTCCATAGGCGATAAATAATTCCAAGGAGAATTGTCAAGGCTGTTGTGGATAAGATTCTAGGGTAAGTTTAACTGTGTCCATCCACGTAGATTGATACATAAAAAAGCGAACCAAAGTGCAATAGGTTGATCAGACCATCATGTACCGGTTCTGATTAGACAATATGTTAGTGGGTGGCCACCCAATAAAATATGTCATGACCAAGCTCGAAAATAGATAAGCTTGCAAAACTAAGGCTAATTTAGCAGCACAAGATATAAGGGTGGTAATGATGAAAGGAATTACATAGTCCAAGTTTCTTAGCCAACGGGTCAAGTAATCAGATAAGGTATAAGGTTAAGTATTTAAGGATTCAAGCAGAACACCATCACATGCTAGGTCGAAAGAATTGAACCAAGGTGGATTTCTAATTGAAATAAGAATAAATTTAGTATCATGGTAGAGGTTATAGTTTAGCCATTTGACCAGAAAATCATATCAAGAAAATAGAGTACAAGGAGATGGGTTTTAGTGGGACATGGAATACCTACATGAAGGTAGGCTAGTCTAGGTCTTACATGTGAAGTTTGTTGGGAGGTAACAGCTAGTATTATACTCTGAATATCTAAGTCATGGTAAAGGACGTCCAATGATCTAGAATAGAAAGTGGGAGTTCGAGACGTGACAAATTGATGCAAAATTGAAGAAGATCAATTTAACTCATGGAATAAAATAAATCAGGAGTCCAGTAAATAATTTAGGAACACAGTCCTAGGGATTTATAGGCTACTAGATGAATATAGTTAGGGTTCGACCAATCAAGGTCAAGGTTAGAAGGTCTCAATGAGTCTTTATTTGAGGAAAAGTCGAGTAAGTCAGGTTTGGGTTACAGTCACATAGTTTGGTAGAAAGAGTTTAAGCAAGGTGCAAAATAGAGAGGACAGTTCATTTTAATGAAAGGCAATTAGCAAGAGGATTAGATGGCAAGAAACAAATAAGAGTTTTCTCATAATTGTGATTGAGTACCCTAAAATAAAGATATTAATCTAACACTAAGAAATTAAAATCAACAACTACAAAAATTTTAAAATCATCAACTAATACCAGGATTCAAAGTTTTACGGTGAATCCTCCAAAACCAAATTCAATCAAGGGAAAAGGAGTTTAAATCGTAATTTCAAATGAGATTCTCAAGGGTCATCCCAGGAATCTCTCAAAGTATCCTAGCAGTGATTGAGTATCCACTCTCTCTAAGCCTATTCCTCTAATCCTATCGCAGGCTGTAGTGATACTCTAGTTCGAATATCACTACATAAACTCGACCTGCATGGGCCACCACTAAAAACGTGTCACGACCCGCACCCACTGTTAGGGTACGAGAACGTAACAACGCCCAGCCTACGCCGCAGTGTCGGCGGTAGAACGCTGTCCTAGGTCAATCATCTATCAATACCAAGTACCTGTACAGTTTATACTCTCCGAATGGAGGTGACATAACAATATTCATCTCAATCACATCTAGGGTAGAAGAACGAAAGACAGATAGATAGATAGTAACTCAAGAGAACAGTATCATAGATGAATAAGTCTAAGTGTCTAGTACAACATAATATCCAGAACTGACAACTCATAATACAAAAAGTCTAAGAGTCTATACATCTCCACATCTCAAAATACAACACAGAAAGTGAGACAAAATGTAAATATAGAAAGACTGCCTAGACTAAACTGGTCTAGACTACTGGAACAACATCCTCAGCTGCAGGTGGATCCTGCTGAGGGTCCACAACATAAGTATCATCTAGTCCTGCTCCATAATAGGTAGTCACCAGGGCCTCATCCTCATCCTCTGTAATATTTTCAACAGGTCCAATCAGGACGGGAACGAGCACAAAACATCTCACACAGTTCATATCATGTTAGGAAATACGATACAGGCAATAGAGTAAGATACATGAACTGCTGAAAGGAAATATACGCTGTAAAAGAGATAGCTGTAATAAAATATCTACTGTATATAGAGAACTGTAAGTAACTAGTGATGTAGAGCACAAGATAGGCATGTGAATGGCTAGAATTTGCACATGATTACACTACTGAGTTTGCACATGATTACACTACTTTGGAATTATTCACATGACCACTTCTACTCCCCCGTACCCCAATCAATACACAAGGATCTATACAGGTTACGTTATTGTACATGATATCATATGGGGCCCATGAAAGGGTGCACATGATAGTATACATGAGAGCTCAGTAAACATGAGAGTACATGATCACATGAGTGCACATGAATAATAGAAGCATAGGAGTACATGATGATAGTGAAACACACATAACATGAAGTACCCGATGCTCCCGAGGGGGATAACATCTCATGTAAAGATCCATATAGTACCAATCCGTGTTACCAATGTGACAGCAACAAGTAAAGTAATCTAGAGCGAGAAGTAAAGCCTGAATAAGTATAAAACGGTCAGAGAATGTACTCGCCTGATAACTGAATGTCTGAAGAGGATATACTGCCTGAGGAGAGGTGTCTGGCTCCTAATCAGAGCAATACAAGTCACAATGTATCCACAATGGTAAAAATAAAGTATACAATGCATACTACATGATTCCTAAACCAAACTAGGTCAAAGTCAAACTTGGTCAACTCAAGACAATTCTAACAGTCAAACTAAGTCAACTTAAGTCAAATTTAGACTAATCAAGGTTCTAGTCAACTTTAGATTAGTCAACAAGGTAATTGGGTCAAGGGTCAACTATCCAAGTCAACTCTATAAGGTTAACTCAACTAACCATAGGCTAACTTGTCTTAGGTTACCTAAGATACCATAATACAAAGCTAAGGTATAACCAACTTCCTATATAAGGTATACCACATATAAATATACTGTACAATACAACCTTAACCTTATAATCAAGCTAAACCCATAGTCTAACTCAAATCAAGACTTAATTCCTAAGTATCCTACTTAACCCCATACACATCTTCATTTACATATGACTACTCATTTAACTCTAAGTCACAATTTACCCATGAATGGGTCAAACCATAATCAACTAGTCAACAGTCTAGGGTTTAGTCAAACCTAGATCATTAAGTCATTTAGAGTTCATCTAAATTCTTTCTAGGTCAATTAGGTCAAGGTTTGACCTATAGTTGACTTTGGTCAACCCTAAAAGTCAAACTGGTCAAACTAGTCCAAGTTAGGTCAAACAATGTTAAACTAGTCATTCTAGGTTTAATTCAAGTTCAATCTAGGTCAAGTTTGACCCTAGGTTGACTTTGGTCAACTCTTAGAAATCAAGGGTCAACAAGTTGGGTTTTGGCCCATTAGGGCTAGCCCCAAGCCATAGGCTAGAAATCCTAGGCCATAGGCTAATGATGGGGTTTTCATATAAACCTATAACTAGGAGTCACATATATATATATATATCTATATATAGATATACACTATCTAACCACCACCCAATATCCATATACCCAATGTATGAATAACATATATAATACAACCACATACATATATATATATATATATATATATATATATATATATATATATATATATATTGACCTAAAGTAAACTAGTATAATATATACATATATCTCATATATGTATATACATATATATATAAACTTATATATATATACCTATATATATAGAGACATAGAGAGAGAGACAAAGGGAAAGAGAGAGAGACTGAATGAGAGAGAGAGTGAGACAGTGAGAGAGAGTGAGGGACTGAATCAGGACAGGGGGGGAGGGTTTTCCAGAACCTGGAACCCAACCATTCCCCCAAACATACACACACATAACACATATACATACATATGTGTATATATACATAACTTCACACACACTCACCCAAATCTCCTCAAATTCGACCTACACTTACAAATACATATATACTACACATATACTCACTAAAATACACTAGTCTAATACATAAATCATTAACAAAATCGAATCAAAATTCGATTTTGAAAACTGGGATTTAATCCCCAAAACTGTGACTGTGCACAGTTGCACTGAAATGGGATAATTCGAAAACGCGCAACCCAATCGAGCTAAGACTCGCAACTAACGGTTGGTAACTAACCCCCCATAGATACTCTAGTGTCCTAGGACACTGACACGTCACCACGACACGGATTCACGTGTCCAAACACTTAAAATCTACACCCGGGTAAACACTGATACGCGTATACACGCACAGCGTCGTGCACGTGTTCACGTGTCTCGTGTACACGACACAAGACACGTCGTGTCTCGTGCTCATGGGGGAGAGTTCGCCTAGGGGTCTACTAGGTGTCCACTAACCTGATTCGTGTCCAAGTGTCCGCGTGTCCGAGTTCTACGCGCGTATCAGAGAGGTCTGAACGCGGGTGCTGTGCCAGTGTACGACCCGTGCGAGTGGATTTTCTCCCTCGACACGACACGTCGTGACACAAGACTTTAGGGGTGTCTTGTCAGACACTGCCCCTAGGTCTGTGCCAAGTGGCACGTGTCCACGTGTCGTGTCGTGTCCACACGAGGGGTCTGGTAGCAGGGAAGCTACGCAGTGCCTCGTGCACAGGTGTCGGGGGTTCGTGTACTTCACACGTGGCACGTGGGTCCACGTGCTCGTGTCAGGGGGTAGGCCTAGGGTCTAGGTGTGTGTCCATGTGTCTGTATTGTGTCCACGACACGTGTGGACACAATACAAAGTGTCAAACACTTAGGTTTTAACAGTGTGTCAGTGTGTGCTGAAATCAGTGATTTCGTGTCCAATTTGGACACGGAATGTGTCCTGTTTTGTGCTCAGTCAAGTGGAAAAGTGACCTAGGGATCTAGGGCTACCCAAATATCAATTTTGTTTTGAAAAACATTAACAAAATGTTCTATGTGGCATTTCACCAAACACCTAGTTTCAAACATAGATACGTGTCCGATACGGACACCAAACCACATAAAAATCCTACCAAACTTGACCTACATGACCATGGTATCCTAATGCATGCAACCATGAAGAGAAATCACTATTTTGATAGGGTTTAGAATACTTTACCTATATGTGCAAAATCATGAAAATCAACCTTCTAGGGGGGGGTTCCTCTTCACTTTGGGGTGTCCAAATCCTTGTGCAACCTTGCTACTAAGCCTCCTTTAGCATCCTCAAGTGTAGGGGGTTCCAACGCAACAAACGGGGCTCAATTTGGTGAAGGAATGAAGAAGTTATGGCTTTGTGAAGTTGAGGGAAAAATGGGTTTTCAATACATTAAAAATGAGGCTCTTTGTGAAGATGGGGGTGTTCATATAGGGGGGGGCATGCTTGGCCGGCCATGGGGGTTGGTTTAGGGTTAGGATCAATGGTTGTGGGCTCTCCAACAAGTTTCAAAGCTATCCTATGGCTAGGATTCATTCTACATAACTTTATGTAAAATATCTAAATAAAATATCTAATGTAAATATCTAACATGAAATATCTAGATATTTAGCTCTAACATTACTTTAGTTAAACCCATCTAACTTAGTCTCTAGGTCATGACTAACATCTAGATTAGGGCTAAACTAGGTTAGTAACCAACATGACACTAATCAATTAATTAAATAATAATAAATCACATAAATCCAAATAATTTCAAATAAATCCTAGAAAATTACCAAAATACCCTTTAGGCTAAAAATCACTAATTTGGTGTTCTAAGCCTATGGCTAAGCTCTCATGGGCATGGCAACTTCTAGGTTAGAGAAAACTAGGGTTTACACTAAGGTTTACTAACAAAGTCACAAAGTCATGAGTCATGACTTAGCATGACTTTAGAAATGGTTTAACTTAATTAAAATCACCAGAAAATCATACCATGACCAAAATACCATTAATAAATAATAGAAAATAATAAATTTTCAAAAATCTCCAATTTCAGAAAACAGGGTGTTACAGCTCACCGTTCTAATTTTCTGCTAACACACACACTCTCTTATCTTTCACTCATACACACACAAGTTCATACCATTTTACACCTCACTATTCCAGATTTTACTCCATGTTTCCAGGATCCTTGATAACCTGTCAAGTATTCTCAGTTTCCTTGTTCACTGATTTCTAGGATATGGTTAGCTCACTGTTTTGGTTCAATTGTAACTGTCATGTGAACCAATGATTAGCCACTGTTTTTCCTTTAATACTTTACTGATATTTGTACCACATTTGCCTATCACTCACTGTACACAGGTGCACACACTGTTTACATATTTTTTCTATTCCTATAACACACACACATTTACATGTATATGGACACTCTAGTATACACTTCATTAGACACTTGGTTTTCCTATTTATCTATGTACAAGATGTATAGTTTAAGTATAGGCTAATGTATGTTACTATGTTTAACATGTATAATGAATATATGTAGGTATGTACCATGTATATATATCTACATATGTATTATGTTTGTGAATGCCAGTATAGAGTTTAGATTGGACTTGTATAGCCTTGTTAGACCAAGAATAGACTAGATAGACTAGTATAAACTTGTTTGACTTAGGTTTGACCTAGTTGACCTAGTTTGACTTCTAGGGTTGACCAGAGTTGACCAAGAGTTGACTTTGGTCTAGATTGACCTAGATTCATGTAGAATGCATTAACTTGTATCTTATTATCATTTTAGACTCATAGTGACTTGTACTGTTCTATAGGAGACAGACACCACTCCTCAGACAGTAGATATTCTTCAGATTCTCAGGATACAGGCGAGTACATTCTCTGATCATTTCATATCCTGCATTAGGAGTATATTTCCTGCTTTAGATTACTTTACATGATGCTGACACGTTGGAAACACGGATTAGTTCTATATGGATCTTGTCGTGTGATATTATCCCCTTAGCGAATACATCGGGTATTCGTGTTCGTGTACTTTATCGTGAGTATCGTATACTCCTTGCATTCGTAACATTCGTATATAAATCGTGTAAAATCGTGTATATTCATGTATTCACATGATCTTCGTGTACGACTATACTTCGTATACAATAACATAACTTGGCTAGATCCTTGTGTATTGATTGGGGCGGGGGAGTAGAATTGGTTATGTATTCAATCCAGTAGATTACTCGTATACAACCTCTGTAGATTACTCGTGTACAACATCGTATCGTTTATATAACCGTCTTGTGCTCTGAATCACTAGTCACTGATAGTTCTCTATATACTATATCTATTTATTTATAGTCTTCCTTTTTATCATATTATTCTTTCAGTTTTTTGTATCTTACTCTCTAGCATGATTATGACCTGCTATAATTTTTTGAGATGTACTGTGCTCGCTCCTGTCCTGACTGGACCTGTTGAAATATTACAGAGGACGAGGCTGAGGCGTTCTGCCCTACATACTACGGTGCTTAGATGAGTGCTTGGACTTGGACCAGCAGCAGGATCCACTAGCAGTAGATGACACTCCCTTAGACTAGGATGTCTTTACTTTTCATGGATTACTGTATATGGATTTTAAGATTTTAGGATATGTACTTATTTTAGACACTTAGACTTCTGGATTGTATCTCTGTGATTTCTTCTGTTCTGGATATTTATCTATCTATCTATCTTTATCCTGTTCTACCTTAGCTGTGATTGAGACTGTATCTGCTATGTCACCTCCATTCAGAGAGTATATACTGTACAGGTACCTTTATATTGTTTAGATGTTGACCTAGGACAGCGTTCTACCGCCGACACTGTGGCGTAGGCTGGACATACCCACGTCTCGTAACCTTACTCTAGGGTACGGGTCGTGACAAATATTCATTTATCACTACAAAAAAAGTTTCTTTCTGGGACGCCAAAAATTCGTCTTAAAAAGGCCCAAATCAGTCCTAAATCGTAATTTGGGACGAATTTTAGGACGGCATGTAATAGTGCTATTAGGGTGGCGTGGCAAAAAGTTTTAGGACAAAAAATACCGTCCTAATTTGGTTTTAGGGTCGAAAAATCTAACAGTACCAAAAGAGTTTGAATTATTATATGTTTATGACAGTTTACTAAACTGTCCCAAAATAAAAGAGTTTGTGACGAATAACATCCGTCCTAGAAAAATTTGCCAGTGTCACAAAAGGATGTCGTTTATATCTAGGACAATTAAATAACCGTCCCAAAAGTAATCCATATGAAATTATTGTTTGCATTTTCCAGCTATAAAATATACAATTTAAATACACATATAACATAATTCATATGTTCATGGTCGTTGTCATGCTTGTCCTCAGATGTATATCCAGATATCGGAGCTCCCATACAAAAAAAGCTTAACAACATCAAGCATTCTTTACCACATTGTAAAACACAACAAAATCATATATAACTATAACGTTCAATTGATAAACAACAAAAAAGCTTAGCATTAAGCATCATTTACCATCATTTCCAAAATAAATCCAAAACATAATACATCACACACACCATCAGTTACAAAATGAATCCATAATCTCCATCTTACATACAAAATTCTAAACCAAAAACATTAAGCACTACACCATGTTTTTGAATCATCTATTAAACACTCAAGTATATCCAACATGAACCCAAAAAATTAACCCAAATTTGTTTCCATCACAAGATCGTCGCCCATATTTGTATAACACTAGAAAGATTCCAAAATACATACTTAAATAATGAAAAACAAGTTGGCCATGGGGGGGAGAGGGAAGAAAAGACACTTAAAGTATGCATCTTCAGGAGTATCTGCAAAATTGACAACAAGAAAATGAACATCAGTGAAAGAAATGTTTAAAAATCCACAATTATATTGAACCGCTAAACAATAAGAAAAGCAACTACTATGCATACAAATTCATGAGTTGTTAAGACAACTCAAATCCTGTGATGAATAACCAAAAAATAACATTCATAAATAGTATTGAAACAAGAACTCGAAGAAATTAGCACTTGTTACAGGTGTATAGCAAACTGGAAGAAATCAATCTTAAGTCCAGTCTCCAAAATGACAAGGCATACAACCAAACTTTTATGCGTATGTGCCAACTTTTCAAAGAAGCAACATGTCGGTGTCAGGTTTCAAAAAAGGGCTTAAACTCTTTAACCAAAAAGATTGTTCTATTTGTTCCAACTCGTTTTTTGTGGTCTTGCGACAAGGCTTCTTTTGATGCTGCCTTGTTCTATGTTGCATACAAAAAGTCTGCTTATTTGGGCAAGTCTGCTTCTTTGGGCACTCTTTCCAGATCTTCCTGCTTTGCGCTTTGCAAGGTATTAGGCAAGTTTCAAAAATACTCCTTCATATAGTTATCATTAATGTTTACATCATGCTTGCCTACAGTTCATTAGAATTATGGTTTAGTTATCATCTATGGTTCAATATCTGCTACATGTTTAATGTAATAAAATTGCAGGTTGATATTTAGGATATTCTTGCCTGCTATGAAATTGTTGGTGCTTTATTTACATGGAGAGAGCTTGCTCTCAACATGCCTTGTAAAATTTTAGTCCCACATTGGAAAAGTACCATGAGTTATCTCAACATATATACTTGGGTGTGTTGTTGAGAGATGCACATGGGGTGATGACCCTAAGAAGGGAACCATGTGGGTGATTTTACTAGGAGGTAAGAATAAGGCTCCAAGGATTAAGCATTAATGCTTTTGTCATTCTCTTGGATTAATTCCACTTGGAGCTAAGCCCCAAAGGGGCTTAGCGACTCGGACTCGGACTCGGACTCGGACTCGGGCTCGGGCTCGGGCTCGGGCTCATAGGCTCATGAGGCGTAATGTGGCGTTTTGTTGGCACACTTTGCACTTAGCACGTCAGCAGTCATGCGGTCTTTATGCGGCTCATATGCGGCCATGCGGTCTTATGCGGCATGCGGCTCATATACGGCCTCATGCGGCTCATGCGGCCATGCGGCTCATGTGGCTCATGCGGCTCATGCGGCTCATGCGGTCCATGCGGCTCATGCGGCTCATGCGGTCCATGCGGCTCATGCGGCACATGCGGTCCATGCGGCCCAAGCGGTCCATGCGGCCAGGCTGCTGCTGCTGCTGCTGCATGGAGGGCTACGCTGACTGTGCAGATTTCAAATCGGTTATGGAAAGGGTGAATCAATGCGATTAATTCAGATCCTATCTTTGTGGGATTTAAATTAATTTCGTTACTATGTTTGTGGGATTTGAATTAATTCAGTTCCTATCTTTGTGGGATTAGAATTAATTCGTTGCTATCTTTTTATGATTTGATTCAATCTTTCCATAACTGAAGAGGCGGCTAGGGTTTCCACCCTCTCTCTATATATACTCTCTTCTGGCCTCCTTTATGGTACGACGAAAATACAAGTCAAAAAAGGAGAAAGAGAGAGAGAGCTGCTGACGCCATTGCAAGTCCATCCGAGGAGTCAGAACAGAGGTGACATCGAGCGTTCTACAAGTTATTCAACTTGCTGGTTCCTAGAAGCAGATCGTGTGGGGGCGAATCTTGCTTTGAGCAACGGTGTTTTGATATCCCAGCATTGTTCTTCTTCTCATCTCTCTCTAGTTTTATTGTAACTCGTTCTGTCCCAATTGCAACACGTTTGCAAGGAAGAACGAGAGATCTTCTCTTCTCTTTTTCCCTCCTTCAGATTGTAATTTGATTTTTTATACCATCGTAGATCTTGAGTTTGCTCTCTGCAAAGTTTTGTGGGACATCTCAGATCTCGATTGCATCTGTTTTTCCATCTTTGATCAAGCCCCGGGACTAACAGAAATTACCAATTTATGTTATTTCGGAGATAAAAAAACATTCAATTTACAGTGGAAGAACATATGTGCACCTGCCTAAACCCAAATCTGGGAACTACTATAATTCCAGTAGTGTTCGACATACGAGTTTTCTTGGTACACCTGTTGTAGCAAACCATGTTACGAAGCTTCAATAAACATTACTTTTCGAGGATGTTGCTTATATTTAGAAAACATATTCTAGTAAAATTATATCTTCAATTTTGAATGAAGGCTTGGTGCAAACAATTCCCACCTCATCTTCAAGGAGAACCCAAGCTAACTACATCCTGGAATGTAGATGCAACATAGGTTTACATTCATGAACCTTGAGTATCTTACAAACGTAGCAGCTATACAAGGAACCTCACAAACATGCAGTTGAAAGACAAATAGGAGCTCCATCTAAATGATTGTTGTTATAAAAAATTGTTCGATAGGAACTATAACACATTGATCTCCTTTTCACATTCAGGACACATTAATTTGCTAAACTTACCTGTTGACACTGGTCTTTCAGACTAGGCCGAGCTCCCTGTTTAACACCAGATGAAAAAGATAAAGGAAGACTGTATCAGAAAGAGAGCACAGAAAAAATGAATGTCTAATGTCATGACAACCTATTACACAAAAAATAATTTGCAAACACACAAATGCATGTCCTGAACCTAATCGGAAGCTATACCTCAAAGACACCCTAGCACAAGCTAGGTGGAGAGAAATTTGTTGTAGAAGTATCAACACACAAGTAGCAGCCAATCAAGCTTACGAGCCTCTCGAGGAAGGATGGAATGAAGAAAATAAGAGATGGTTTAGGAAGTTACACCCAAACTGCAGTAGTGCTAGCCTCTGTCCTTGTACTGAATGATTAATTCCATTTGAACATCATGATCGAGCAGTCCATGAGTGAGTCTCCTTGGTCCAGGCAGTGACCAAATCCTCGTGGCAAGATAGGTGAAGTAGGATGTGTCTCAGATCCAGTAAACCCACCGAATAATACTTGGAGACGCCCCACTTTGAACTGTGCTCCTTCATACGAGCTAATAAGTGACAACCAGAAGAGAACTTGAGCACAAGAGTGTTCTGGAGTTGCTCCTCTGCTTGTTGGAAATCCATGGGAGTAAAAGAAATGCATGAAAAGTCGCCATGAGTGAAGGGGGCTCGGTGACAAAGTCAAACACTTTGTAGCAGACATGTTGTGGAGGCAGGAATGGGGCTAACTGGAAGCTCTAGTGGAGAAGTTTGAGAAGATTTAAATGTTTGTGGTGGGGGCTTAGTGGTGAAGCTAACTGTTACTTTAAAAGAGAAGCATAAGCGGGTTTATTAATCTGCGGCGGCTTGGTGGTGAAGCTAACTGCTGCTATAAAGTCATCTGAAAGATCGATACTATAGCAGATTGTTCCCTATATGCTGCATTATGATAATCCAGTTTATGTGGAATGTTTCGCAGCATTAATCATAGTCGGTTTGTATCAAGAAAGAATTAACTAATTAGTAATGCGCACTAATAAATTTCTCCAGTAACTCTGTTAAGGAGTTGTAGTGATTTCGTATATAAGGAACAATAATACATCATTCATCTATAAGTCCATATGGATGTATTGTTCAAAGGCATTATAAATTTCAGATAACTCAGTTCTTAGTATGTTCATCATAGTGTATTAAAATCCCCAATAATACAGGCATGCAATGATAAATAAGATTCACATGATTCACGTTCAACTTTACTATGAGGAGTTTAGTATGTGGAGGTTGCAAAATTGGGTGTATGAACTATGAACTATGAAGTATCAGAACATATTTTTCTATACAGATTTTTCCTCCTCTTCCAACTCTAGATAGCATGGAAATATCCAACACTGCATTGAGAATTATCCAGTTTCAGTTCTAATAGTGGTTACTGAGATGGGGACCTTATCCATCTGTGGTAGGAGGTTTTGATTGTCAACCTTGAGGAAATGTCAATTGCTACAAACCGATGCTCTGCTGCATGAACCCCTATCATGCTATGGCAGATTGCTTCGCCTGGATACTTAATAGGATGCAATCTGGAAAAAGAATTGTATGTATTTTTTAAAGAAGATAAGTCTCGATATTCTTCAGTATGAAGAACCTGTAAATTTTCTTTAACTTACACTTCATGTACAATCTTATACATTAAAGCACTTGAAGTTAAACATAGAGTATATTAATAAGAAAAGGAAAATGATGATTCATTTCTGACATCATATCGAAACTTGTTGCTAGAAGTCTATCTATTAGAAGACAGATATCTATAATAGCCTTCCATAGTTTTGTGATTTGCTTTGCATGGAGTCTAAACTCGAAGAAAATAATGAACTAAAAGTGGAAGCAATATAGCTTGTATGTTTATACCTGTGCCATGCTTGTTCAAAACTGAAAATGGAACTTCGTGTAAGCTTTACCACATGAGTCTCATCTCCATCTGGAAATTAACAAATCAAACAAAGTTTAAAATATTGAAGAAGCAAAAAAAAAAAGAATAAGTACATACAAAATAGCTACAATGTACCCAGGTAGCAAGATAGCAAAGCAACAAAATCAATTATTAAGACATAATAAAGAATTTTGCCATCAAGTTAGTTAGGGATGATATGATAACCCCCCTAAAGAGAGATAAAGGTTGTGACTCCTTTTAATTTGGGGTCGGTAAAATTGATTCATTTTTTATGGTGATCTGAAAGCTAGGAGCGAAAAGTGCAACCTGATAGGAAATACGAAAAAATTATAAGCCCGAACAGAGAGGCAGCCAAAAACTTACCATCAATTACTAATGAAGATTGACTAAATCATTTCTCTAAATGGTTATTAACATAAAAGAATCTGAAACCATAGATAAGATATCTTTGATTTATATTGTGAATCGTGTTGAGAACGCGGTATGACCCGAACCGGAGTTGGCCCATGAATGCATACTAGGAAACATAAGCAAATGTTTGAGATCCTGTAGTCTAAATTGAATGCATACAAGGAAAAATAAACAAATGTTTCAATACTTGGCAGCAGAGAAGTTGGCAATATTTGTTTACTGAGTATAGATAGAAGAGGAAATAATATAACTCTAAGAACAGAACAAATTAAAATGGCATATGCTCAACAGAAGACTCAAATTCAAGTATACTAAAAAAAACATTCATAATGCAAACGACAAGATAACTGCTCTATGTGACAAGAATGGGAAAACCATACTTTACTTAATAGTATGAAATGATAGAAAAACCCTGCATTACTTAACTACTCTATGTGACATGATAACAGTAAGAACTATATGTTGTTGAGATAGCGATGATCAAGATTCTTGTGCTCCATAGATATCCTCATTATGATGGAAAAATCCTAAAACATGAAATAACTTAATAGTATGAAATAACTACCGAAGTGTGACCAAATAAAAATCAACTTGATTTTTGATTTACGTATGAGTCAATATAACACTCGTAACAATCAAAAAACTATTTGTTACTGAGGACAACTCGAATCTGAAATTACTATGTCAGAACAGAGTATGGAGAAACAATCTATTTATGGGAAGTAACGATGTTAAATAAGGGATGAAACGGAACTAACCAAGGTAGGAGAGACCTCTAAGAACTTGGAGATGGACCATCACGAGGAAAATAAAGACTAGATAACGGAGGACGTATGAATTTACCTCGAGAAATTTCTTCAAGTTATTGCCCGAAGCATGCAAAACTTGTGTTAATTTCGCATCTGACAAAACTTGTGTTACTTTCGCACATGACAGCATTTGCTACGCTCAAAAACAATTTCTCAGGCAAGATAACCTCATGACGTTTTTGAGGGGGTTTAGGTAAAGATATAGACAATGTCAAGTTACAAGAATATGATCAACCTACATTTATCTTGAATACAAACAAGCTAGTAAAAATGTTAGCCCTAGTTGCAATCATTTGAACCTACATAAAAGATTATGCTCAACATAAAGTCAAATGCAATCCGCTCTATAGTAAACAAAGAAAATATGCAAACATTCAAGTCAGAGGAGCTAGCAGTAAGACCACTAACACCTACATTTCATAAACTTATTTTGAACATCTACCACTGAGAACCACTCATAAACAACAATGCATAGAATTAAAAATTAAAAACTATATTGAACAGATTTCAGAAAACACCCACAAGATTTTAGAGGCAAAAGGTGACTTTTGCAAATATAAAGAAACATGAAACATAAAATATGGGTTTAATTGCATACATGTGATGCTTACACTACGGTCAATACTGCTATTATAAAAAAGAAACAAGTCCATTATCAAAAATGATGTCTCTTGGATGATAAGTAACAGAATAATTGATCCATGCATGAACCCAAAGAACCCTGAATAGTTGGATATGTTGGGAGTCCTACAACAATTTATTCTCTTTCTGTGTATGTAAGACAAATATTTATGCTTATACATGGAAAAAGATTAAAAAAAACAGGTTTTGGAAGGCACATACTTGTAATGGTCACGGCACCGGTTATTACCATTGCAGACACCTCTAGAATTAGGAACAAATAGAAATCTTATTTATTTTGCTAAAGTTTCATGTGTTAGTAAAGAGACTCCAAAACTACAGAAAGAAATTGAAAGAAAACTGCAGATGTAACTCAATGAAAACAAAATTTTGATTAGTTTCTATTGTTGATAAAATAAGAAAGATGAATTGGTTCTACACGAGTCCAATGACAGCTGAAAGTTTAATTATTTAAGCTAGAAACTCTTCTATAATTGATCTTGCTCCAATATAATTACTGCAAACAACACGATGGAGGTGGAGCCGCACAAAGAAAACCCTTCTTGTAAATTACATGTTGGAGTGTGTGTCTGTGTACAAAGAAAACCCTCCTTGCTCCAATATAATTAAATATAGGAGTGTCCGTGTCTTTGTCTGTGTCTTGCAAATTACAAAAAACCTTAAAACCTTTTTGGAGTGTCTGTGTCCAATTAACATGACAATCACCAAAGTGGATCAAAAGGACACAACACCAGAAAAGATTTTTACAACTCATTTCAACAAACACCTAATAAGCATTGCTAAAACTGCCAATTGAATGTATCAATTTAAAGAGTAGACAATCAAAAAAAATTACCTTTCTCCTTGTCTTCCCTCTTCAAGTGGCCGAAAATTTCTCTTCCTGAGGTATGCAATAAGCTATGTGATGGCCCTACCTGATCATTAGATGAGTATAAGACGTTGATCAATAACTGGAAGTCATAGACACTTTTTTTCCGATCATTGGGCCAACACAAGTGTTTTCAGAAGCTCATGTGCTATAACCTAACAAGCAATTTGAGGTACACTCATCATAAGAACATGCCAATAGTTTTAATGTCATCAAAATGTATTAACATATGTGGACGCTGAGCTAGTTCAAAAGACAGGTAAGTTTGCAGAGTTTAGGGGATTTCTTGGCTTAACAGGTTATTATAGGAGATTCATTAAGGGATATGGAAACATAGCTTGTCCTTTGAATAATTTGCTCAAGAAAGACTCTTTTAAGTGGAGTCTATAAGCTCAAGAGACTTTTAACAATTTGCTCAAGAAAGACTCTTTTAAGTGGAGTCTACTGTAATGGTATGAAGACTGATGTCAAGAGATACATACAGGCTTGTGAGGTATGTCAGAGGAATAAACAGGAGAGTTCCTCACCTGCAGGCCTATTACAACCATTACCTATTCCTGAAAGAGTATGGGAAGACATCTCAATGAACTTTATAGAAGGGTTACTTGTGAGTCATCACAAGTCCACCATATTTGTGGTAGTGGACAGACTTGCTAAATACATGCTCTTTGCTTTGAGCCATCCCTTTACAGCTGCTATAGTAGCACAGGTGTTTGTAGAGGGAGTTTTTAAGCTTCATGGTATGCCAAATACTGTTGTTAGTGACATGGATACTATCTTTACAAGTTAGTTTTGGACTAAACTCTTTAAAATGCAAGGAACCCAATTGCAGTATTCTACTGCTTATCACCCACAGTCATACGGGTAAACTGAAGTAACCAATAGGTGTGTGGAAGGGTACTTGAGATGTTTCTGTAATCACAAACCTAAGGAGTGGAGTAAACTGTTGCCATGGGCTGAGTATTGGTTTAACACCAATTGGCATACATCCACCAAAGTTACTCATTTCGAAGCAATCTATGGGAGGTCTCCTCCGAACATACTCACATATCTACCTGAGATGGTCCAAGACACGGAGGTTACAGAGACCTTGGCTACAAGGGACAATACCTTACAAATCCTTAAAGATAATTTGATCCTGGCATAGGATAGAATAAAGAGATTTGCATATCTTCATAGAACAGACAGAAGTTTTGAAGAAGGGATTGGGTTTTCCTCAAATTACAGCCCTACAGACAAGTTTCTATAGCACACAGGAGGCCACAAAAGTTATCCCCCAAATATTTTGGTCCTTACCAAGTAATGGAGAAAAATGGAACAGTGGCTTACATGTTGGATCTTCCACAAGACTCTCAGATACATCCCGTGTTCCATGTATCCCAACTCAAGAAACACATTAAACAGACTGCTACAGTTGAAGCTGAAGTCCCAAGTGATGTGGTGGAGGCTATATTAGAGCCTGAAGAAATAGTTGACAGAAGAATGGTCAAAAAAGGAAATAGAGCAGCAGTTGAACTCTTGGTTCAGTGGAAGGATGGCAATAATGCAACTTGGATGGCTTATGACAAGTTCATTAGGGCATTTCCACACTTTGACCTTTAGACAATTGCAATCTTCGAAAAATTAGAAATGTAGTTACTTAGCTTGTTCTTCCTTCTTCATCTTCTTCTTTCTGTTAATTGAGGATTTCCTCCATTAGAGAGCTTCGAGCATAGTTAATTCCGCTCGAAGCACCCAACATTCTAGTGTTCAGGGAAGAGGTTCCCAACATTTTCTTTGGGTTATCTAGGTATAAACGCGCCCAGAATACCTTTAAAATACCTAAAAACTGTTTAAAAAGCTAAAATTAACACAACCCTAAAGAAATTAAAGAAAAAAACTCCATACGAAACATGTTATTGAAGGAATAAAACCTAAATTGATGCATTTGAAAAAACTTAAAAAACACCAAGCCCTAAAGTATTTATTTATACAAATATACCTCGATGTTCAGAGGAGGCCTTGATGTCGGAGGGAATCGGGAGGAGCGGCGTTGATGTTGAAGGAAAAAACTCCATACGATACATGTTATTGAAGGAATAAAACCTAAATTTGATGCATTTAAAAAAACTTAAAAAACACCAAGCCATAAAGAATTTATTTATACAAATATACCTCGATGTTCAGAGGAGGCGTTGATGTCGGAGGGAATCGGGAGGAGCGACGGAGGGAATCGGGAGAAGCGATGTTCAAATGAGGGTGGAGGGAGTCGGAAGGAGGAAGAGAGGGGGCGGAGCAACGTTAAGATGAGTACAATGAATGAGAGGAGAGAGAGAGAGACGATGTGTATCTTTGTGCAGAGAAATAAGTTCTGAAAGTTTTAGGATGGACGGTCTAGATTAAGCCATCCGATTGAACGGTCAAGATGGAGACATGTGGAGGTAAACTTTCTCCCCATAAAATTTGACAATTAGCCGTCAAATGTGTGGCATTCCCGCCAAGCTATTTGGGACGGTAATGTGAATTATTTGGAACATAAATTTTTATTAGTCCCAAATTGTGATCCATTTTTAGAATCTGTCACAAAAAATACAACTTTTTGTTACTAAAAATATAGCCGTCCCTAAAACTATACTTTTAGGACTTTTTAGACTAGTGTTCCTAATAGTGTCGTCCCAAAAAGACACTTTTTTGTAGTGTGGTATGCTGGTTTTAGTTCCTAAGTGAAGCCTCCTTTGTGGCACTTGCTCTTTCTGGGGTCTGACCCTGCTGGTTTTGTATGGCCAGATTTTTGAGCAGCTCCTGAGGATTTATCGACTTTCCAGCCAGATGGTGACCACCAGGCGTAACTCTGGCAACGAGTTGGCTCTTTTGTTCTTCCACTTTATTGTAAAAATATTCTTTTGAGGCGTTTAGCCGACGAGCACGTGTTAGCTCGTATTGTACCTTTATATATTTCTGCCTACGGGCTGTAACATGATTGACGAATCCTAGGGTTGATCATGTATGACTAAAAATCTTGCTAGTCTTGGCAATTTGTATGACTAGCTTCATGATCATCCAAGTATGTAATGTATGGGACGCCTTACTATTATATATTTAGTGATCTGACATCTTGAGAACTGTTGTTACTTGCTTGAGATTGAGACAATAGGCTTGTTCATGATCATAGGAGACTGATGGCTTGTAGTTAAACCCTCATATATCTAGACAGCCGTGACCATATAGCGAGGTGAATTCTATTTCAATATACGTAGCTGGCTATGTATGCCCCCACTCTCCAGTATTCTGGTTCTGGGGCGTTACATCTTCTCTGCACTACCATAATCTTCTTCATTCAACTTCTCTTTCCTCCTTCCCGAGCTCACGAGCTCCTCCTCCATGTCGAATCCTCTGCTCCATTAGAGTACCACACCACCACAGCCATCAACTTCTCCATTCCCCTCCTTCTTCAACCTTCACCACCGAATACCTCTACCACCACCACCATCATCATCTCTTCCACCACCACTCTCTCTTCTTCCTCCTCCTTTCTCCCTGTCGGCCCCGCTGCCTCGCTGTCGTGCCTTCACTGTGGCCACTAGCAGTTGCAGCGAGGCGCAGCAGCAGCACACAGTACAGCAGTGGGCAGCAGCAGCAGTCGCGCCACTGGCCGCGCGGTGCAGGCACCGTTGCTGGCGCCACGGCCGCCGTGGCCGGCCACCCCCTAGCTGGGTGACCTACGCCATACCTCCCAGTGGCGGTCACCGTCCTTCGGGACGTGTCGTCTAGGCTATTCGTGCGTTTCGCACAAAATTTCCTCGTGACGCACTCGAGAACGAAGCTGAAATCGTGTTTTGCCGCAGCGACTTCGTGTACGATTTTCGAGAAATTTGATTGTTAGATCAACGATTTCTTTGTCCATAACAATCTTGGTATATCCATCTTCACTCCCCTCAAGTTTCGTCCGTTGATTTTATCGTTTGATACATCAAAACCGGCTACCAAGTTAACCATTTAAATTGTACTATTTTTGGACAGTTTTGTGTAGCCAACTTCGTCTGCTCGTACCTCCTCCATCGCAGCTCCGATTGGTGTTCTACCAGTTCCTGTGCGCAGCTGGTGTAACCCTCTTCCTGCCCCTCCAGTTTTGTTTCATTGTGAGCTTGTTTGATTGGTTGAATTTGACGCCAAGTTGGCCGTCCGAATTCATAATTTTTAACTTGTAAAATTCTATTTTTGAACTAGGGACTCTAGATTTCATGTTTGACACCACCAGTAGACTCGTGGCATCGTTTTGGAATGGATTCATATATAATTTGTTATATTTGGAGGACGTGAGCCCAGGCACGTATTTCGGTACAAAGCGGACCCCACAGTCCGGATCAACGGGACTTTTTGACGTCGGCTCATCGGAATCCAATTCTGGATATACCGTTGAGTTCGTATCGTCATTATAAACTTGTTGACATATAGTTTGCTAAATTTTGAAAAAATTGGCTCCGACACGCATTTTCGTGCAAATCAAAATTTCAATTTTCTGGTCAACGGGCCAAATTGAGATCGGGTCAACGGAATCAAATTCTGGATATACCATTGGGTTTGTATGGTCAATCTGGATTCATGGACATATAGTTTGTTATATTTTTTGGACTTATTTTCTTACACGTTTTTCAGTGCAAAATATTTCCGACACGGATACCTTTTTTACCTAAAATTACCTTTTTGCCCTTGTGTCCAAACTAGACCGATGGGTAGGCTATCCTAGCTAATTTGACCATTCTGGACACGTTGGCGATGTTTAATTCATCATCCTATAATGTTTATAAAAACTTTTCTATGTATCACCTTTTATTATAATTAATTCTTATAATGTTCGTATTTCGGAATTAGTACAACTAAACTGAGATCAGTCGATTCCAATGATCTCACATCGCTAAAATTGACAAAATGAACACGTGGATCACTATAATAAGATTATTAACCTCACCGCTGATCATCTTATCTCGATTTGCGTGTCGTAAGTTTTGATGTACGAATAACAAAGTACAACTTTATATCTTTAATAATTAGACTAGAATTGACCATGTTTGACCAGAGTTGACCAGTTGACCAAAAGTTATCTGTAAGTCAACACTTGACCTACTTTGACTAGATTGTTGACCAGAGTTGACCTAGAGTTGATTTGACTTAGAAGAGCCTAGAATAATATACATTGCTTGTAGAACTTTATTTATACAACTTGAACACCTTGTAACCTGTGTTGCTCTAAATAGGACTCTGTGGCTTCATTTTGGACCTCTATACCTATCAGCTTTTCAGGTTATCAGGCGAGTACATTCTCTGATCATTTCATATCTTTTTTAGGATTATATTTCCTGCTTTAGATTACTTTACTTGATGCTGACACGTTGGTAACACGGATTAGTACTATATTATTCCCCTCGGGAGCATCAGATACTCTTATCTCGTATGTTTTACTTACATCATGTATCTCATGCTTCTTTTATTATGAATTTTTATGTATCAGCTTGTGATTCCTGTACTCTCATGAATCACAGAGCCTTCACGAATCTATTCATGAATCACTCTTGAATCACCCTTTATGGGCAAAGTAGTATAGTCAAGAATCTTAACGTAACTTGACTGGATCTTTGTGTATTAATTGGGGATGGGGGAGCAGAAATGAACATGTGAATAATTCCAAAGTAGTATAGTCATGAATCTTAACGTAACTTGGCTGGATCCTTGTGTATAGTCATGAATCTTAACGTAACTTAACGTAACTTGACTGGATCCTTGTGTACCCACTTCTCGTGCCCTTACTCTAGGGTACGGGTCGTGATAATGGTGGATTGCCCTATCACTATAGCTGGGAGAGAGCTTAGGGCTCGACTTCTATTGATGCCATTGCCCGGATTCGATGTAGTCCTTGGCATCGACTGGACGAGTGAGCAGTTTGCTGTAAAAGATTGCCATGAAGGGAAGGTTACTTTCAGCCCGCCTGGAGTTCCGCCGTTCGAGGTCAGAAGACGGATCGCAGAGAGGCCAGAGGGAGTCTACTTCGGAGCAGTTGCAGAAGCCCAGGAGTTGTCGCACCCGTTGATTGCAGAGTTTCTTGACGTCTTCCCTGAGGAGTTGCCAGGATTGCCGCCAGATCAAGATGTGGAGTTCAGCATCGACGTAGTGCCCGGATCAGCGTCGAAGTCCTAGCGTTGCTACAAGATCAACCCGAAGAAAGCTGCAGAGTTGAAGGCCTAGATTGATGAGTTGGAAGGCAAAAGTTTTATTCGATCCAGTGCTTCATCCTGGGGAGCACCGGTACTCTTCGTGCCGAAGAAGGATAGGACTGTTAGAATATGTACCGATTATTGTGCACTCAATAACATCACCATCAAGAATAAATACCCGTTGTCGCAGATCGATGAGCTATTTGATCAGCTGAGTGGGGCGAAGATCTTCTCAAAGATTGACCTTCGGTCAGGGTATCAGCAGATGAAGGTTCGGGAGCAGGATATTCCGAAGATAGCTTTCAACACCCGTTACGGCCAGTGTGAATTCTTGGTGATGTCGTTCGGACTCACCAATGCCCCAACAGTGTTTATGAACTTGATGAATAAAGTTTTTCACAAGTATCTAGAAAAGTTTGTCATAGTCTTCATTGAAGACATCTTGATATATTCGAAGATTGAGGAAGAGCATATAGAGCACCTGCAGATTGTGTTAGAAATTCTGCGAAAAGAGAAGCTGTACGGGAAGCTCTCAAAGTACGAGTTCTTCTTAGACAGGGTGGAGTTCTTGGGGCATGTGGTGACATAAGAATGGATTTCTGTAGATCCCAAGAAGATTGAAGTTGTGGAAGCATGGGCATCTTCCAAGTCAGTAACAGAGATTCGTAGTTTCCTGGGGCTAGCAGGTTACTACCGGAAGTTCGTAAAAGATTTTGCCAAGATAGCGGAGCCGATGACCAAGCTTACGCGGAAGGACGAGGAGTTCATCTGGAGCGACGCCTGCCAGTCAGCATTTGAAGAATTGAAGAGAAGACTCACTACAGCGCTAGTTTTAGCTTTACCATCTAGATCGGAAGGGTTCCTCATCTACAGCGATGCATCAGGGAAGGACTTAGGATATGTGCTTGAGCAGAACAAGAGGGTTATTGCTTATGCTTCTAAACAGTTGACGCCTCATGAGAAGAATTATCCTACACATGACTTGGAGCTTGCAGCAGTCATTTTTGCCTTGAAACTATGGAAGAACTATTTATATGGAGAGCGAGTGGACATCATCATGGACCACAAAAGCCTGAAGTATATTTTCACTCAGAAGGAACTGAATATGAGGCAGCGAAGGTGGCTGGAACTCATAAAGGATTTTGACATCAATCTGTAATACCATCCTAGGAAGGCGAATGTGGTAGCAGATGCGCTCAGTCAATATCCTGTTGCTATGTTTCTCACTCTGGACCGACATCTTCTAGAGGATCTTGAGAGTCTGAGAACCGAGATTGTTCTTCCGGGAGTGTGAGGGCAGCTGATGCACATGCAGATACAGTTAGGACTGATAGAGAAGATCAAGGAGGCCCAATTTCTAGATGAGGGACTCCGATGTCTCAGAGGCCAGGCAGAGGCAGGATTTCTTGACGACTTCACTATTGCAGATGATGGATCCCTGAGGCACGAAAACCAGTTGTGTGTGCCTAAGGATTTGCGGGAGGAGGTTATGTAGGAGGCCCACCAGTCGCAGTATTCTATTTATCCTGGATCTACCAAGATGTATAAGGATCTGCGGGAGTATGTTTGGTGGTATGTGATGAAACGGGAGGTTGCCAGATTCATTTCTAGATGGCTTGTGTGCCAGCAAGTCAAGAAGGAGCGCCAGAGACCAGCGGGATTACTCCAGCCTTTACCTATTTTAGAATGAAAGTGGGAACACATAACCATGGACTTCGTCTCTGGTTTACCGCGTACGCCTGGTGGCAAGGATGCTATTTGGGTTATCATGGACAGACTGACGAAATCCGCTCACTTTATTCCGTTCAAGGTGGGGCTGTCGACCGAGAAGCTTGCAGACCTCTATATGCGTCAGATTGTGCGGATTCACGGAGTACCGGTGAGCAACATTTCAGACAGGAACAGCCGCTTCACATCACACTTTTGGAGGAGTCTACAGCTGAGCTTGGTTTCACAGTTGAAGTTCAGTACCGCCTATCATCCACAGACAGACGGGCAGTCCGAGAGGACCATTCAGACACTGGAGGACATGCTATAGGTTTGCGCACTCGGCTTCGGTGGTTCGTAGGTGGATCACTTGCATCTCGTGGAGTTTGCCTATAACAACAGCTATCAGGCTAGCATCGAGATGACACCGTTCGAGACACTGTACAAACGGAGATGTCGTATACCTTTATCATGGGACAACATTGGCGAAAGGACTTTGCTTGGGCCAAAGATGGTGGTAGATTCAGCCGAGAAGATCAGACTGATCAGAGAGAGTCTCAGAGTTGCACAAGATCGGCAAAAGCACTGGGCGGTCAGCAGCAGACGACCTCTAGAGTTTGCAGTCGGAGATAGAGTGTTCCTGAAGATCTCGCCGACCGGAGACATCATTCGTTTTGGCGGAAGCGGAAAGCTCAGCCCCAGATACATCGAGCCCTTCGATGTGACAGCACGGATTGACGAGGTGGCGTATGGACTAGCGCTTCCAGCTAGCTTGGAGGGAGTGCATGACGTCTTTCACGTATCCCATCTTCGATACTACATTCCAGATCTGAGCCATGTGGTGGACTGCTCAGAGCTAGAGGTGGGTCCGAGCTTGACCTACGAGGAGCAGCCGGTGGAGATCCTTGATCGGAGGGAGAAGCAACTACGGAATCAGACTATTCCACTTATCCGAGTCATGTGGAGACATCACTCTCCGGGAGAGTCCATGTGGGTGGGCGAGGACGAGATACGGGAGCGATATCCTAATTTATTTGCTTGATTGTATTGTTTCGTTTTGAGAATGTTAATATATGATTTGTTTTTAATACATTCATTAGTTGTGTTCTCACTTTTGAGATTTCATTTTTGTTCTTCAAGTTCGAGGACGAAATTTTTTTTAGGGGGAGAGATTTCTAACCTCACTTCTCAAATTTCTGAATAATATTTTCTCTATAAAATTTTCATAGCTTTTTCCTCTTTGATTAATTTTTCCTAATTTTTTTATTTTTAATTAGATAATGGTTATTTCTTTTGCTGAGTTTTCCAAGCCAAGTTAAGTTTTGGAGATAAGGCAAACTCTTCCTGTGGGCTTTTGAAAATAGCCCACCCATTCTCCTACTGAAATTCCTAAAGCCAACCATGCGAAAACCTTTCTTTGGTTTTCTTATCATTGAAAGAGAGATGAATTCTTTCATTCACAAATGATTTGGGGATTTAGTTCGAAATCCCTTTTCTTCTCGCTTTTCTATAGATCCAGATGTTGTAACAAACTCCAACCTCCTATAAAGCCTTGTCTGATTGTTATTCTTTGCCACTACTCAGATCTAACCGACTCTGGTGTACGTCTTCTTCTTTCTTTCTTTCCAAATTGAGTTCTTCGATGGAGCTGCAATGGTGCCGACATTCTTCTCGGATCGAGTTCTTCTTCAATCCATGGGCGATTTCTAGAGTGGACGACGACAATAGGAAGAACAGAAGTTTGATCGATCCACATCATTTCCTCGACGACTCGAGTGGTGTTTAAGGGATCCTTCGTTGTCTCCTCCTTCCA
This sequence comes from Iris pallida, assembly GCA_029216955.1. Classification (NCBI taxonomy): domain Eukaryota; kingdom Viridiplantae; phylum Streptophyta; class Magnoliopsida; order Asparagales; family Iridaceae; genus Iris; species Iris pallida. Next base: position 3,556,341 of record JANAVB010034616.1, on the reverse strand, counting down.
CAGCAGTGACAGCAAGAAGGACGATTCCCACTGACATATCCGATCAATTCCATCCGGTTGAATGAACAATTCATGTAAGTATTCGATCATCCTGAGCGTGCTCTAAATTCTAATAGTTTTCTTTGATCTAATTTGAGTTCGTTTACTGAAATACATGAACAGTTGTTTCCACCATGAGCTTTCATCTGATCTGTTCTTGATCAAATATTCAATCATTTCAGAGGTCAGGAGCTATCCTTCTTCATCGAGACTAATTCGAATTATGTTTTCCTTTCTAAATTCCTATTTTACTTCGATTACCAGTATATTTTGAAGTCTGGAAGCCTAAATTGGGATCGGAGAACTCAATCAGTTCCTAATCGAGTTTTGCTCTAATTGAATAGGTTGTTGTTGGTGAGTTGATTTCTAACTCATCCTAATCAATTTTACTCCAATTCGTGTGTTTAATTGATTAATGGTCGAAGAATATCATGATTCCAGTGTTTGCTAACAGGTTTCTCTTTCACCAATTCCTTGGAATCGATATCTTTGGGAGAGTTCAATCAAGGTATTTTCCCTAAATCTATTTTTATGGTTTTATAATTTCAATTGTTGTCAGTAGAATAGTATTTAGTGTTGCATCAGTGGCATGATTGTTCTCCTTAGTTTAGATATCAGTATGTGGGTGATATCATGTTGAGATCCGTTTTAAATATTTTTGATCCGATTGTTTTTATCTAATCGGTTTCATCTATTTTTCGTTTGATCAATATTTGATCTTTTTTCATCCGATAAGATTTTATTTTCATCTGATGGAATGCTTTAGGTTCTTTCATGCATGTGATGGATTTCATTTGTTTTCATTCATTTGCATCTGATGGATTTTATTTGTTTTCATCTGAATTGTTTCCATCTATTTCATTTGGTACACCCGATATTGGTCTCCTTTTGATCATAGCTTGTTTGTGTATCAGCTAAATTAGGGTTCCAGTTCATAGTTACATTCAGTGTATCACCTGGGTACACATTGATTGAACAAGTGTTAGTTACAGTTGGGACTGTGGTATCAGTTAGGCTTCTTGGGGGACAATCGATCTTTATGGAGTTGAGGTTATTTGAGATTTAGTACAGTAGCTAGATATGTCGATTTAAACCTGGGAATTAACTGGTTTAACATTATACACTGTGGAATGGTTGGAAGAGTAAAAAATGTCTGTACATTAAGATTTTACTGTCCTATTTTACTTAGTGCTGAAATATTAGTGAAAGAGTTATAGAATGATTTTTTCTGGTATCTGTGGCTTGAAGGATGAATTTAGGAAGCTAGCTTTAGCCTTATTAAGCCTTCCAACATTCTGAGAATGGAGTTTTGTATGGAAGAAGTCAGTAGGAGCAGGTTCAGCTAAGAAGAACTTTTTGGACTGAGGAGTCCTGTAATAGGTTCAGTTTTCTTAGTTGTGTGTATATTTTTTTGTACAGTTGTGTGTCTGCTTGCTTATAGGGACTGCTTGCTTATAGGGAGACTGACTTCTCAACTAAATGCAGAGGAAATACTTCTAGTGAAATACTTTTAGTTACTTGTGTGAATTAGAATTTTAGCTTTAGAGCAGTTCTATATAATAATGATTGGACTAGGTTGGATTGCATAGAATCTTCTGACTGCAGTTATGACTCAACACTAATATGGAAGACTGTCCACAGCAGCAAATTACTGTTTCCAACCTTGTTTATTAAAAATTGTTGGTTTTACATTTCTGTCATAATTCGCTACCCAAATTGTTGGACCGGACCGAGCCATGTCCAGCCTACGCTTGAGATAAAACGTAGTAAGCTGTTCTAAAGACAACAGGATAAGACTAAATGTGCTAACAGTTCTATAAGTGAATAAAAGTCATAAATGCTCCAAACACAAAAGTTGTCTCATATAGTAATAAGTCCAAGTACAAGTCTAAAATGTAAAAATGGATACATGTCCAGTTACAAAATATGAAGTCTAATACATGAGTACACTAAATATCCCAAGCAACTACGCAAACTAGACGAGTTTCCCCGCAGGCACATCCTCGTAAGGCAAAGCCTGGTCCTCGGTAGTATCTCCATAATATGAGTCACAGAGTAACTCCTCCTCAGTAAGGATACCTACAACGTTATCCTGTCAGGACGGGAGCAAGTACAGATTCTTACAAACTAGCATATGAAACATGAAAATGAACATAAGAGGAATAACTGGAAACATGGCATCACATAATCTATCATGACAAGGACACATATGTCATAGAGACAGATGTATATGTAATGTTTAAAACTGTAGCAGGTACGTGATCGTCAATAGGTGTACAATGTACTATGGTACATGTAAATAAAATGTACATACGTACAAGTCTACAAGCATAGGTGTACATCCGTACAAAAATGCTGGATAATGGCCTGCGGTAAGGTATGCATGTAAAATGCGACCTCGCTCGCTACTATGGGGGGGCATGATCACGTACTCAACTGTCAGTTTCCTTATAACCCATATTTTTAATCATGTGATAGATATATAAAGACTGTTCTAAGCATGGTAGTAACTGGAAGTACAATATGTGAAGATTTGACTTACTACCCCAAGGATCCAGCATTTAACATAGTTGGATTTGCAGTTCATTTATGTAACAGTATGTAAAGTTTGTAAAAAGTACTTGCCTCTAGCAAAGCAAGCTGCGATAAAAATGCTATAGATGCCTGGTAACTCGTTACTGTAGAAATAAATACATAAACTTAGTTTTTATACTAAGCTAAAACACTAAGACACTAATTGGTGTAACACGACTTGTGACTGGGCACCTAGCCAAAATGATGACTTTAGCATAGGAGACCAATGTGGGGTGACACAATACTATAACTAAATTACTAGGGTCTTTACACTAGTGTGGGGTGAGGTTCAATACGGCTATAACTCAAAATAACACAAAAAGTTGTAAGTCGTAATTATTCTATAAATAAATCAAATGTACATTGTGTTCCAACAATTTTTGAGGTAGAAAAAAAGCTCAATTTTACATAAAATAAAGTACCAAAATGATCCTTGTTAATTATAGAAATTTATTATAATTTTTCTGGAATTTATTATCCAGTGCAAGTATTTTATAAAAATCAGTTTTCATAGGTACACAGAAAGTGAGTTCTGGTTTCATATGCCAAAACAGTGGCAAAAGTAAATTAAATACTGTAAAAATTATGATAAATTAGCTAAATTAACATAGTATCTAAATACTATTTTTCCAGAATTTTAAAAGCAATTTAAATATTTTTAGAAATTCAAAAACAGCATGGTACACAATCTAAAATTAAATAATTAATTATCTGCGTATTTTTTCCATGTACATAATTTGAACCAGAGTTCAAATACAGGACCCAAGGCCATGAATCAAGTCCAATATGACTTGTACAGGTTTTAAATATAGGAAAACACATTTGGGCCTAAAAATCCATGCTAGGCCTGGACACCAAATGGTTGCAGTAATTAAAATACACAAAAAAATATAAAGAGGTAAAAATACATAATAAATATTAATATTTTAACAAAGTAAAATTATACATAGTAGTCATATAAATATGACAAGTATGTTTACATAATAATAATTTACACTAGGTAGAGTGAAATATATATATAAAATGTATAACTACAATATTTATATGTACATATAAATATGTAGATATTTACATAATGGATATATACATACATATGTTAAATATACATATATACATACATATGAGAAATACTTAACTATAAAACATATTTTATATATTTTATATATTTTATATATATATATATATATATATATATATATATATATACAAATATTGTATAAATATATAATAGTATATATATATAATAATATATACACATGAACATATATACATATATATACATAAATATATATATATATATATATATATATATATATATATATATATATATAATTAAGTACTAAATATAATAATATATATATATATACACAAATACAGTATATATATACATATAATACAGTATATATATATATATATACAAAAATATATATATAAAAACAAAATAAAACAAAAGAAACAAAAAGAAAAAGAAAAAGAAACAAACAGCAAGGGGGGTTCAAACTCGGTCCACTGGGTCGGGTTCTTAGGTTTAGTCGAGCTAGACAGGGGGTCAGCCCGCATCTTGTGTTAGGGTTAGATTTCGTTTAATTTATTTAGGTTTTAAGCTAATAACAGTAAACCCGATATAACAAACCCTGTGTCCTGACTGTTAGGGACACAGGAGTCTACATATCTGGGTCATTTACGACATGCACGAGTCTCGACTCGCGTGTCCAAGCACTGGGCTAAGGTCCTCGTGTCCTGGCGAATCACATACGTGTGTACGAGACACGCACGACACATTTGGACGCTGCAACTTACGGTGGTGGTTGGTGGTGAATGTCGTTGTGGAGGTGGATTTGAGGGTTAGCTGGAGTTAGGGTTAGGTCTAGGTTCGTCGGAGAAGAAAGGGGGTCAGGGCGGTTGTAGGGTTGTGCTAGGGTTAGGGTTTAGGGCGGGGGGGTCGTTTTATAGAGGCTTAGGTCGGTTGGGGGCGGCGAGCTGGCCAAAGTCGGCCGGAAATGGCGGGGTCGTCGTCGTCGGCGTGGCGGTCGTCGGGGTGGGTAGAATTAGGGTTTTTCATTTAGGTCCTCGTAGTTTAGGTAATTGCAAATAGGCCCTAACAGTGTCTAAATGCAAATTAAAATTTGCATTCCGCATTAACAACAATTAGTTATTTACAAACTAATACTGAAACAATTCTAAATATTACAAACTACTATTAAAACAATTCTGAAAGTTACAAAATGGTATTAAAATATTTTAATAAATTGCAACATGATATTTTAGTATTTAAAACTCATTTAAAAATCATTTAAAAATTGTAAAAAAAATTCCTAAAATCATAATACAATATTTTAAGGCTAAATATGACATTAACAACTAATTAACACTAATTAAATAAATTTTTAAAAAACAGGGGCTCACAATATCTGTCTAGACCAAATCAATAGACAGCCTAGTATTAAGTTACAGTAGCCCTTGACTCTATAGGTTACCTCATAGCTTTCCATTGGCTCATACTCTATAAAGGCATGATTCATGATGATGTAACATTAGTTAAGTCATGTTTTGGGCAGTAGGTTGTGGTGATGATTGATAACCAAAGACACCACTCCTTTGACTGTTTCCAACAATTGAGAACTAGGAGTTTAGTAGCATTACTCTATTAGTCAATAACTTGTGTTTGGTTTTTAGTATTACATAGATAATGGCTAAACCTAATCACATGTAAATTCTAAATATTTATATTTAACCATAGGAAGAATTATAAGATAAACAATTAGAACTTGTCTTGATATTAACCAACCTATAAATCATCTAAGCAGGAGGATATCCAGCTTTATATTCCAAACCTGATCACCCTGAGCAAGGCAAGTATACTCCTCGGACTTGTCCATTACTTCATGTCTTGTATTCATGCTTGTATCTTCTTGTTGACACGATATTTCATGAGATTGTCTTGTACCTTGTTCCCTGAGTTTACTTGTATCTGGGAGAGAAAATATTACAGATGTGTGATCAAACCCGAGTTATTATTTATGTGAATAGCTTAGGCCCTGCATCGTGCATACGGGACCGAAGTTGTACCATTTCATATTCCCTGAATCTACCCAAGCCGATCAAACACTCTGGATGTATTTCGATATATTGCACACATCAGGTTCATTGTATATTTCATGTTCAAGTTTTATTTCATGTTCCCTGTATTTACATTCAGTATTCATGATCAGGTTTTATTTCATGTTCTAATTTTTTGTACTTTATATTTTCCTGTATTGTTTTCCATGTTATGATGTTCATGTTCATTTTCTTGGATATACTTAGCTCCGCTCCTGACTAAGATATGTTGCAGGTGAATTGGAGGCTATCTGTGACACTTATTACGGGCAGGAGCCTGGAGGCACCTATGAGCTAGCCGATGTTGCTCAGGACTTAGAGGCTGAGGAGGCCTAGTATCTACCTTTATAGTTCATTTGGACTTTGTATTAGAGATATCAGTTTACTTTTTATTTGCTGGAAATGTAAAAACTCTTAGACTTGTACTTTGATTCTGGGATTCGATATTAGATGTTGTGGTTTATATTTATTATTATCTTGACTTGTAGTTTTCCCTAGAGATTGGTACAGCTTACTTTATCGTGTCTAACGACGAAGGCTGGGCGTGTCCGACTCGTGTCCGATTATTCGGGAGCAGGTCGTGACAGAGGAGGACTGGAAATTCGAGTACATACCGGTGTGCAAATATATCAGGAAGTTAGTTGACGAGAACTTGTAAAACTATGTTGCCAATATTGAGCTTGCGAAGATGTTATGGGATAAATTGAAATCTTTGTATACAAAGAAGACCGAGGTAAACAAGTTGTTCCTGATCCGAACGATGATGGATATGTGGTACAAAGATTGGGCATCTATTATGGATCACTTGAGTGATTTTTAGGGCGTGGTTGACCGGCTATCTTCGATGGGAGTCAAGTTAGACGACGAGATTTTGAGACTATGGCTGCTGTGTTCATTGCCAGACTCATGGAAGACCGTACAAGTATCTAAGATCGCTTCTGCTCCAGAATGTGTGGTCAGTCTGGAGTTTGCCAAGAGCATGGTGCTAAATGAAGAGATACGGAGACGTTCTCAGGGTACTTCATCCACATCCCACCACTCAGAGGCACTAGTTTCAGAGAGCCATATAAGAGGCAAAAGCAGCAGAGACAAGAGCAGGGGAAGTCCAAGGGTCGGTAAGAGGACTCAGAGTATTACCATTGTGGCAAGAAGGGCCACATCAAGCGTACCTGGTTTACTTGGAAGAGATATAAGAAGGGCGACAAGGGGAAGCAAGATAAGAACACTACAGCGATAGGTTCGATACATAGAGGCGATGTGATCATCGTAGGTGATGAGGTTATCACAAACCTCGCCTGTGATGACAATTCTTGGCTGGCGGACTCAGGGACTTCAGCATACTTATCTCATAACAGGGCACTATTTGCCACTTATACGACAAACGACTATAGAGTATTGAAGATGGGCAATGGAGATGTATTGAAGGCGGTTGCCATTGGAGATGTACATTTGAGGACGAAGATGGTTGCATTTCTTGTTCTCAAAGATGTTCATCATATCCCTGATATCCATTTCAATATGGTTTTGGTTGAAAGATTGGATGATGAGCGATTCTTCAGTCTCTTCGAGAATAGTTAGTAGAAGCTTTCCAGAGGTTCGATGGTGATTGCCAGAGGAAGCAAAAATTATGGTCTCTACTATATAGAAGGGAGCGTACAGGGGACACATGAGGTGAACGCAGTTTCTGATGCGTCTACCGAGTTATGGCACAGGCGGCTTAGCCATATCAGCAAGAATGGGATGAGCTACTTGGTGAACATGAAGGTGATTCCAGGTCTCAAGTCTACAAAGTTGGAGAAGTGCACGTACTGCTTAGTTGGGAAGCAAAATATGGTGTCTTTCCAAAGTCATCTAAGTTCAAGGAACCGACATTTCTCGAGTTGATTCACACTGATGTCTCCTATGAAGGTAAAATCTATTGGTGGTGCTTCTTACTTTATAACTTTTTTTGATGACTATTCTAGGAAGGTTTGGGTCTATGCCTTAAAGACCAAGGTTTAGATGCTGTCCACTTTCAAAGAGTTTTAGGCCTCTGTTGAAAGAGAGACGGGAAAAAAGTTATTGTGTGTTCGGTCCGACAACGGTGACGAATACATTGGTCTCTTTGATGCTTATTGCAGAGAGTAAAGGATACGACACCAGAAGACTCCGCCCAAGACACCTCAGCTTAATAGTGTAGCGGAGCGCATGAACAGGACACTGATGGAGAGGGTATGGTGTTTGCTGTCAGAAGCAAATTTGCCAGGCAGTTATTGGGGTGAAGCTCTTCTCACAGCTGCTTATGTTATTAATTTATCTCATAGTGCTCCTTTGCAGGGTGATGTGCCTGATAAAGTACGGTACGACAAAGAGCCATCATACAATCACCTGTGAGTGTTTGGTTGTAAGGCCTTCGTGCATGTATCGAAGGACGAGAGGTCCAAACTTCAGCCAAAGATGAGACGGTACGTCTTTGTCGGCTACGGTCGGGATGAGTTTAGATATAGACTCTACGACCCAGTAGGAAGAAAGCTCTACAGAAGCAGGGATATGATATTCGTCGAGGATCAGACCATGACCAACACTCAGGATTCTGAGACGCCTTCTGAGACTGAGGAATTGCCTGAGTTAGAGTCATTTCGCTTCGAGCAATTTCCAGAGGACATCGCAGAGGATCCAGTTATTGACGAGCCAGTACATGGAGTTGCTTCCAACCTTGATCATCAGCCTGCTGATGGTGGTCAGGGTGTCCCGTATAAGGATGAGCATACCGGAGAGGAAGTTCCTGAAGGAGAGGAGGCTGTTGGTATACAGCCAATACCAGTGGCTCTATTGAGAAGGAGCGACGGAGAGCGTCGACCATCTACGAGATACTCACAAGGTGAGTATGTGATACTGACTGACGGGAGAGAGCATGAAAGTTTTGCAGAGGCTATGAAAGACGAACAAAGGCAGGAGTGGATGCAGGCTATACAGGAGAAGATAGGTTCCTTACACGTAAATTCTATTTACGAGCTGGTATGGTTGCCAAAGGACAATAAGGCTTTAAAGAATCGATGAATATTTAGAGTAAAGCAGACAGATGATGCTACTCGCCCTCGATACAAAGCGATACTGGTAGTTAAAAGCTACGGTCAGCGAAAAGACATGGATTATGATGAGATCTTTTCGCCAGTGGTCAAGCAGTCGTCTATTCGGGTGGTGCTAGCATTGGCAGCCAATTTCGACTAGGAGGTCGAGCAGATGGACGTGAAGATGGCATTCCTCTACGGTGATCTTGAGGAGGATTTATACATGGAGCAGCCAGAGGGATTCTGTGAGAAGGACAAGTCATATTTGGTCTGCCGGTTGAGGAAGAGCCTGTATGGTCTGAAGCAGGCTCCGAGGTAGTGGTACAGGAAGTTTGAGTCATTTATGGAGAGCATGGTTATGTACGGACCTGGTCGAACCATTGTGTATTTGTGAGGTACTTTACTGATGATAATTTTATCATTTTATTGCTCTATGTTGATGACATGCTATTAGTGGGTCAGAATGCCACTAGGATAGCGGAGTTGAAGCACCAACTGGGCGCGGCCTTCTCTATAAAGGATTTAGGCACAGAAAAGACTATTTTGGGGATGGAGATCAGCCGAGAGAGAGTCCAAGCTGCTACACTTGTCCCAAAAGAAATACATTCACCGGATACTTCAACGTTTCGGGATAGACGGGTCGAAGAAAGTGAATTGTCCCCTTGTGGCCCACTTTAAGCTCACTGAGGAGCAGTGTCCATCTACCGAAGACAAAAAAGAAAATATGGAGCGGGTTCCATATGCATCAGTTATGGAAAGACTTATGTATGCTATGGTGTGTACGAGTCCAGACATCGTTCATGCAATTGGCACAGTTAGCAGGTATCTTTTAAATCCTGGAAGGGCACATTGGAGTACGGTTAAGTGGATTATACGATATCTTCAGGTCACTGCCAATTGGATACTTTTTTTGGTAGTGACGAGCTGAAGTTGGTTGAATATTTCGACGCTGATATGGCTGGAGATGTAGACACGAGGTGATCGACTTTGGGCTATATGATGATATTTGTTGGAGGAGCGGTATCGTGGCAGTCATAGTTACAGAAGTGTGTTGCCTTGTCGACGACAGAGGCGAAGTACATTGCGGCGACAGAGGCTTGCAAGGAGTTGCTTTGAATGAAAAAGCTGTTACAGGAAATGGGCTGAAGCAAAAGCAGTATACTTTGATTTGCGATAGTCATAGTGCTATTCACCTTGTGAAGAATCAGGCCTCTCATATCCGGTCCAAGCACATCGAGACTTGGTATCATTGGATACGGGATGTGGTTGAGAAGGACACGGAGCTTGAGAAGGTTCATACAGATGATAACGAAGCAGATATGTTCACCAAGATTTTACCAAGGGAAAAGTTTGAGTTTTACAAGAAAGATCTTCGGGATAATGATCCCCTCCACATAGTTGTGAAGGGGGAGATATGTTGAAGTGGGTGGGATTCCCAAACCTATATGAAGAAGACCCCGGAGTGCGACGAGCGCTGTCTGTATGTCAGAGAAGCTCGGGGAGGTGACGAGGCCATTCGGAGACGAAGGAGAAGCTCGAACTAAGGCCGAGTTCTGCCCTAGACCGAACTCTGGCCGAGTTCTGCCCCTTGGTGTCCAGAACCTTTCTGGAATGCCTACACAGAGTTCTGGCCGAACTCTGTGTCGTTGGGCTGAGACTAATTTCAGGGTATTTTTTACACCGTTGGATCGTATCCTACGATCCAGATTTTGCTGCGGGATTAGGGAGTTTACATATGATTTTTTCTAACCCTAATCACACACAACAGAGAGAAAAAGAAAGAAGAAGGAGGCAAGAGTGCCATTGCAACTTTGGGAGAGAAGGAGGATTGAATGCCATTTTCGAAGGAGGGTCGTGCTCGTGTAATCTCTACTCGTCGTCTTTGTTCTTCGTAGCCTTATAATCAACATTTTTTGCTTCCAATTGTTGTAGGAATCCGTGTTGGATCGGGAGAACTTTATAGAGGGTGTACTCCTTTATTTTATTTGTGAAGGCTTCCCAAGGGTTGGACTCCGACCGTCTCATGGTTTTTCCCGCTAGGGTTTTCTACGTCAAAAATTCTCTGTATCTGCGTGGATTGTGTTTTAGTGTTTGATTCGTGCGTTGTATTGCTCGATTCTCCCACAGGTACTCTCTGGTTTGGAAAAAGGTTTTCGTGCTTCTTTCCCAACATTTCGATCATTCCCTCCTCTCTTCTCCAAAACCTTATCACTCCTCCGACGGCTCTCATGTGGTCTTGTGCACCACTCCACTCTCTTCCTCTTGTGTGACCTGACCTCCCATCTTCCTCCTCCTCCTCTCTCTCTCTCTCTCTCTCTCTCTCTCTCTCTTTTATATACTACATTTTTCTTCCGACCTTGACCCTACTCTACAACATCATCGTCGCTGCCTATATCACACAACCCCTCCTTAGTCGACCGGACACTGTTGCATCCCTCACCACCACCCTCGATAACACTACCACTAGCGAGTCCTACTTGCACAATTTAGGTTATAGTACACATGATTAAACACTATCTGACATTTCAGTAGTAGCATTTTTTTCCCTTTTTCTTTCCAATTTTTCCTATAAAAATTAGTTTTTTGCATTAAAAACCTACCACTCCCTATGCAATTTTCATTTTCTAATTATTTATTTTTGTACTTTATTTTTTATACAAAAACATAATATTTTTTGGGACAATGTTGAGATGTCTTGAATCCTAAATTATTTGTATGGCCCTAGTTAGTGATCCAATAAACTAGCAACTAGATCATCGACCCCCCACGATATTTTGGGTCTGTTAACAGGGGTCAACGGAGGTAGCATCTGCTTGCAGGATACAAATTTTTAGGTATGGTGTAACTGAATTTCTTATGTGCCCATCCATTTTAAAGGTATTTTTGAGATTTTATTTGTAAATGACTAATCTTTTTTAGGGTTGGACTGTGATAAAATATACAACCACCTCTTAGCACTATGTTTATTCATTTAGTAAAGATCAATTTGCTGCTCTACTTGAGAGTAGTCTAATTCAGATAGCTAGGAGGCAAGAGTTAGGTTTTTTTTCTTTTATATTTTTGATTATTTTATTTTTTGGACTTATGTTAGAGAAGAAATTGTAAAACAATGCCACACAGCCTAGCGGTCTATCTCTATAGTATATATTTTTTTACAAAGTTAGATCCCTACAAGCAGTTACTTGAAACTTGGACCAAGTGAAAAGGGAAAAATGACCAAAATATGGTTTTAGTACTATAAGTGAAATAGACATTCCATGTGCCAAACGTTTTTATTTGCTTGAAACTTGCAATGTTTGATGAAATGGTTCTCATTTTTAGGAAATAATGTTATAAATAACTTGTACGTAAATTACTCACAAATAGGCCTATTAGCTCAGTTGGTTAGAGCATCGTGCTAATAATGCGAAGGTCGCAGGTTCGAGACCTGCATGGGCCATTTATTTTTTTTAGTTTTTATTCATTTTTTTTAAAAACTCCTCACATATCAACCTAATTACTTTTGTTTGCAGGCATGTCTTCCAAAACCCTAGCTGCAGCCTCGACGATGCCTCCTAGCGCCCGGCGGCCGTATACCAGCTACTCTGGTCCAGTTCAGGTCGATGACCTGCTCCCGCTCCGCCATCGACTCTACGGATCGCGTAACAACCGAGCTCTCATCCGCCTCCGGGTACTATACTCCCTCTACTTCGGACACAGACACGGACACTCCAGTTACTCTAGGACTTCCGTGTCTTATTTGTGTCCGTGCATTAATGGATTTGGTAAGTAATGTGAACTTAGGGTTTCTTATTGCAATTTTACTTTGTTGTTGGTCTATATAGTTCATAGTAGAAATCTTGGATGCTTAACGACATTGTAATTGTAGATGGAGATCAATGTTGCATAGACACGAATAAGACACGGAACTGGCACCATTTTTTGTCTTTAATGTACTTTAGTGTGTTTGTATCGTGTCAAATATATTTTTGACACAAAATGTCACTTCCCGTTTCCAGAATACGTATTTTAAATTCATGTACTGCTTTAATACATTTATCTAATATTTATCATTTATGGTTCTGTATTTAAATTCCATTAATTTCATGTTAATTAATTCCTGTAATTTTATTTCAGCATTTTTCATTCTGCTTTGCTTTTGGGTTCGGCCTGAGTTGGTTTGTAATGCCTATTGTTCGTATTACGTATTTTGGTATACGTATACGTATTTTTGACTCGTATTGCATGACACCTTGCTTGGTTTATTCTAGCATTTCATTGATTGGTTTATTCTTGGGTTGGTTCGGCTTGGCTTGGTTTGCTTGGTTCATCATGAACCAAAGAAAAATCCCTACCTACCACCACCCACACCATTTATTAACCCAACACTCTTTCTCTCTCTTCATTCACTCTTCTTCTTCCTCACCGTTGCTCTCCACCTACCAAGAGGTTTAGGCAAGTGCAACTTGCTTCTTGAGGGATCTTGATTTTTATTGTTCCATTCTTTTATTTACATGATTCTAAACCCCTTTAGAACTTAAAGTTTTTAATTTTGATGGATAGATTCTTCTAGATCTACATTTTAACTTTGAGTTCATGGAGTTTTCTTGGTTTTGATCTACTAAAACTTGTTATTTTCGAAAACTAATAGTTCCATGAGCAAGAGCACGAAATTTCGTATGAATTTGGTTTTTGATTCACCTTATTTCGAGTTAAAATAAAGTTTGTATAGGCCACCACTAAAACTATGTATGCCCCCGCTCTCCAGTATTCTGGTTCTGGTGCGTTACATGGTTTAATTTCGGCCATTGGATGGTTCAAACAAACCCCCACCATCCCTTTATTTAAAGCCCCATTCTCTTTCTCTCTCTTCATTACTTCACCATTACTCTTCTTCTTCTTCATAAACTCTCCCCCCCACCTATCCAGCCGCATAGGCAAGTGCCAACTTGCTTCTCGATGGATCTCCATTTTTGTTGTTCCATTGTCTTTCTCTCAAGATTCTTAGATACTTTAGTATTTAGTATTTACAATTTCCATGGCTCATTTTATGTAGATCTAAGTTTAATGTATTTTCGAATTTCTAGGATTTTGATCTAACTTTGGTTTTTTTTTCAAGTTTTGATGGTTCCATGTTGTAGGGAATTTTGTTCTACCCCATTTTGACCTATGGAAGTCCAGATTTGGGCTTGGGATGGAGGATTTAGGGAGCTGGGAAAGAATGGCTTCCATGGTTCTGTTCTCAGAATTGGAGAAGACGAACAGTGCTTGGCCGCATGAGTTTTCATGCGGCAAGCATCCTGGCCGCAAGGTATTCTCCAGCCGTATGGCGCTTTCTGGCCGTATGAACCATTTAGTTCTCGGCCGCATGAACATGTTACAATCCGAGCCGCATGAGCACACGATCTCTTAGCCGCATAAGCGCTTAACTTTCCTAGCCGCATAGGCTTTGTTAATTCTGGCCACATGAAACTTTTCATTCCTGGCCGCATGACTTGTTAGTTTCATAAACCCCATGTACTCATTCAGCCGCATATGCATTCAGTCCATTCCAGCCGCATAAGGCTCAGCTTCCAAGCCGCATGGCCGCATGACATCTCAGCCGCATAGGCTTGGTGATTCCCAGTCACATGTGACTTCCATCTTACTCAGCCGCATGGGATTTGTTTTACTCAGCCGCATGGGATTTGTTTTACTCAGCCGCATGAGTTCGACCTGAGCCGCATGGGGTCCCTATCTCCAGCCACATAGACTTGTTATTTCTTAGCCGCATATGCATGTTTTACTCGACCGCATGAACCAATAATTTCTCGACCGCATGAACTTTATCCTATAATACCTTTTGACTGATTCTGTCCCGAGTTGACATTAATTAGTATTGATTGTTATCTTGGCATTAATTAACATTGATTGTTATCTCGATTAATAATTAATCATGCGTTCCTAGTTGGAACTAAGAGACTGGCTAGTCGTCTTATTGAATTGAATGAATGAGACACGTTCATATAAACTATGAACTATTGCAATCGACTGGCTGATCCCAAATATTGGCATACAGGCACATACAGGCTTCAATTTATTTATTTTACAAAAGCAGCATGTGTACTTTATGGTCAAGTCATGATTATTCCGTGGTTAGTTTTGATTGTTGCATTATGCTATGTAAGACCTACAACCTAACCGCATGGGTATCGTTGTAGAGTTAGGCATATCGTACTTGTACGGAAGTACTCATTCTGAATGACCATGATCCACGGCATGGGATTTCACTTAACATAGAGGCTACTAAGTTAAATAAAATAATAATTGTATAGAGAGAATGGATTCCCGAGTTCTTACATGGCAGCCCACTTTGGGACTATTAAGTGTCCGACAGGCCGGCTGGTTCCCACAGATACTGCAAATCTGCCACACGGATAGGGAAATGTATCTGCTTATATTAATTATTGTATATTGTATATTGTATATTGTATATTGATGACGGGCGTCCCGCTGGGACTCGTCTAATTCATGATTGGCACAATTGATTGATTGGATAGACTAGCCTTGCTTGCACATAGTAAGAACTGAGGAATCCTTATTGCATATTTCCAGGGTAACTTGGAACTCATAGTAGCAAGCTATAGTAGTTGCATGGCCGTTTAAGTTGACTTGTTTATGTATTATACCTACTCTGTTAACTAACTGAGATGACCAGAGTATCGGGACATGACGTGCTAACTTCTGTCCTTGTTTGGTTGGGAGGTTGGAAGGTTGGTTCGAAGTGTCGTGATGTTATGTGAATCACAGTAGCAAGCAGATATCTATTTATCATATTTTTATTACTGGTTTTAATTCCTCATATCGTGCTTTCTTGCGGTACTTGCTATTAGAGGTTTAAGCTCTCTGGTTTTGCATAGCCAGATTTAGAGCCGGCCCCCGAGGACTCAGCTTACTTCTACCTCCAAGATGGTCAATACTAGAGGAATGATCACAGGAGGACTCGAGTGGGTTCCTTACTTTCCCGCTCGTCCTGTTATCTACTTTATACCTTGCCGTTTGGCACCGACATGTTAGTCGGATTGTCTTGTACTTACTTTTATACAATTGTAACTAAAATCAGACTGCAGCTGATAAACAATTATGTACACTTAGCTACATCATCTGGCTATGTTTTGTAAAGCGAGATATCAAAAATATTTTGACTGAGCGTTTGGGTCGCCTTACTGCTTTATCTTACATGTTCTCTATTTTTGTTTCTTGTTTGAATAATTGAGACAATAGATGTGAAGTGACTATAGCGAGACTTTCATGTAGTATACACGCCCCTCGTCTTTTAGACAGCATTGATCGTATTATAACGGTGTTCATCTACCCGTAATACGTAGCTGGCTGAGTCATTCGCCCGCTCTCTAGTATTTTGGTTCTGGGGCGTGACACAAAACCTGATGCGACATGGACAGGACACTGGTAGTTTTAAGTGTCTGAGCTTCTTAGATGGTGATATATAATCAATACTGTTATCTATGATACATGGAAACAAATACGACATGATAGAGACATGGGGACACTGAAACAACATTGCCATTAACGTGTCCTAATATATTTGGAGTGTATGTGTGGTGTTCGATACGTCTCCTACTCGTGTCATGACAAGGACATGCACCAATTTTCAGATTGTCCTTGCTTACTACATTGTTATCATTGAGAATTGATATTGTAAAGATTATGTTTTCTTGATAATGGACTAAACTAGGCCTATAACAATTTAAAGCTTACTTTTGAGCCGATTCACTGATATGCAATAAGCAGATATTTAGATTCTTGATTATACATTTTATATGCCCATCCCTATGGATTAAACTTAGTTTAGAAAGAAGTGTATAATCAAAATTTAAAAATAAAGGGCATGAACTAGGGAATAGAAACACTCCAAAAATCGGTCGGGGTCCATGTTATGTCGTGTCAGACATAGATTGGGCATCACCTAGACGTTAAAAAGTACATTAGGACATGCCAAATAGGTACTGTGTCCATGTTTCCTTGTCCGTATTGTATCGTATTTGTGTCCGTACAACATAGGGTGCGAGCTAAACCATAATCCAAGTATGAAGGCTATGGACTACATTACGGTCCAATGATGATGGATGTAGCTACTTTTATTGGATTGTAAACCAATGTGTTCCACTATGGAGTCTTAGAAAGCAGAACGGCTAGGTGGAGGGAGGCAATAAAGAGACTGCTTTACCCCTTTGAGGGCTCCCTACAAGGGCCGAGCTAGATCCCAAACCCAAAAGGTGTCGTTTATTCGAGAATTCTACTGACCTCTTTGTAGAGGATGAGGAGGATTATGATCAGGATGAACCTGAGAATGAGTACCTGGATGAAACTCGTCAACTTACGAAGGCGAATTAGAGATGGTTGCAACTTTCTCTAAAAGAGGGCAAGCATCTGGTAAGCAAAGAGCTAGGAGGAAGAGACTAGGATCGAACAAGTCAGGTTGTTCGTGTCAGTGCTCAGACTACAAAAGGGGATAATAATTCGAGCGAAATACTAAACGAGGCTCGTCCAAGACATCAAGAAAGAAGCTATCAAGATAGTATCGGTCAAGCCTGTTTCTGGGCAGATCTTTATAAATTTAGCATGGTACAAGAGGAGCTTGAGTTGCAATACGTTGAACCTCAGAATATTAAGAAGGTAGCAGAAATAACAATTGACGATTTGGTAGAGACGCTTGAATTATGGGAATACTTTGGTTCTTTATATAATGAATCAGAACCCTTTCTATGGCCAATTATGTGCCTCTTTGGCAAGAGTATAGCGATCGAAGGGATCAATGGAAATCCTATCTCGGGGGAACAGGTTTTACTTTGTGAAATTTGCTCTTGCTGAAGACATGGCGAAGGTTCTTGAAGGTGGTCGTTGGACGTTTGATGGTCGACTTGTGCTACTCCTCCACTGGCTTCCCAAATCGAATTTTGATCGGGACCATTTAACAACAGTGATACGATGTCCCTTGCTCACCCCTCAACTATAAAGTGCACCATCTATTATGAAATTAACTAGCACAATTAGAAATATCATACAGTAGAGTTAGGAGACAACAACTATGGTATGCTTGTGTGTTAATAGATGTTGCAACAATTTTGGACATTTAATGAACCAGTGTACTGAAGTGGGACTTGCAGTCAACAAGGTGGTTGAGGACAAGTAACAACAATCTATGAGGATAGAGATGGGAGTGGAACATATGTCACAAATGAGGGTAATAGAGATGGGAGCGATGCAGGAGGACCTAGCTTTGATTGCCCCATAGAGGACAACACTAACAATCAAGCGGGAATTGAAACAGGGAGGCAAGCTTTTCATGACCATAATATCTCAAATATTCTAGGTAGGGGTGCAACTCAGGAGGATTGGGTTGGACTTGAGCTAAACCTGAGCCCAACCCGATGAATGATAAGCCTAGCCCGATCCCAAATCCAAGCCCAACTGGATCTAGGGTTAAACATATGAAGCCCAAGACCGAGTTCGGAGGAAGCTCGGGTTGGGTCGGGTACATCCGAGTTGCACCCCTAATTCTAGGTAAGATGGGAGGATCTGATCAAATTGACTCGGATAATGTTAATGAGAGGCAAGCTTTGGTGGTGTTTACTGCAGGTGGAGTGGGACGCCTAGGTCGGGCCTTATGGTTCCTATGGTATAGTCGGTCTCTGGGCTGATTATATAGGCAGTCCTAACCCTAGAGTCTCCAAGAAAAGCCATGTGAGGAGAGGTGCTAGGAATATCCCATTGGGATATACAGACCATTGGCTGAATGAAGGTATAAGTGGCCAGTCATCACAGGAGCTAACAATAGACAACCCCAATTGGAGCTTGATACTAACAAGTGAGGAGGGTAAGCAGTCCAACAGCCTTCAGAGAACTACAACGAGTACCAGTTGGGTAACTCTTTCACAGCCCTCTAGAAAGAGTCTAAGAAGAAATAATAGGGGTTCATCCCCGTTATTAATGTCAATCATAACCTGGAACGTCCAATGTGCCAATTCGATCAAACGGTAGAGAAAGATTAGGGATTGCATCGAGAAGTTTCAGTGTTACATAGTTTTGCTTTTGGAGACTAAATTGAAGCCCCCCATCAAGCTTTCAAGGAGAACTCCTGCATATTGGCATCGTCTCATAACCTTGATATTTGTGATATTGCTTGGATCTGGATTCTGTGGGATACAAGGACGTGGTTAGGGCAAGTTCATCTGTCCTGAGCAGTTGATAGTGATTGAGTTTACTAATCAAGCAACGTTGCCAGTTGTCTTTGTAGCGGTCTATGGGCATAATTAGCGAGCTAATAGATTTCAACTTTGTCAAGCTATAATTTAGGTTAGTGTTGCAATTGGTGATTCTCGGTCTTTGCTTATGGTAGGGGATTTTAATCAAGGTTCACAGTATCAGTATCAGAATCTTCCTATGAGTATCTGTATCGCCGGTTTCGGATTGGAGTATCAAATTTTTTGGTATTAAAAAATAAATAATTATTAATAAATGATTAAACTTTTAGGGAAAAAAATATTTTATGCTGTTAGGCATAATTTAAATATTTTCTGTGTTGTTTCTTACTAATTTTGGAATTGAATGAAATACATTTGCCGATTGGATTACTTGATATATAATTTTTCTTCTTTTACATGCTTTTACACCATTGATAATTGTTCTTTTTCATTCAAATTTCTTTCCTGAATTGACTGGAAAAGAGATCCCAATGTCGATATCCGTCAGTATCGGTGCTAGTCGGTATCAGATCGGGGCATGCCAAACCGTATCAATATTAGCCGTATCGGATCAGTATCGGCCGTATCGGATCGGTATCAGCCGCTGCTACAACCAATGATTTTAATACTATCTTATATGGGCATGAGAATGACACAATTCTTACAGATTTTCAATGGTGCCTTCTGGGCTCTGGTTTAACTTGCTTGTTGCGCACATGGCACTTATGGTCTTGGAACAATAGGGCTGTCCATAAGGGAATAACCTGTCAGTTAGATAGAGCTCTTGGCAATTGTAAATGGCTAGATATGTTTCCATCAGTCTCTGCCGAAGGTCTTGCTGCTACCACCAGGATCTCATACCATTTTGAATGTAAAATTAACTCAAATGCTTTTAGGATTGGATTTCCTCTAATTAAAGCTCCAAAACATTCCAAAAACTGATCATAATCGTGTTAGGTAGGGTTAGATAAAACTATATAAATACATGGCTTCTTCATAGTTTCTTCCATTGTTATCCTCATAGACCAACACCTCCAACCATTTCCAGGTTAGCAACCAACCTTCTCCTTGCAATTTTTTTATGACTCTTCCTTTAAAACCTACCAAGTCACTTCCCCAATAGACAACAATATAGCTGGTTCTTTGATAGTGTCTACTGTATTGTGATTATCATAGATCGAGGATAGTAGTATGGAAAGGTGATGTTAGCCACGAGTGATGCTAATCTTGGTGCACTATAACCTTACTAGTTGGGTTAGATATATAATGTTTTTTTGGGGGTTAAATTAGATATATAATCTTGATTGAGAGATATTGGGACTTTATAGGGCCTCAATTGATATCTCGAACCAGCGGCACATAGAATTGTATGCCACTCTACGTATTACTACCGTAACGTGATTGTTAGTATTGCTTCATTTCTAGTAGTCCATGTTTACTATTAACTGAGTATTGACTGAATTTCCTTTGCACATATATGTTTTGTCCCAAATTAGAAATATAATATGAGAGTTTTATGGGTTATTTATAAATAGCCCCCTATGTTTTGTACGCATTTTGGTAACTGTTTCTGTTATTTTAAAAACAAAGAACACCCCCCTGGCTGCTTAATTTTTTACTCATTTTCTTCTATGCATCAGGGGAGTGCAACTAATTAACTCTATAAATAAGGGGGTGTTCTTTATTTTTAAAACAACGAGTACGGTTAACAAAATGCGTACAAACCATAGGACGGTACAACTAATTAACTCGAGTTTTATTCACATTGCAAGCATCTGTGTTGATTTAAATTTTTATTCACTCTACATATATGTTTTGTCCCAAATTGCAAAGTAACCAGTTGCTTAAATTGGATCCTTTATATTTATTTATGTTAGATTTTTGCTCTATTACTTAGATGTAGAGTGGAACATTGTGTTGATTAGTTTTTCCTTTAAGTTGATAAGGTAGCCGTTGGGAGGTCTGTTTGATTCTAATTTATGGATAATGAAATTTGATATATTTTGATGGTTGAAATGTGGATATTGTTAATTGATCTATAAATTAGTTAAGGTTGACTAATGCAGTGGTTATCTTTGGGTTAGCCCTGACATTAGTGCCGGTCATGGTCGATTTTGGATCATGAAAGCCCTTATGGTCCCTTAGCCCCTTTTAGGTACCCTTTTTTATTAAAACGTGGAGATAAAGGAGAGAATGATCAAAATCATTTATCATTTGACGAATTGTCTTTCTATCTCGATCATATAGATTTTTGAATAATTCTTTTGCATGAATCCAAATCCAACTAGGTCTTCGAGCCAAAAAGCCAGTACATTGCCATCGTGCGAAGTGGGACATTATAGTAACAATTTGTCTACCTTGATCAGTTTCTATAGAAGTTTTCCTTCACATGCAATTCTATCGAAAAATGGGAGCGTCATAAATACTTCGCTAATCTTTTATTGTATTCTTACATGTACCCGTTGTGACTACTAATTGACGTCGTGAGTATGTCGCCAACCTCATAGCCAGCTACATTTTATTAATTCCGTCACAAGATGTCGTTGGTAGCAGTACAGGTTGCTGGTTGCTAATAAATGGCTAATCCCACATTTTTTTGTAGCGAGAATGGTAATTCATAAAATTTATACTAATGTTATATTTCAGGTAATTTAATTTTGTAATAAACACATTAAGTATGTTCTCGGAAATACGATGTATTATACCAAACACGATACTACAAAATTCCCTAGAAATTTGATTCCTAGGTCTAGTATTTCCGAGAATACAGTATCACATTAATATTGCAACCCGCATACCAAAGGACCCTATAGTGTTGGACTCGGCCGTGGCCGATCAAAGCACAAACCTAATCCTTACTCGCAAATAGTTCTTCAAATCCAAATCGGGACAGGAGAGACCTGACCTTAAACTGGGTAAGGATCGAATTAAATAAACTATTCATAATTGGCGATCTGAACCAATTTTGAGACCGAATCACATTTCTTGCATACTAACTGAAAAAATTGAGAATATTTTTTTTACCATATTGGGAGTATTTTGGTCAATACTTACAAGCTATCATTAGAAGTATTTGACAAAAATATCCTCCACATATATACGATTGTTGCGAGTGATGTCTTTTTTCTTTTATATACAAAATAAATGACCAGAGTACCCATCCAAATAATTATAAGCAAAAATTTCATGCGTAGAGATATATTCGAAGATGATTGTAGAGAAAAAAGGAGAGGTGTTAAAAAATTTGAGAGAGAGAGAGAGAGAGAATCAAAGATGGGCGCCAACTGTGTTGGCTCATTTTTCCATGATAAAAAGAAATGCGAGCTGGCACTTCACATATTTAATAAATTAAAAATTAAAATCCTGATGGATACTTCTGGCATTTATTTAATTTTTTTTTAAATGATAATTCCAAACGAGATCATTTAAATTTAAAACAAAATCTAGTTGGGATAATTCTTGCATATTATTTACACAAATTAAAAATAAAACATGATTGGGATAAATCTTATCTATTATTTTTACAAAAATTAAAATCTGATTGGGATAATTATGGTATATTATTTAAATAAAATTAAAACATTCTAATTGTAACAATTGGTATATATTATTTAAAAATTAACAATGATCAGAAAAAGATCTATAATTACAATAAGGGCATGGTTCGGATATCTGCATCCGACTCTGTTTGGCAATATTTGAAAAACAATGGGATAAAAATAAGTGTTGCAAGCCATAACAACAAATGTATAGTAACTGATCTGGAAAAGTAGTATGTGTATTCGATTTATTTAAGTTACTCGCAATATCTTTTTTTATATATATATATAAATATGATTAATCCGGTTCCAATTTTCAAACACCACCATGGAGAATCGAATAGATTTAAGATTGGAATATCTATAAGGGAAGAGATTAAATCTTATGTCAAAAATCCTTTTCTCCAATTCTTCAATAGAAACTGTTACACGGAAATAATTCAGTTCAACCTACTTTATAATTAATCATTATTCCTAATCCTATTTGTAGAAGATCACAAAAAGTTGTATATATACTACATCCCTTCGTAGGTGAAACTAATATCAATGCACCGTACGTCCTGAAAGGTTGGAAGAAAGCATGGCCCAGCAAACCCAAAATCCTGCAACACTGCAATCTGTTGTAGCCACCATCGACTCGCTCCCCGTCGTCCTCGTCGACCCATCTTTTCTCTGCGCGATATGCCACGTCGGGTATGTGCCCGAGTCCAGACCAGGATCCCAGGATGCCGAGGCCAGAGGGCTCGGTTATGTGTCCGAGTCGGAACCAGGATCTGAGGGTGCCGAGGCCAGAGGGCCCCCGTGCGGCCATTCCGAATATGTGCCCGAGTCCGAACCAGGATCCAAACCAGAATCCGAATACGTGTCCGAGTCCGAACCAGAATCCGATGATGCCGAGGCCAGAGGGCTCCCGTGTGGCCACACGTACCATACGAGGTGCATTGTTCCGTGGCTCCGCATACGCAACTCCTGCCCCCTCTGCCGTCGTCCTCCGCTCGTGCAGCATGTTGAAATGGAAGAGACGGAGTTAGAGATGTTGTCCTTCATTTATGAGAACTATATATATGCTGCTAATCGTCACGCGCATGATGCTGAAGTACACGAACGTGATGACGAAGCCGCATTACTTGAGCAATATTTGCGTGAAATGGAAGAGATGGAGTCCTTCTTTTATCATGCTGAAGAACACGAACTTCATGAGGAACTCGCACTAATTGATCGCACTAATTGATCAATATTTGCGTGAAATGGAACAGACGGAGTCAATAGACTAATTACGCTAATCATTAGCGACGTGTCTCGCAATGACGAATAACATTTAAGATAAAAGCAGTTTGGTTGATTTGGATTGTTTTATTTTATTTCTATAATTATTGTTCAATGGTTGTGAAATTAATTTTAGACTGCCTCTGCCTCATGTATTTTTTTTACAGTACACTAGAACATGCACGTGGATATTGTTGAAAAATAATTCAAATATTTAAATATATTTGAATTAAGATTTTTTGAATAATTAAATTTTTTTTTTTGATATTTTTTCTTTAAATTTAGTTTTAAACAGTTTTTAATTTTGTTATCAAATATATATTTATACGGAATAAAGGAGAGTTAATTTTTATCTAAGCGGATGAGAAAGTTAATTTTTATCCTCCTTAATTTTTAAAAAATAAAATGGATCATGATATAATGGCTTAAACGGCTTACTTTTAAGCCGTTTTGAAGTCTCATTATATAATAGAAGTAGAAGAAGAAAAGGTTGGTTGATTTGGATTGTTTTATTTTATTTCTATAATTGTTGTTCAATGGTTGTGGAAATTAATTTTAGACTACCTCATGTTTTCCATTTGCCGTACAAAGAAAAAATTTGGTAGATCAAATTGATTCAGGACAAGTTTAGTTCCTTAAAGAACATTTTTAAGGTTTAGTTAGATTTAGATGAAAATGTATGGATTTCAATTTGTGTTAGATTAAATTAGATTATGCTAGAATTGAAATTAGCCAAATTGTACACCATCGATCAGAACAATGGGTGGGCGCAAGGTTCCAGCAGAGATGTCTGCATTAGTTCTGACGGAGGATGTCTTTGACAATATTTTAAAAAACAATGGGATAAAAATAGAGGACTACCAATGCAGTTCGACATATTATCTTTTAATTTGACAAATGTATATTGATCTACATAAACGGAGTATCAATGCAGTTCGACATATTATCTTTTAATTTGACAAATGTATATTGATCTACATAAACGGAGTATCAATGCAGTTCGACATCAACAACCATGATCCACGATTCCATGTTTCAAACACTATAGAGATACAAATAGATTTATATGGAAAGAAAGTAAATTCTTACAACCGACCTAGGATTAATCTGATTCCAAGTTTCAAACACCATAGAGAGACATATATCTAAGATTGGAATATCTATATGGAAAGAGATTAAATTCTTACAACTGACGACGTGGCACCTAGGTGGCAATTACAAATGTCACGTTTATTGCCAACATGGTGCCAGGTGACAGCCACCCCACCCACCCTCTACCCCTCTGGCTGCACCATTCCTTATTAGTCCCGAGACACATCAAGATGGAAGAACAGAAGCCAGAACCAGAGACCTCATGCAAATACCTATAAGGAGATTTGCTTTCTGATTTGAACCACAAGTTGCAGTCGAGATCAGATATTCATCTAAAACTTCCTCTCTGACGATTCTCGAAACCTCTTTGACTATTCTCAAAAGAACCTAAAGTTGCAATAGAGACTTCGGAGATTCATGCAAACAAATTTGCTCTCCAAAGAACATGAATTCAATTAAATACTACTATCATTTTAGTTTACAGTTTACAACTTCCTCTTTCAGTTACGAACTTATAGAAAGAGAGCATTCTTCCTTGAAAAAGTATTGCGATTGGGAGACAACAGAACATAACTATTACAAGATATAACTTGTTCTTCCTCGCAAACATTGTTGCAAATGAGAGAACGTTTACAAGTAAAAGAAAGGAAAAGAAGATATAATAATAAATTATTATTTTCATTGTTGTGGTAAAGACCATCGTTGCTCAAAACAAAATTCATCTGCCGCGATCTGCTCCCAGGAACCAGCAAGTATTCAAAGAACATCTGGAACGCTCATAGTCACCTTTTTTGTGACTCTACGAACATCTTGGACTCAAGGGACCCCTTTATCTTTAAATTTTTTGTGTCTCCAAAAGAAGGTCTGAGGGAGGGATGGAAACCCCATCTCCACTCATGTCTGATATGAGACTAAAATACCAATACTAAAAAAACAACTTTTATATTTTAAATCCCGTAACATGCGCCAGTCCGCGCCTACACTCGTGCATGCGTCCGCGCGATGGGCCACTTTGCGCCTTTGAGCCCGATTTCGAGTGATAAAAAGCATACATGCTTTCTTTGAGAAGTTAATATTTTTTTCTCCTAGAAAAATTGTAAACCCCAAAATTTTTTTAATGTTATTTTGTTAATAATTTATTTCACTTAAAATATTCTACAGTAGTCTTATAAAAAAATTTACTTTTAATTTTAAGATTTTTATTTTATTTGTTAGCAAGTGAAAGGCTACATAACTAAAGTTTTAAAAAGCTCATGTGCTAATTAATTCGAACAAATATTGGTATTATTTTGTTATTTGGAAATTTTCACTATTTTATTGTATTTTATAGTATTTCACTAATTTCTAAAATACTTGCATTTAATAAATATTTTTTTTATTTTTATTTTGTCTACTAATATTAAATAGTAGCGGAAAATTACAGTATAAGTAGTCAGTAGGTTAATTGTTCAAGTAAAATATTTTTTGTGAATTTTATGATATTTTATATAAATTATTTGGATTTATTTCATGATATAAAAATATAGATATATAGAAACCATAGAACCGATATATTATATGCATAAATAATTGTTAAGAAAAAAAGGAGAGAGAAAAACCTATCCTAGCCTAAATCGAGCCCAAAAATTTTTATATATACGAAACCATAGAACCGATAATAGAGGAGTGCTAGGAATTATTGGTCAAGGAAGAGAGCAACGAAGCCCTAATACCAAAGCCCTTCTGTCACGTCCCAGAACCAGAATACTGGAGAGCGGGGGACAAACACAGCCAGCTACGTACAGTGAAGTGAATTCCACCTCGCAATACGGTCACGGCTGTCTAGATGTATGAGGGTTTACTATAAGCAATTAGTCTCTTAGGGTCAAGAACAAGCCTAGTGTCTCAATCTCAAGCAAGCAAGTAAATGTAACAAGATGGCAGATCATCAGACATACAAGGTAAGGCGTCCCAAACAATACATATTCAGATGATCATGAAACTAGTCATACAAAATGCGAAGACTAACAAGAGTTTAAGTCATACATGATCAACCCTAGGATGTGTCAATCATGTTACAGCCATTAGGCAGACATGAATGTAAATTCAACACGAGTTAACACTTGTTCGGCAGCTAAACGTCTCAAAAGAATAATTTTACAATAGAGTGGGAGAGCAAAATAAAACTCACTCGTTGCCAGGGTTCCTTCTAGTGGTTACCATCTGGCAGGAAGGCTGGAAGATCCTAGGGAGCTGCTCCGAAATCTGGCCATACAAAACCAGTTGGGTCAGACCCCAGAAAGAGCAAGTGCCACAAAGGAGGCTTCACTTAAGAACTAAAACCAGCATATTAGCACATAAGGTCATATATGAAATAACAAAAGACATGAGTTAGAGAAAACAGGATGATAAACGATAAGATAACTAAAGGACTATTCCGGTAACCAAGTTACAACCTGTAAATCAAACAAGGACCGGGTTTGTAACCCTTCACCTGAACGGAACTTAGTCTCTAACCAATTATCGATAAAGTAAAGCATACACAAGCATATCCTGAGATAGCCATGTACTGGATCTAGGCAAGACTAGACAAGGTGGGACTCCATCCAACATTCACGGTGAACCAAGAGCACGGCTTGATATTTAAACTAACTAGGGTTATCACAAGCCTAGTTACTAGCAAGATGCAATGAGATATCCCTACGGCCACAAGCCCTGCAGACTATCCAGGTTATCCAGACGCAAGGTTCATGCTAAGAGTTATCATGACTTGTTAGGTGACTTGAGTGTAACACATGACAGTGTGCATAGTAATCGTTACATGAAGTACCCCATATGACAGAGAGCTGGAAATGTGCCCTACTCGTCGGCAGACTACAAGTCCATCAGAGAAGACGCCCAGATAATAGGATTGCCTGTAGCCGAAATACCTCTCTATATGAACTACTTGATCAATCTAGTTATTAACCTAGTTAGATTCAGTATGAATCTCTGACCGTGGTAACCAGGGATACAAGTCCTAGACATGATGCGAGACAAGACTGGTAGCTTATACAAGCACATTCAATACAATCACCCACGGTGTCAAGATGAGAATTTACTTAGCATGTCAAGTTAGTCGTCGCAACAGCGTTCAAGGTTACATGTCAAGATTACTTAGCAGGTTAAGATAACCGTCGCAATGGTGCTCATGAGTTCATATCAGGATTACTTGTCAGGGGTGCACCACAACGGGTCACCATCATGTCATGTTACTTGTACTAGTTACTTGTTAGGAGCACGCTACGACGGGCCACTATCATGAGTTGTCACAAAATCATGCCGTGTACAGATTATCATTACAATATTAACATATCATGATTATATCGAGTTCATGTCAAAAAGGCGTAAGTATATAATAAGGGGTGCCATGCGCCCAATAAAGATGAATCTAGGGTAATGGATGCCAGGGCCATACTGCGCCGGGCAAGGGGGTAAGATATACTAGTGCTAAGAAGCCTCCGGGAAGGGGAGTACGCCAAAGGAGTACGCCAATGGGAGTACGCCAGAGGAGTACGCTAAGCCAGAGGAGTACGCCAAAGGAAGTATGCATAAAGGGAGTACGCGTAAGGGAAGTACGCGTAAAGAAAGCACGCGTAAAGGAAGTACGCGTAAAGGAAGTACGTCAAGGGAAGTATGCCAAAGGAATATGCCAAGGGAAGTATAAAGGAGTATGCCAAGGGAAGTACGCGTAAAGGAGTATGCCAAGGGAAGTACGCATAAAGGAATATGCGTAAAGGAGTATGCCAAGGGAAGTACGCGTAAAGGAATACGCGTATGTAAAAGCATAGAAAATGTTGCTTTTAGTCCCACATCGGAAAGGAGAAGAAGAAAGGGCTCACTCCATTCTATAAATAGAGCCCCATTGCCTCCTTTGGAAAGGGCACCAACTTCCCTTCCCTCATTCCAACTTGGACTCTTCTTACTACACACCTTCGGGTGCTAAGTCGAAGAAGTCTAGGGCAATGCAGGCTCAACAAGCCCAGTCAACTGTCCAAACTACTGACCATCAGAGAGTCCCGCTAACTGTCATGCGGGCCTCTGATGGAAAGTTGTACAGAACCGCCCATGTCCATCCCCCGACGAAAAACGGACAGGGTGGTTCTCAAAAGTCTTCCTACAACGATCGAACGCAGTACTTTACTAGCCTCAGAACGTTGGGTGTTGGAATTTAACTAGCGAACAATATGCTATGTTGGTCATATTCGAATTTAAATATATTGACGAGATAAAGTTTTAATTTACGTCATGATAGAGATTTAACTTTCAGTCTAGTGGAACGTTGGTGGCCTGGCCGAAATATATTTCAATTACCAGTTGGTGAAATAACTATTACTTTAGCTGATGTAGCAAATATTGTAGGATCACCTATTACGGGTGAACCTATAATATTTAATGAGTCATTTTCAGCTGATACTACAATTATGGAGTATCTAAGTGTGGAGCCACCAAAATTAAAAGAAAAAAAGCTTAGTCACATTTTCCTGGCTCCATCGTAATTTCATGCACCTAGATCGTATTGATGATGACGAAGAGGTATCTGTTGATGAAAATCGGGTATGTATCACCGATAATATTAATATTTATGTCGTATCGCTGCTGCTAGTTTAGCACGTATTAATTTTTACCATTTTTTTGCTATATGTTTAGGTGATTTCTTGCACAAGGGCCTACTTACTCGGCTTAATAAGTGCAGTTGTCTTTCCCGACTCATCAGATATGGTGAACTTATGTTATCTACCATTCTTGGAAGATTTGATCGTACCTACAAGTCACGCATAGGGAGCATCAATGTTGGCATATTTATACGCCTCCATGTCAGATTTTGTACGCGTGCTGACAGATAATAAAATTATGAAAAATTTAAATGGATGCATGACTTTAATACAGGTATAAAAATTATTACTCATTTTATTTAAAGTTCTAATTCGTAGAATTGTATCAAGTTATTCTTTTGTTTAATAGGTCTGTTCCTACGAACATTTTCATATCGGGAGACCAGTTACCGGTATTGATTCCAATGCTGGTAAATTTTCGGTAGCTTTACGATGAATTACAGATGTAGTAGATCCATCTCATTGTGTTCACTCGAGCGCCTCCCTATATCGGGGAAAGTTTGATACTCTTACGCATACAGAGGTAAAATACTTTAATTAGTCATTAAATTTTTTAACATTTTTAATCTATTACTTATTCTTTTTCCGACATCAAATAGGTTATATGGCTACTTTATGTGCATGAGCAGTATCAATATGTTCCAGAAATACAAAGAACAGCTTATACCATGAGTCTTCATAGATATGATATAATATATCATGGAGACATCATGTTTCATCCTGCCGATCGTGTTTTACGGTAGTTTGGGATGAAACAGATTATTCCAGATAATCCACCAAGTTTGAATCGTGGTAGAGCCAGTGCAGCTGTAAGAGCTAGAAAAATAATTCCCGGATGGAATTCTAGATTTGAAACACATGGTGTGGCAGAACTATCTGAGCCGATGTTAGATTTAGAAGATGGTTAGTTTTCATCTCCTATTTGATTAAAATCATTATTGAATTATATGCTCATATTTGTTGAATTGGTGCAGCATTTGGGAGTAATGCATATAGAACATGGTGGGGAGCTCCTCGTATAAGTAACAAATTATACTATCATGAGGAGCCTCGATTCCAACCACGAGCTCTAGACGATTCTAGTCTGCGTGAATTTTATCACCATATGATTGTGATGGTACATATTGCTCTAATATTTTAGGTTTTTTTAGTCTTCGCGTTTATAGTACTTATTTATAGACTATCAAGTCTTATATTTCAGGCTCCAAGTATTAAGCAAGCAATCGATAATCCAAATCCTGAAACATGGAGAACAAAACTTATTGAAATTTGGAATTATATACAAGCAGATCCGGCTCTGTAAAACTCCTAAATTTCTACTATACTTTTTTTATTTTATTAAATTTAATACCGATTTTTTTGTATATTGTAGGTCGCGTAGTTGCATTGTACGTCGCGTGCAAAATTTTATTTTTTTTCGTAATTACTCGACGAGTGTGAATATGTGCGAGCGTACATATTTTTGAAAAAATATTTTTTTCTATTTTTATAGTTTTGAAGTAATATAGATAATAATTATTTCTAGCTATCATTTTCAAGTTTATGATCTTAATTATGAAAAGCCTTTCATTTATACAGTTATAATAATAAATAATTTTTCCTATAAAATGGTATATTAGAAAAGTATATTTATGTAAATATTATTTGTATATACATATATATTTCGTAATTATTTATTAGTTTATTTTTAAATACTAATGTAATTTTTGAAATTATTATTATTAGTATTTTTGGAAAATATATTTTGGAATTATTGTGGCAAATTAAATCTTTGATTAGATTTTTGGATTTAATTTAAATAGTCTAAATTTAAAGATAGAATTTTAATTTGAGTTAGATTATCTAGATTTAAATTGGAATTTGGATTTGGATTATTTTTGATTGGATCGATTTAAATTGATTTAAATTAAATTACGAATTATCTATTTTTGGGTTTAAACTACTCCTAATTCTTATCCAATTAGGAATTTTCACATCCTATAAATAGACAGGTACTCATCCATATATTTCTATTCTCCAAAATTCTACAACAAAACGTGTTGTGCATCATGTCTGTGCCTCACCCAACTACTATATATCTTTCCATTACATTTATAATTTCCCGACCCCCTCTCCGTCGTGTCGGAAAATTCCGATACGATACAACCCAAATCAAATCCCTAACCCTAATCCTAATTTTTCTAAACCACCACCCGCAGCCGCCGAGTTTGTCCCTGTTCCGACCCGTCGTCTCGACCTCCTCGCTTCTCTCCGCGGCACCACCGCCAGCCTCTCCAAACCACCATCCCAACCCGGACCACCACCGTATACACCACCACCAAAACCCGCAGAACACCCTGGCCAGCCCTCACCGTTATCAGTCAACCCCGTCTCCACCACCGCCAACTCCATCCAGTCTCGACTCTGGCCAAATCCCACCGCCACTACCATCGTCATCATCATCATCGTCTTCTCCAGACCAGGAACCAACCACAACCACCACAGAAAGAAAGGGGGAGGACGAAAATTCACTTACCTCCGCCGTGACGGCCGCCTTGCCCCCGCGGTTGGCCCGATCTCCGGCTTCCCCCATCCTACTCCGTCACGCCCCCGTCGCGCACGGCGTATCGCCCGTCGAATTTCTGACCCCGTGATCCTTCGCGGGTGGAAACCCTCTCCGTGTTATCGACTCCCAGCGCCCATCCGCCGCCTGCACGAGCCGACGCCCTCCGCCGCGTGCGTCTCCACCGCACGCCGCCCGAGCGGTGAGCCCCGCCGCCCCGCGCTCGAAAAACCCCCCTCACTCGCCGTAACCCTCCCAGAACCGCCCCTTTCTTACCACACTTCCGCCCCTCTCTCCTCTCTCTTCTCCGTCTCTCTCCCTCCGACTCGTCCCCTCTGTCACCATCGCCTCTCTCTTCCCCCGCTCACTCCCTCTTCCTCTTCCTCTTCCTCTTCCTCTTCCTCAAGCTCATTCCCCTCTATCTCTCCTTCTCCTTTCATATTTAAGGGAAGAGCAGCTTTGTTGTTAAGTTTATTTGTTGTTTTGAATTTTTGTCTCCTTCTCCTTTTTTATTAAGTGACAGCAGCTTGTTGGGTTAAGTTTTTTGTTTTGTTTTGAATTTTTGTGTTTGATTAGTTTGTTCCTTATTTATTTCTTCTTTTATTATTATTATTATTATTATTATTATTATTATTATTATTATTATTATTATTATTATTATTATTATTATTATTATTATTATTATTATTATTATTATCTTTTATTTACAGAATATTAAGTAGAGTATATATTATTGATATTTATATTTGATTTAAGAATTATTATTATTAGCATTATTACTAATCATACTGTTATTATTGTAAGTATGAATAAATATTTTCAACATTGGGTTAGAAGCCCTAATTGTACTTGCTATATTAATTGTGGCATTTAAAAGTATAGCTTATTTATAAAATTTTATTTTTACAAAATATGGTTCTTAACCTTAAATAAATTTTCTAATATTATTTTGTTTCGCTTAAAATATTTTGATTTATAAGATATAGGTTTTAGCCTAAAATATTATTTGACAAAACTTACAGTTTGTCTTGAAACGACTGTTGATTTTTCGGATATTTATTTGAAGGCATGTTTTGACTAATAAAATTATATTTCAAGTATTACAAATTAGTTTTCTAAAAAAATTATATAATTATTATTCGTCAAAATTTTTTTTATTCTTTCGACCGTGACTCAACCCCCTCTTTCCTATTCGATCGCCAATTCAAGCCTACCTTATGTCGAACCTAACAAATTTGACCCTTCTGGACCCAATGGAACTGTCCGTGCCACCATTAGAGTTCACCTTGTATAGTTGTTACCGAAGTCGCAGTTCTTGCCACATTGATCATTGCATTACACCAGGCGTCCTACCAGGCAAGACACCTTACCATTTGCTGTTTATTTATTTTAGCTCATATTTCATGCATTATTTATTATTTTTCTTATGTAAAATAAACTGTGATAAATGGCATAACCTGTTAGAACTTACTGTTCATCTATATTTTCTGCTATGTATTATTTTTCTTACACATTAAACCTAGATTTAAGGGACCACCTTGTGTGTTGCATTCATTGGCCTTGACACATTGTAACACAAAGTTGTGTGTCGCATGTAGAACACGGACGTGCATGATTGGCTGGCCACCAGTACGTACAAGCCGTACGATAGAAATAACCGCTAATAGAGGTTGCATGCTTAGTTTGACTTAGCGGTTATAGAGGTTTTCTGTTGTGGATACAACATAGTAGGTATTGGACGGGAAGGACAATTCCTTAGCGCATAGGCTTCGATGCACTTTCTCTTGTGACCCGGAAGCTCCGCTGGAGATACGGGGTTGATGACACATGATTACTGACGGCCACTGACGTTCTGCGGAACGTTATGCTCTTATTGATTGGGCCTCTGGTGCCCCAAGGGGGGACCATGCCGCTCCTATTTAGCCAGGGCCCATGCGTAGGAAGGATTGTTCTTAACTACATTTCACTTAGAACGGTTAGGCACCTTTATCTGTTAGGTACGAGTACTTTTGGTTTGGGTACTTGTATCTGACCGTAGCTTGGAACAATAACTTGTCGCGGATTAGTTTGTCACATCTTGTCCTTGTTTGGTTGTAGGTGTGACATACTACTTCGATGAGAAGGTATTGAACCTTGTTGGGGTCCGGATACCATATTCGATTCATAGCATGGAAAGATACGTCACCGTGAATTAGTTTACCATCTCTTGTCCTTGTTTGGTTGGGGTGATGGTAAGCTAGTTCAATAGGTGTGTATTGGACCATGTTATAATTCAATTGACTTATTTATTTGAGCAATATTTATTCAGTTTATATGTTACGACCCGATCCCAAATAATTGGGTCGAACCGGATCATGCCCAGCCTGCACTGTTGTGAGACGGCGGTAGTAAGCTGTTCTATTAGCAGGTATTCACAACAACATCTATACATTTATCACAACTGAATATACGAAAATTTTAAAACTTTATTTAATATTCGAAAGGTACAACTGAAAATAAAAGAACTGGAATAAAATGCTGAATTCAAATTAACAAAATTCTAAAAATAATGAAACTGGAAATAACTAGCTAAACGTTCGGCTCGTCGGCCTCAGGTCCTGCGTCCTCCAATGGGGACTCTGGCAACACCACAGGGTACAGAACCGGATCATAATAGCTATTGTACAATAGCTCAGCATCCTCAATGTCACCTAAAAATGTTGTCTCCAGTCAGGAGGGAGCAAGTACGAATATGTATCTCATATTTCAAGTAATAATGGAAAAGTGCAGGCTAAACAGTTGAAACAATATTTTTCAGTAATTCTACGATTAAAAACAATATGATTTGAATGTGTAATCGTCTATGACCATCTTGGGTTATACAATAGCGTCATAGCGACGCGATACGGCTTATCCCCATGTGTAAGAGGGGTAAGCTCGCACAATCTTGCAATATAGGGGGTATTGGCCATAAACGTTACACTATTCCCCCAATTCCCACAATCAATCAATCAATATCTGAACCCTAGGAGAGGGTCCCGTGTAGCAATATGGTTTGAACATGCAGCTAGACAATTACTAAATAAAATACAAGGAAAACATAACCGTAACTTGCTTTTGTTTATGACTGGATCGGTAAGGTCGGTTCCGAGGAGGGTGTCAGGTTCGTCTCCGAGATCCTACAGTTGAGAACCTGACTTAGAACCAAAATTATAGCCATACTAGGTGTGCTAGTTACAATCTCTAATAGTAGTGTCCTAGTCGGATTTTAAGTTCTTTTTATTTTACTTACTGTAACGCTTTACGTCGCAAGCTACGTGCGTTGTCAATTAGTTTGTTAAACCGGTTAATTCAGTTAATTGAAAAAATAGCAATTACAGTTTAACTTAGGAAAACTTTGTATTTTTGTAATATGTATATAAACTAGTTTTCTTCTAGTGATAAAACATGAACTTGTTATCTTGCTAATATTTTATTCATTTAATTAACTTGGGAAATTCTTTATTAATTTTATACAAAATACTTAATATCCTCATTATAATTTACGCGTCCAAATATGGAAACCAACCCAGAAAAGAAATAAAAATCAACCCAAGAAAGAAATGAAAAACCTAGACTACACAATACAGGGGCACAGCTAACAAAATAGAAATCTGGGCTTATGCCCTTACAAACTTTACATAAATGAAATTAGAGAAAAAATTAGCTCTGAAAAATGTCCCGTATTTTATATACTGACAACAAAACTAATAAATAAATTAAATTAAATCTTAGGAGTCTCAGACTTGGTCCAATCGTCAATATTTTTAGCTCATGCCTCAACGTCCGGACAATACCGGTTTCGTTTGCATTTTGCTAGGGCCCACAGACCGGTAAGGTCGTCGCCCGAAAACAAAATCAACTAAATAATTCCTTTGCAAAATAACTGGTTTTGGAAAAATGTTTCAAAACTTTTTAAGAAAATTTGGGCAACATTTTCTCTATAACTGGGACAACCCAATACTGGAAAAATGCCAACAAACACCAAAATAATTATCCCAAACCAGGAAAACCCACTGAAAATAATTTCCATCCACAAAATATATGAAAAATCTCATTTACAGAACGTTTCCGAAATACATTTTCAGAAAACCCGAAAATACCACGGAAACAACTAGGAAAAATGATCACAGAACCCAAATACCAGTTTCAGAAATTCTGATACTAAACTCGGAATTCTTACAGACACACAAACCACGAAATCTTTCCGAAGGAAAGTTCGGAATCCGAAGAAACCGAAAATGCAACCGAATCCCGGGACGAGATCGGGAACCGTATCATCATTGACACTACGGAAGGGACACGAGGACACAGAAGTATACCTCGGATTGCTCGGCTAGAGCTCTCAGATGAAAAATAGGAAAAAGAAATACGCGGGCAGCGGAGAATTACCTCGGAACAGCGAATCGAGCACGGACAGCGCTGGACAGCGAAAAATTGGAACCGCGGGAAGTACGGGAATGAACCGAACAGCAGACCTGGAGATTGGGAACCCGCGGAAACACGGGAAGCTCGGCGAGGAGGCGCTGTCGGGTCGGGGAGCAGCCGAGGGGGGTCGGTCGGGGAGTCGCGGCCTAGGGCGCGCGCGGGAGGCGGAGCCGCAGCTGGACGCGACCGGGGGTCGGGACGGCCGACGCTGGGCGGCCCAGGGGCGCGCGGGCTGACGGCGTCGGCTGGACGGCCGGCGCGGGGAGGGCCGGCGGAGGCCGGACGCGACCGGGGTGGCGCGCGGGACTCTGCGTTTGGGCGAGGTTCGTCGGAGGAGATGGCTCGCAGGGGCTTGGGTGAGCTCTGGAGTTTGGGGGGAAAGGAAAATGAGTGAGGAAGTGGGAAAGTTGAGAGTGAGGGAGAGGAGAAGAGTGCTGGAGCTTTGTGGAAGAAGTGGTGGTGGTGGTGTTATTATAAGGGAGTAGGTTTACAACATGTGGAGTAGAGAGAAGTAGGGGGTGTGCTGGAGAATAGGGGATTTGGCTTGGTCGTGGGTGACCAAGCCAATGGGTTTATTTTTTTATTTTTTTTAACAAATATGTAATTCATAATATCTAAGGCTAATAATTAATATTTAATTAAAAGATTAAAAAGGCGGATTCGGGACTGGAAACGAAAAATAGGTTCAGTAAATGGAAGACGGGTTCGAACTCGGGTTCGGAGTCCGGACTCGGGACCGGGGCAGGGCCACAATAAAAAATTAACGATAATTTTAAAATAATATTTTTTCTTTCCTAAATCCGACTAAATAATAATTATATAATAATAATAATAGTAATAATAATATATAATAATAATAAAAATAAATAATAACTAATAACTACAAATCCTAAAATCTGGGTTTCACAATCTTTCCTCCTTAGAAAATTTTGTCCTCGAAATTAAAGGCAGGGTTAGGGGTTACCTCAAGTCTCAAACAGATACGGATACTGCTCCCGTATCTGGTCTTCTCGCTCCCAGGTAGGCTCGTCTGGTGAGTTATGCCGCCACATAAATCTGACTATCGGCGTCACAGAGTTCCTGGTTCTCTTCTCTCCTCTGTCCAATATTGTCACTGGCTTCTCTGGCAATGTGAGGCTGGGTCCAATTTTTAGCTCCGAATGGTCCAAGATGTGGCTCGGGTCCGGGATGTAGCGTCTCAGCTACAAAACGTGGAAGACATTGTGGACGCCTTCGAGACTTGAGGGTAGAGCCACCCGATAAGCCACTTCTCCAATCCTGTTAATTACTTCAAAAGGGCCAATATACCTGGGGCTTAGCTTTCCTGCTCTGCCAAAACGGATGGTTCCTCTGGTAGGAGAGATCTTCACGAACACACTGTCACCTTCTTCAAACTCCAACGGCCGTCGGCTGCTATCGGCCCAATGCTTCTGTCTGTCCTGGGCAATCCTGAGCTTGTCTCTGATCATCTTTACCTTCTCTGCTGCATCGGTCACCATCTCAGGTCCCAGCAATACTCGTTCTCCTACGTCGTCCCAAGCAAGTGGAGTGCGGCAACGACGTCCATAGAGTGCCTCGAACGGTGTCATACCGATGCTAGCTTGGTAGCTGTTGTTGTAGGAGAACTCTACCAAGTGCAAATGGTCTTCCCAAGACCCTCCGAATTCCAAGACGCGGGATCTCAGCATGTTTTCTAGCGTCTTGATTGTTCTTTCTGATTTTTTGTCAGTCTGGGGATGGTAGGCGGTACTGAACTTCAGTTGCGTTCCCAAACTATCATGCAAGCTCTTCCAGAAGTGAGAGGTGAACCTGGTATCCCTGTCAGACACAATACTTACCGGAACTCCATGAATCTGGTAGATGTGCCGCATGTATAGTGCCGCCAACTTCTCAGTGGATAGACCCATCTTGAAAGGAATAAAGTGGGCTGACTTCGTCAGTCGGTCCACGATAACCCAAATGGCATTGTTCCTTCCTTGGGATCGAGGCAGTCACGACACAAAGTCTATCGTCAAGTATTCCTATTTCCACTCCGGGATGTCTAGCGGCTGTAACAATCCTGCTGGTCTCTGTCCGCTAGCTTTCACTTGTTGACAAATTAAACATCTAGCTACATACCTGGATAAGTCCTTCATTCCGTACCACCACACTATAGTACGCATATCTCGGTACATTTTTTTGGCTCCTGGATGTATAGAATACTGTGACTGGTGCGCTTCTTGCATCAGCTCGTTCCT
Organism: Iris pallida; assembly: GCA_029216955.1. NCBI lineage: Eukaryota > Viridiplantae > Streptophyta > Magnoliopsida > Asparagales > Iridaceae > Iris > Iris pallida. The sequence goes on along the minus strand of JANAVB010034616.1, from coordinate 3,517,600 downwards.
CAGTTCGCCAGTTGGTACGCACAGCCTCGTACCATGCTTCAGTGCTCCGTCGCTGGTGATTGAGAATCCTTCAAGTGTTCCCACCAGCACTTGATCTCTGAGTTTATAAAGCGTCTCGTCTTGGAATTGTGCCTCCTTGACTCTGTCCATTAGACTTGAACGCACTTGCAACTGCATCATTGTTGAATCAGCTCCTGGTACAATGGCTTCTCTTCCCAGTTTTTTTATTTCTTCTTTGGGTAGTATAATCTCCAGTCCAAGCTTTTCTATGTCCTCCAGCAAATAACGCTCCTTGGTCAAGAACATTGCCATCGGATATTGACTAAGTGCATCTGCAACAATATTAGCCTTACCCGGATGATACTACAGGTTGATGTCGAAATCCTTCATCAGCTCCAGCCATCGTCTCTGTCGCATGTTCAGCTCCTTCTGAATAAAAACATATTTAAGACTTTTATGGTCTGTAAATATTTTCACTCTCTATCCATAAAGGTAGTGCTTTCATAGCTTCAATGCAAATATCACCGCTGCAAGCTCCAAATTATGTGTGGAATAGTTCTTCTCATGAGTCTGTAATTGCCTAGATGCGTAAGCAATTACTTTTCCATGTTGTTGAAGAACGCAGCCCAATCCCTTACCGAAAGCATCACTATAAATTGAGAAACCGCCGGTACCTGAGGGTAGCGTAAGTATCGACGCCGTTGTAAGCCTCTTTTTCAGTTCCTCAAATGCTGACTGGCAAGCTTCAGACCAAATGAATTCTTCGTTCTTCCTAGTAAGCTTCGTCATTGGTTCAGCAATCCTGGAGAAATCCTTCACAAACTTTCGGTAGTAGCCAGCTAAACCCAAAAAGCGTCTGATTTCTACAACTCAACTTGGTGCAGTCCACTTCTCAACAGCAGCTATCTTCATTGGATCCACCAAAATTCCTTCTCCTGTGACAACATGGCCAAGAAAATCGACTTTGTCTAAGAAGAATTCATATTTAGATAGCTTACCATAGAGCTTCTCCTTCCTTAAAGTTCCCAGAACTTTCCTCATGTGCTCTTCATGCTCTTCTTCAGTCTTCGAGTAGATCAGAATGTCGTCGATAAAGACAACAACAAACTGATCCAGATATTCATGGAAGATTTTGTTCATAAGGTTCATGAATATTGCAGGGGCATTCGTCAGTCTAAACGTCATGACCAAAAATTCATACTGACCATATTTGGTGTTGAACGTCGTCTTTGGAATATCCTCCTTCCTGACCTTGATTTGATGGTAGCCAGACCTGAGATCTATCTTCGAAAATACTTTAGCTCCACTCAGTTGATCAAACAGGTCATCGATCCGGGGCATAGGGTACTTGTTCTTGATAGTGATGTTGTTCAGCACCCGGTAATTAATGTACATCCGTACGGTTCTATCCTTCTTGGGCACGAACAAAACTGGTGCTCCCCAGGGTGAAGTCCCGTCTCTGATAAATCCTTGTGCTTTTAGTTCGTCAATCTGGTCCTTCATCTCCTTTGCCTCCTTAGGATTGACTCTGTAGCATCCCCGAGAAATAGAGGAAGAGCCAGGTACTAGATCGATGGTGAATTCCACACCTCGATCTGGTGGCAATCCTGGAAGACTATCTAGAAAGACGTCCATAAATTCCTCTATGATAGGGTGAGGAGGCCCGAGTTCTTCGGTGATAGAGGAGTAGGTAACACTCTTTATGTCTTCCGGAGCTCGAGAGATTTCAAACTCTGGTTCTCCTGGTGGGCTGAAGATTACACATCCTCTGTGACAATCTATCAGCGCATGCTGCTTACTTAACCAATCCATCCTTAGGACTATATCATGGTTGGGCAAGGGCATCACAAGTAAGGGTGTTAAGAATTTATGGCCTGAGATAGTTATGGGACAGTTACAAGCCTCAGTGATGGGTATGGGTCCACCACCGGTCATAACTCTACTAATCATCTTGCTAAGTCCCGTATCTAGGTGGTGTGCAGAAATAAAATTTGATGATATAAAACTGTGTGATGCACCCGAATCAAATAATGCTAGAGCAGGATGTGAAAACACATAAATGGAATCTGTGATGACATCAGCGGTGGGTTCCTGCTCCGGTTCTTGCTCGTCTACTGCTAGGGCAAAAGCTCGCCCGGTCTTCTGCTGTTGTTGCCCGAACCGTTATTGCTGAGTGGGTAGGGGAGCTCTTTGCTGAGTTTCTTCGGTCCGGTTGAACGCGGTGGGACAGTCCCTCACTTGGTGGGTGGCAGACCTACAAACTAAGCAGTGTCCCAGTTTCTTCCTGCAGATGTTCGCCTGGTGTCCTGGCCTCTTGCAATAGTCGCAGACAGGGATCTGCTTCTAAGGCATTTTGTCACTGGTCCTTGCCTGATGGTGCTGCTGCTGGTGGTACGAAGGCCTATTGTTGTTGTTGTTATTGTTGGGCCTCTTCTGGTTACCCTGGAAGTTGCTAGTTCCAGGATAGTCCCTTTTTGAACGAGAAGGTTGGCTCTTCTCCACGTCCTGAGCTTGTATCAGAATCTTCTCGTATGTCTTGGTGCCGTCTGGGATCACAGGGGTGCGAATTTCTTCCCTTAGTCCATACCTGAATCTTTCAGCACGATCCTTGGGGTTAGCAACCAAGTTCTGGGCAAAGCGGCTAAGCCGGCCGAACTCTGCCGCATACTCTCTAACCGTCATGTTCCCTTGCTTCAGGTCCTGGAACTGTCTTTCCATCTCCCGCATCTCTGATGTTGGGAAGAACTTCCTGCGGAACAGCCTCTTAAAGGTGTCCCAGTCAAGCTGCTTGTCCTGGAGTCGTGGTTCATTCTGATACCAGGTGCTTGCCACATCTTGCAGCTGGAGTCCTACTGCTTCGGTCTTGAGGTCCTCTGGGAGTCGAGCGACACTCAAGAGACGCTCCATGCTGTCTAGCCATTCATCGGCGTAGATGATACCCTCGGTTCCTTTGAAAGGTCGAGGGCCCTGCTTCTTGAAACTCTCTATATCTCCGACCTTCACATAATAATACGCCTCTTATCAAAGGAATGGCCTAAATGATACATAACTTAACTCCTGGATTATGTTTACCTTGGCAGGTCGTGGCTCCAATGAAGTGGTTCCTCCTCTCTCGAGGGCAGCCATAGCCACGTTGTGGGCATTCTCCATGTCTTCTCTCATGATCGTGGTCTGCTCGCGATGGGCTTCAGCTTGGGCTGCAATTTGTTCTCGATGAGCTTCTGCTTGGGCTCTCTGGGCTTCAAGCACTCCTTGTAACATGCCCACTAGATCGGTAGGATCCACGGGCACTGGTAGGGCAGCTGGTGCGGGCACTACCGCAGGGAAATGCGGCTCAGTCTGGGGAAGTGCCGGTTCTGCCGTTTGTGCTGTAGTAGCATAAACGAGACGGGGTGCTGGTGCAGCATGGGGATGGTCAGTCAGCTGCAAGGGAGGTGGGTCCCGACGTGCTTGAGGAGGTGGGGTGTGATTGGTAGATGACACCTCATCTTCAACAGGGTCGGAACGGATGGTCTTTCCTTTGGCCATACTCTAGAAGGTTTAGGATGCAAACATAAGCAAGGTATCCTACCAGTCTATAATCAAACAAAATTATTTATATATATATAATTCGGACCTATGTTATGACAAATCAATGTTCTAGTGTTCTAATTGTTTATAGGTATGTTTTCCTAAGTTGTTGTTTCACGACCTGCATGGGCCACCACTAAAAACAAGTCACGACCCGATCCCAAATAATTGGGTCGAACCGGATCATGCCCAGCCTGCACCGTTGTGAGACGGCGGCAGTAAGCTGTTCTATTAGCAGGTATTCACAACAACATCTATACATTTGTCACAACTGAATATACGAAAATTTTAAAACTTTATTCAATATTCGAAAGGTACAACTGAAAATAAAATAACTGGAATAAAATGTTGAATTCAAATTAATAAAATTCCAAAAACAATGAAATTGGAAACTGGAAATAACTAGCTAAGCGTTCGGCTCATCGGCCTCAGGTCCTGCGTCCTCCAATGGGGACTCTGGCAACACCACAGGGTACAGAACCGGGTCATAATAGCTATTGTACAATAGCTCAGCATCCTCAATGTCACCTAAAAATGTTATCTCCAGTCAGGAGGGAGCAAGTACGAATATGTATCTCATATTTCAAGTAATAATGGAAAAGTGCAGGCTAAACAGTTGAAACAATATTTTTCAGTAATTCTACGATTAGAAACAATGTGATTTGAATGTGTAATCATCTATGACCGGCTTGGGTTATACAATAGCGTCCTAGTGACGCGATACAGCTTATCCCCGTGTGTAAGAGGGGTAAGCTCGCACAATCTTGTAATATGGGGGGTATTGGCCATAAACGTTACACTATTCCCCCAATTCCCACAATCAATCAATCAATATCTGAACCCTAGGAGAGGGTCCCGTGTAGCAATGTGGTTTGAACATGCAGCTAGACAATTACTAAATAAAATACAAGAAAAACATAACCGTAACTTGCCTTTGTTTATGACTGGATCGATAAGGTCGGTTCCGATGAGGGTGTCAGGTTCGTCTCCGAGATCCTACAGTTGAGAACCTGACTTAGAACCAAAATTGTAGCCATACTAGGTGTGCTAGTTACAATCTCTAATAGTAGTGTCCTAGTCGAATTTTAAGTTCTTTTTATTTAACTTACTGTAACGCTTTACGTTACAAGCTACGTGCGTTGTCAATTAGTTTGTTAAACCGGTTAATTCAGTTAATTGGGAAAAATAGCAATTACAGTTTAACTTAGGAAAACTTTGTATCTTTGTAATATGTATATAAACTAGTTTTCTTCTAGTGATAAAATATGAACTTGTTATCTTGCTAATATTTTATTCATTTAATTAACTTGGGAAATCTTTATTAATTTTATACAAAATACTTAATATCCTAATTATAATTTACGCGTCAAAATATGAAAACCAACCGAGAAAAGAAATGAAAATCAATCCAGAAAAGAAATGAAAAACCTAGACTACACAATACAAGGGCACAGCTAACAAAATAGAAATCTGGGCTTATGCCCTTACAAACTTTACATAAATGAAATTAGAGAAAAAATTAGCTCTGAAAAATGTCCCGTATTTTAAATACTGACAACAAAACTAATAAATAAATTAAATTAAATCTTAGGAGTCTCAGACTTGGTCCAATCGTCACTATTTTTAGCTAATGCCTCAACGTCCGGACAATACCGGTTTCGTTTACATTTCGCTAGGGCCCACAGACCGTTAAGGTCGTCGCCCGAAAACAAAAATCAACTAAATAATTCCTTTGCAAAATAACTGGTTTTGGAAAAATGTTTCAAAACTTTTTAAGAAAATTTGGGCAGCATTTCCTCTATAACTGGGACAACCCAGTACTAAATGCCAACAAACACCAAAATAATTATCCCAAACCAGGGAAACCCACTGAAAATAATTTCCATCCACAAAATATATGAAAAATCCCATTCACAGAACGTTTCCGAAGTATATTTTCGGAAAACCCGAAAATACCACGAAAACGACTAGAAAAAATGATCACAGAACCCAAATACCAGTTTCGAAAATTTCGATACTAAACTCGAAATTCTCACAGACACACAAACCACGAAATCTTTCCGAAGGAAAGTTCGGAATCCGAAGAAACCGAAAACGCAACCGAATCCCGGGACGGGATCGGGAACCGTATCATCATTGACACTACGGATGGGACACGGTGTAACCCCTCTTCCCGAAATTTTTGATAATATTTTATTTATTTATTTGGATTAAATAATGACTTTTAGATTTCTTATAAATAATTATTAATTAATTATTACGGTAGATGACTTTAAACATGGTGGAGTTTTGAAGTACAAGACGGCTAGGAATTGTGGCACGGATAGTACAATGGCGTGTTTTGATTGGTGTATTAGCCCTGGTAGGGAAGGCCGAGCCATAGTGATGTCCTAACTAAGAAAACCAGGCCAAGTTGCGTCTTACCGAAAATTTATTTAGTTATTAATTATATTATTAAATTTAGGGAAACCGGTTAAGCCATGTTAGCCCGGACTGGACCCGAACTGAGCCCGAGCCCATGTAGCCATGCGACACGTACAATGACATTCGTGTTGATAGAATTTGGTATGAGGGTGTTGTATTTCATTTTTATGATTTAATGAATATTTTCTAGAATTCGAAATTAGATATTATAATTATCATTATTAATTGATATTTATTTACTTTTGTATAAAATGGGTCTTTGTGCATTTCGGGATTAGTAGACTGCGCATAGTGGTATATATACACCATTTCTGTCTTATTGAATTTCATTATTATTATTATTATTTTATTGAGGTTATTATTAAATAATATTATTATTATTAATGGTTATATTATATTGGTCAATAAATGTTATATATATATATATATATATATATATATATATATATATATATATATATATATATATATATATATATATATATATATATATATTTTAATATACATTTATATATATATATATATATATATATATATATATATATATATATATATATATATATATATATATATATATATATATATATATATCATATATATATATATATATATATATTTTGATATATATATATATATATATATATATATATATATATATATATATATCGTATTTATATAAAAAGGCCTTCCTCTAGGAATATATATTATTGGGTTTTTATTTAGATTTTTAGGGATATTATTATACTAGTATTCATATGAATATATATAGAGATATCTATATATATATATATATATATATATATATATATATATATATATATATATATATATATATATATATATATATATATATATATATTAGTTATTATATATATTAAAAAAAAAGAAGAAGTTGTTACTGTAGCGTAGCTACAGTAATAGTGCTGAACCGAGCCTGGGAAGGCCCAGACCCGCGCGCGTATCCTCCCCAAAGCCGCGTATATACACATAGATTTCGGGAGAGAAGCAGATCGAGAGATTCTCAAACATCCTAAAACCCTAACGTCGACACCCAAGCGACCCCCTGGCCTTGCGCGCACGTGGCGGGGTGCCACCGCCGGCCAGACGCGGGGAAACCGACCATGCGTGAAAACGCGAGTTCAGCGACAGCAGCAGCGGGATGAATTCACAGCGTCGATTCTTCGCGCACGATCGGTCGTTCTTCGAGCCGTCTCTTCGGGTATGCTCCCAACTTAACCGACTTTATATCCCAATAGCTAGATTAGTATAAATCGTAGTAAAAAGCCCAGGATAAATCGACTCGAAGTTCGACGAAATCTGTTGAAAACAGAGTACTAGAGCAGTCCCAAAATCCGATTTGGAAGGCAATTCTTAGCCGAACCATCGACAGTTTCGAAAATCTATTTGAAGGCAGTCCTAGACAACATATAGGGCTTTCCAACCCTTTTTGTGGATTTGGAAATCATCAACTATGTGTCAAGAAATCCGATCCCGAAGTTCACCAAAAATCTGTTTTGAAAATCACAAAATCCTTCGATACGACGTGCGTCCCACCATTTCGGGCGACGTGGTCGCGAACCGAAAGCATCGAAAGGTACGTATCGGCTTCGTGGTCGGGTGGACTTTGGCGGAATTCAAATTGATCGCGTGTGCGCGATGAATTTGATGCGTATCCGTCGAAATTTACCGTATCGGTCTCTGTGCAAATTTCTCAATTACTTTGTGCACGCTCGTCAGATCGAGACGAAACTTAAGCCAATAGGACCATATCGTTTTTCTGGTCCTGTATGCCAAGTTTGGTCAGCTTCTGAGACAGTAGATCCGATCACCGTTTTGCGGGCTCCACGGTCCAACTCAACGGATGATTTTGTGCACAGTCCACCGGAATCCAACTTAGGACATATGGTTGGGTTCGTATCAAAAAACTGGATCTATAGACAATTAGTTTGATGACTTTAGAGACCGTTGACTCTGGCACACTTTTCGGTGCAAAGCGGGTCCAACGGCGGACACCGTTTTGACCCGAAGTTACCGTTTTGCTTCTGTGTCCAGAATTGGACTTAAGGACAGGCAATCTAGCTAATTTGACTATTCTGAAAATATTGGTAATATTTATTTCAGCTTTCGGGGACTGTTGTACGGGTTTTGACTATTGTGGCACATTGAGTAGTTCAGACTGTCGGTTTCACCAGCAGAGGACCACAGGCGAGTACAGTTTATTGTCTGCATTTTTATATTGATCTCTACTATATTTCATTGATTATTCATTGGTTATGTGATTTTTATACTCTATTATAAATTGTTGAGTCGAGAATGAGAAGTACCAAGGATGTGTGATCCGACCGTAGACCGTGTTTATTTTCATGCAGTAGACCTTGTAGACCGTGTTTATTTTCATGCAGTAGACCTTGTAGACCGTGTTTATTTTCTGCAAGTAGACATTATAGACAGTGCTTATTTTCTGCAAGTAGACATTGTAGACAGTGCTTATTTTTCTGCAAAGTAGACATCGTAGACCGTGCTTATTTTCTGCAAGTAGACATTGTAGACAGTGCTTATTTTCTTGCAAGTAGACCTCGTAGACCGTGTGGTGTAGTACCCCAGAACGATCACATATCAACGGTACTTCTAACAGTTGGGGAAAGTATTTTGTGTTTATTTATCTGCTATTGGTTTTTCGTATTTCCTGTTTATTTTCAAAATATGTAATTGATGTCTAACCTCTGTTGTATAGTCATTTTTTTTATTTGAAATTGCATTCAGTGAATTGTGCTCGTTCCATTCCTGACTGGAAACCAATATTTTTCAGGTTAGCTGTGGATTTACTTAGCATGGGAGATACGGGGATACTTGCAGCCAGAAGCCTAGAGACTAGCTAGATAGTTGAGTTGTAGTCATTCTATAATTGTACAAGTTTATATTTTCTGCAAATGTAAAATTTGTGATCATTATAAATTAAATTAATTTTGTGAATGAGCATTATTTATGATTTTGATCTTCATGGCCGTGACAGCGTTCTACCGCCGACACTGCGGCGTAGGCTGGCTTGGACACGTCTCGTATCCGTTTTAAAAAAAATATATGGGTGCGGGTCGTGACACACGGGGACACGGAAGTATACCTCTGATTGCTCGGCAAGAGCTCTTAGATAAAAAATGGGAGAAAGAAATATACGGGCAGCGGAGAATCGCCTCGGAACAATGAATCGGGCACAGACAGCGCTGGACAGCGAAAAACCAGAATCGCGGAAAGCACGGGAATGAACTGAACAGCAGACCCGGAGATCGGGAACCCGCGGAAACACGGGAAGCTCGGCGAGGAGGCGTTGTCGGGTCGGGGAGCAGCCGAGGGGGGTCGACCGGGGAGTCGCGGTCTAGGGCGCGCGCGGGAGGCGGAGCCGCGGCTGGACGCGGCGCTGGACGCGGCCGGGGGTCGGGGCGGCCGGCGCTGGGCGGCCCAGGGGCGCGCGGGCTGACGGCGTCGGCTGGACGGCCGGCACGGGGAGGGCCGGCGGAGGCCGGACGTGGCCGGGGCGGCGCGCGAGACTCGGCGTTTGGGCGAGGGTCGCCGGAGGAGATGGCTCGCAGGGGCTTGGGTGAGCTCTGGAGTTTGGAGGGAAAGGAAAATGAGTGAGGAAGTGGAAAAGTTGAGAGTGAGGGAGAGGAGAAGAGTGCTGGAGCTTTGTGGAAGAAGTAGTGGTGGTGGTGTTATTATAAGGGAGTGGGTTTACAACATGTGGAGTAGAGAGAAGTAGGGGGTATGCTGGAGAATAGGGGATTTGGCTTGGTCGTGGGTGACCAAGCCAATGGGTTTATTTTTATTTTTTTTAACAAATATGTAATTAATAACATCTAAGGCTAAAAATTAATATTTAACTAAAAGATTAAAAAGATGGATTCGGGACTAGAAACGAAAAATGGGTTCAGTAAATGGAAGACGGGTTCGAACTCGGGACCGGGGCAGGACCACAAACAAAAATCAACGATAATTTTAAAATAATATTTTTTTCTTTCCTAAATTCGACTAAATAATAATTATATAATAATTATTATTATAGTAATAACAATATATAATAATAATAAAAATAAATAATAACTAATAACTATAAATCCTAAAATCTGGGTTTCACATGATATGGCATGATATTACGTGTCTTGTTACGCCTCTCTGAGGACCTGGTTATCACGTCAGGTGTGTGCTCTTGTCTTTCGCAGGTGTTCTAGCTGTAGCCGTGATCATCACTATATATTCTTCGAGGATGATTACATTTGGATCGTCTTCGCTTCGCTCGCCAAATTTATTTCTTTTCTCATGTATTTTTTCTTTTCTTGTTGGTAGTGGATTTGTCTCCGCCCAACATATTGTATCAAGACAGTTCATTATCATTTTATGATATCTTTTATTCATTTATTTTGTGTGGATGAGATTAGTTATGGTTCTACTGCATTTTACAGCTTATGTATTCATACGAGGTTTCCATATATTGGAGTGTACTTCGTATGTATATAGCTGGCATGTCTACGTTCCTAGTCCTACTTTTTTTGGGACTGGGGCATTACATGTTTTTGTGGTGGCCCATGCAGGTCAAGGTAAATTATTTGGTTACTTTACCGTCCCATGCAAGCCTGCGTATAGGATTAGGGTCTAGGATCTCATCCACATACTTGACCACTTTCCTCGATTCTATTTTTGAACTACCGCTTGACTCATCAAATTGTATCTTGCTTGATTCCTTCCATCATAAGTCTTATCTTCCTTTTGTGCTTGCTAGAGATTGATCCTACTAGTTAGATGTCCCAAACACCATTAGTTAATTCATTTAAGTTGGGTAGAATGCCTTGTGACCTAGCAATCCCTTTATTCTTGTGGCCTATAATCACAAGTTTACTTAGATTCTAGAATTTAGAGGACCCTAACCCATCTAGTCAACCAAGGACTTGGACATGAGAAGACTGTAGGACGACTGTTTGGAGACCAACACAGGATATGACTTAGAGTCTTAAGGAGTTTGAACTAATTCTACCTTATTTCAATCTTAATCTCACGTGCCTATATTTTTATTATCTAGACTAATGATGCTAATGTAGCCTAGTTTTTGCAAGCTCAATTCTTTATCAAGCTTGTTCATGACATATGTTATTGGAGGCCTCCACTAACGTATTGTCTACTCAGAACCGGTGCATGATGGTCTGATCAACCTAGTGCACTTTGGTTCGCTTTTATCTATCGTTCTACGTGGATAGGGACATAGCTAAACTTGCCCTCTAGAATCCCATCCACGGCTGCCTTGACAATCCCTTTGAAATTATTCAATCGTCTTTGAATCACGTATTCGTATTCGATAACGCCTCCTTCGAACTCTATATTGCTTTCGCCTTCACCTATTTTAGAAGGACGAAGGCGTTGTTCTAGAACTCCCTCTAGCCTTCCTATCGACTATGACCATTCTCACTCAATGTTGCTATATCTTCATCCTAAACCACTCATCCTTTTCTTGGCCCTATATTCTCTATCATGAACCTTCCAAATCACTTAATTTAGGCATGAACCTAATCAATCTCTTATTCGTGCCTCAACTTACTCTCAAGAAATCATATCCTTTAGGTCTCTAATTTATTCTCTCATGATACCATACAATTCCTTATTGCAGGTTATCTTGATTAAACTTTAACCCTTGATCATTTTCACACTTGCATTAATTAGCCATATCCACGATTATTTCGTATTTCTCTAAATCATAATTTCCTAATGCATCTTGTGTTGAACGTTGTGAATTAATTTTTCCTCATCGCTACCCTTTGTGCCTTCTCACCCCCTACTAATTCTTAATTTCAAGGACAAAATTTTTTTAAGTTGGGTAGGATGTAAAATTCCTAAATTTCTACTATATTTTTTTATTAAATTTAATACCGATTTTTTTGTATATTGTACGTCGCGTAGTTGCATTGTACGTCGCGCGCGAAATTTTATTTTTTTCGTAATTGCTCGACGAGTGTGAATATGTGCGAGCGTACATATTTTTGAAAAAAATATTTTTTTTTCTATTTTTATAGTTTCGAAGTAATATAGATAATAGTTATTTCTAGCTATCATTTTCAAGTTTATGATCTTAATTATGAAAAGCCTTTCATTTATACAGTTATAATAATAAATAATTTTTCCTATAAAATGGTATATTAGAAAAGTATATTTATGTAAATATTATTTGTACATACATATATATTTCGTAATTATTTATTAGTTTATTTTTAAATACTAATGCAATTTTTGAAATTATTATTATTAGTATTTTTGGAAAATATATTTTGGAATTATTGTGGCAAATTAAATTTTTGATTAGATTTTTGGATTTAATTTAAATAGTCTAAATTTAAAGATAGAATTTTTAATTTGAGTTAGATTATCTAGATTTAAATTAGAATTTGGATTTGGATTATTTTTTATTGGATCAATTTAAATTGATTTAAACTAAATAACGAATTATCTATTTTTGGGTTTAAACTACTCCTAATTCTTATCCAATTGGGAATTTCCATATCCTATAAATAGGCAGGTACTCATTCATATATTTCTATTCTCCAAAATTCCACAACAAAACATGCTGTGCATCGTGTCTGTGCCTCACCCAACTACTATATATCTTTCCATTACATTTAAAATTTCCCGACCCCCTCTCCGTCGTGTCGGACAACCCCGACACGATACAACCCAAATTAAATTTCTAACCCTAATCTTAATTTTCCTAAACCACCACCCGCAGCCGCCGAGTTTGTCCATGTTCCGACCCGTCGTCTCGACCTCCTCGCTTCTCCCCGCGGCACCACCGCCAGCCTCTCCAAACCACCATCCCAACCCGGAACACCACCGTATACACCACCACCAAAACCCGCAGAACACCCCGGCCAGCCCTCACCGTTATCAGTCTCCACCACCGCCAACTCCGTCCAGTCTCGACTCCGGCCAAATCCTACCGCCACTACCATCGTCATCATCATCATCAACATCATCGTCTTCTATCGACCAGGAACCAACCAAAACCACCACAGAAAGAAAGGGGGAGGACAAAAATTCGCTTACCTCCGCCGTGCCGGCCACCTTGCTCCCGCGGTTGGCCCGATCTCCGGTTTCCCCCATCCTACTCCGTCGTGCCCCCGCCGCGCACGGCGCAGCGCCCGCCGAATTTTTGACCCCTTGCTCCGACGCGGGTGGAAACCCTCTCCGTGTTATCGACTTCCAGCGCCCATCCGCCGCCTGCACGAGCCGACGACCTCCGCCGCGCGCGTCTCCACCGCACGCCGCCGGAGCGGTGAGCCCCGTCGCCCCGCGCTCGAAAAACCCCCCTCACTCGCCGTAACCCTCCTGGAACTGCCCCTTTCTCACCACACTTCCGCCCCTCTCTCCTCTCTCTTCTCCGCCTCTCTCCCTCCGGCTCGTCCCCTCTGTCACCATCGCCTATCTCTTCCCCCGCTCACTCCCTCTTCCTCTTCCTCTTCCTCTTCCTCGTGCTCATTCCCCTCCCTCTCTCTCTCCTTCTCCTTTCGTATTTAAGGGAAGAGCAGCTTTGTTGTTAAGTTTATTTGTTGTTTTGATTTTTTTTGTCTCCTTCTCCTTTTTTATTAAGTGACAGCAGCTTGTTGGGTTAAGTTTTTTTGTTTGTTTTGAATTTTTGTGTTTGATTAGTTTGTTCCTTATTTATTTCTTCTTCTTTTATTATTATTATTATTATTATTATTATTATTATTATTATTATTATTATTATTATTATTATTATTATTATTATTATTATTATTATTATCTTTTAATTACAGAATATTAAGTAGAGTATATATTATTGATATTTATATTTGATTTTATTATTATTATTATTATTATTATTATTATTATTATTATTATTATTATTATTATTATTATTATTATTATTATTATCATACTGTTATTATTGTAAGTATGAATAAATATTTTCAACATTGGGTTAGAAGCCCTAATTGTACTTGCTATATTAATTGTGGCATTTAAAAGTATAGCTTATTAATAAAAATTTATTTTTACAAAATATGGTTCTTAACCTTAAATAAATTTTCTAATATTATTTTGTTTCGCTTAAAATATTTTGATTTATAAGATATAGGTTTTAGCCTAAAATATTATTTGACAAAACTTACAGTTTGTCTTGAAATGACTTTTGATTTTTCGGATATTTATTTGAAGGCATGTTTGGACTAATAAAATTATATTTCAAGTATTACAAATTAGTTTTCTAAAAAAATCATATAATTATTATTCGTCAAAATTTTCTTTATTCTTTCGACCGTGACTCAACCCCCTCTTTCCTATTCGATCGCCAATTCAAGCCTACCTTATGTCGAACCTAACTAATTTGACCCTTCTGGACCCAATGGAACTGTCCGTGCCACCATTAGAGGTCACCTTGTATAGTTGTTACCGAAGTCGCAGTTCGTGCTATATTGATCATTGTAGTACACCAGGCGTCCTACCAGGCAAGATACTTTACCATTTACTGTTTATTTATTTTAGCTCATATTTCATGCATTATTTATTATTTTTCTTATGCAAAATAAACTGTGATACATGGCATAACCTGTTAGAACTTACTGTTCATTTATATATCCTGCTATGTATTATTTTTCTTACACATTAAACCTAGATTTAAGGGACCACCTTGTGTGTTGCATTCATTGGCCTTGACACGTTGTAACACGAAGTTGTGTGTCGCATGTAGAACACAGACGTACGTGATTGGCTGGCCACCAGTACGTACAAGCCGTGCGATAGGAATAACCGCTAATAGAGGTTGCATGCTTAGTTTGACTTAGCGGTTATAGAGGTTTTCTGTTGTGGATACAATATAGTAGGCATTGGGCGGAGAGGACAATTCCTTAGTGTATGGGCTTCGATGCACTTTTCCTTGTGACCCGGAAGCTCCGCTGGAGATACGGGGTTGATGACCCATGATTACTGACGGCCACTGACGTTCTGCGGAACGTTATGCTCTTATTGATTGGGCCTCTGGTGCCCCAAGGGGGACCCTGCCGATCCTATTTAGCCAGGACCCATGCATAGGAAGGATTGTTCTTAACTACATTTCATTTAGAACGGTTAGGCACCTTTATCCGTTAGGTACGAGTACTTTTGGTTTGGGTACTTGTATCTGATCGTAGCTTGGAACAATAACTTATCGCGGATTAGTTCGTCACATCTTGTCCTTGTTTGGTTGTAGGTGTGACTTACTACTTCGATGAGAAGGTATTGAACCTTGTTGGGGTCCGGATACCATATTGGATTCATAGCATGGAAAGATACGTCACCGTGAATTAGTTTACCATCTCCTGTCCTTGTTTGGTTGGGAGGATGGTAAGCTTGTTCAATAGGTGTGTATTGGACCATGTTATAATTCAATTGACTTATTTATTTGAGCAATATTTATTCAGTTTATATAGCATGATATTACGTGCCTTATTACGTCCCTCTGAGGACCTGGTTATCTCGCCAGGTGTGTGCTTTTATCTTTCGCAGGTGTTCTAGCTGTAGCCGTGATCATCACTATTTCTTCGAGGATGATTGCATTTGGATCGTCTTCGCTTCGCTCGCCAAATTTATTTCTTTTCTCATGTATTTTTCCTTTACTTATTGGTAGTGGATTTGTCTCCGCCCAACATATTCTATCAAGACAGTTCATTATCATTTTATGATATCTTTTATTCATTTATTTTGTGTGGATGAGATTAGTTATGGTTCTACTGCATTTTACAGCTTATGTATTCATACGAGGTTTTCATATATTGGAGTGTACTTCGTATGTATACAGCTAGCATGTCTACGTTCCTAGTCCTATGTATTTTGGGACTGGGGCGTTACAGGCTCCCCAGAACCCTTTCATACTTATCCCTGACGACTATCCTGTAGGCATTATTGGACAGCGACATGCACGTCCCCGACGGGATAGACACAATGTCACGCAACCTGAAGACCTCCCTGATAGTCCACCTCGACATGCTTACGAGGTCCCGCATCAACAGGCCGGGGAGAGCTCGGTTCAATGGGCCGACGAGAGGACTTCTCAATGGAGTGGCCAAGGGACATCTCAATGGGGTGGCCAAGGGACATCTCAATGGGGTGGCCAAGGGACATCTCAATGGGCCGACGTAGGGTCTTCTCAATGGGGTAGTCAAGGGACTTCTCAATGGGGTGGACAGGGAACTTCTCTATGGAGTGGCATGGAGACTTCTCAGTTATTTGCTCAAGGGACTTCTCAATGGGGACCGGAACCTACCTCTCAATGGGGTACAGAACCGACCTCTCAATGGGATAACATATTTGCCTCCGGAGTTCTTAATTACATACAGATCATGACCACTCCATCAGCACCAATTGTCACGACCCGTACCCACTGTTAGGGTACGAGAACGTAACTACGCCCAGCCTACGCCGTAGTGTCGGCGGTAGACGCTGTTCTAGGTCACAATATTTAACAATATAATGCTAAGCAGTTTATACTTCCCGAATGGGAGTGACGTAGCAGATACAGACTCAATCACATCTAAGGTAGAGCATGATAAGGATAGATAAAACATAAAATCCAAAGAGATACAGGAGATAGAAGTTTAAGTGTCTAAGATACAAAAACCCAGAAATACACCTCAACTCAAATACAATAATCCATAAAGTAAATACAACTCCAGACAATTGAAATAACTATCTAAACAACCTCTAATGTGTCTCATCTAGGCTAGCAGGCAACCTCCAAGCTATCTGTAAAATTTATCAACAGGTCCAGTCAGGACAGGAGCGAGCACATTACATCTCAACAGTTCATAGCAGGTTAGAAAATATAATCATGCAGTAAAGTAAGATACAAGTACTGAAAGAAATGCTGTATGTAAACAGAGAGAGAGCTGTAATAGAAATATCTACTATAATAGAGAACTAACATGTGGCTAGTGAGTCAGAGTACAATATAGACATAAATGGCATAGGAGATTCTGATGCTACACTATGGAAGAGATTCTGATGCTACACTACTTGGGTAGTATTCACATGTCTATTTCTACTCCCCCGTACCCCCAATCAATACACAAGGATCTAACCAGGTTATGTTATGATACTATGTACAGCCCCCGAAGGATGGTATCCCCCGAAGGGTGGTAAGCCCCCGAAGGGTGGTAGCCCTCGAAGGGTGGTAGTCTCCGAAGGGTGGTAGCCCCCGAAGGGTGGTACATAGTAGACCCATATATGGGATAAGGATTCCAGGAAGACTTTGTGATCATAAGAGTATATGTCACAAGTGATCGAAGAACCAACGAAGCATAGTGATACGCCATGTAAGTGAAACGCACAGAACATGTAGTACCCGATGCTCCCTAAGAATAATATCTCAAGAAGGGATCCATATAGTACCAATCCGTGTGACCAACGTGACAGTACAAGTAAAGTAATCTAATGCAGGAAATAATTCTAAGCAGGATATGAAATGATTAGAGAATGTACTCGCCTCGATAACCTGAACAACTGATAAGTACAGGGGGGTCCCACTGAGGCCACAGAGTCCTATTTAAAGCAACACAGGTTACAAGGTGTTCAAGTTGTAATAAAAGAATCTCTACAGGCAATCTATATTATTCTAGGTTCTTCTAAGTCAAAATAACTCTAGGTCAACTCCGGTCAATAATTTAGTCAAACTAGGTCAAGTGCTGACTTACAGTTGACTTTGGGTCAACTGGTTAACTCTGGTCAAACAGGATCAATTCTAGTTTAATTATTAAAGATATAAAGTGCACTTCGTTATTCGTACGTCAAAACTTATGACACGCAAATCGAGATAAGAATATCAATGGTAAGGTTGATAATCTTATTATAGTGATCCACGTGTTCATCTTGTCAATTTTAGCGATGTGAGATCACTGGAATTGACTGATCTCAGTTTCGTTGTACTAATCCTGAAATACGAACATTATAAGAATTAATTATAAAAAGGCTAAACTCAGAGAAATTATCAACAAACATTGTCGAACGATGAAATGAACATCGCCAACGTGTCCAGAATAGTCAAATTAGCTAGGATAGCCTAACCATCGGTCTAATTTGGACACAAGGGCAAAAAGGTAATTTCGGGTCAAAACGATGTCCGTGTCGGAGCCGTTTTGCACCGAAAAATGTGCAAGAAAAATAAGTCTATAAAATATAACAAATTATATGTCCACGAAACCAGAATAATGATACGAACCCAACGGTATCTCCAGAATTGGATTCCGTTGACCCGATCTCAATTTGGTCCGTTGACTAGAACTTAGAATTCCGGTTTGCACGGAAATACGTGCCGGAGCCAAAGTTTTCAAAACTCAGCAAACTACATGTCAACGATTCCAGAATGATGATACGAACTCAACGGTATATCCGGACTTGGATTCCGATGAGCCGATCTCAAAATGACCCGTTGACCCGGATATTGGTATCCGACTTGCACCGAAATGCGTGCCGGATCCAATGTCCACCAAAACCTAGCAAATTATATATCAACGAGTCCATAATGACGATACAAACTCAACGGTATATCCGGAATTGGATTTCGATGAGCCGGCATCAAAAAGTCCCGTTGACCCAGAATATGGGACTCATTTTGCACCGAAATGCGTGCCAGGGCCCACGTTCTCCAAATCTAACAAATTTTATATGAAAACATGCCAGAATGACCCCACGAGTCTAATGGTGGTGTCAGAAATGAAATCTGGAGTCCCATGTTCAAAAATAAAATTTTACAAGTTGGAAATTACGAATTCGGACGGCCAACTTTGGCGTCGAATTCAACCAATCAAACAAGCTCACAATGAAACGAAACTGGAGGGGTAGTAAGAGGGTTATACCAGCTTCGCACAGGAACTGGTAGCACGCCAAGAGGAGCTGCGGTGGAGGAGATACAAGCTGACGAAGTTGGCCCCATGAAACTGTCGAAATTTAATACAATTTAAACGGTCAACTTGGTGGCCGGTTTTGATGTATCAAACGATAAAATTAACGGACGAAAATTGACATGAGTGAAGGTGGATATACCAAGATTGCGACGAAGTAAATAAATCGTCGATCCAACGGTCGAATTCCCGGAAAAATGTGCACGAAGTCGCTGCGATGGAGCGCCAAAATGAACTCGATTCCGCGCGCGTCACGACGGGACGTCGTGCAAAACGCACGAATCGCCTCGACGGCGCGTCCCGGAGGATGGTGGCCGTCAGGGGACTGAGCGTCGGAGCTCGCCGGAGGGTGGGGGTGCCCACGGCGGCCGTACGCTAGAGCGGCGGTGCACGACGGCGGCCCGCGCGCGCGTACGTGCGCGCCTGTACGGCTGTGCACTGCTGCTGCCGTGCGCTGGTGGCCGGCAAAACGGTGGCGGGGACTGCGCGGCCAAGGGCCGACGGCGCGGCGAGATGGAGGTGGCCGTGCGACGGTGGAGGAGGTGGTGATGGCTGCGGTTGGTGGTGGTCTCGGGCCGAATGGATGAGAGGAGGAGGGGGAGATTGGTGCGGTGATGGCCGGCCACGGCCGACCAGGGTGGCCGGAGCCATGGCCAGGGGAGGTCGGGTTTGCCATGGAGAGAGGAGGTGGTGAGCCATGGTGGTGGTGTCGGGTGTTATTGTGTTTTGTTGTTGTTGTTGTTTTGTTTGCTTTGTGTGGGAATAGTTTAGGGAAGGAGAGAGAGGATGATAATAATAATGAGTGAGAGAGAGAAAGAGAGAAAATATTGTCCATTGGAGTTAGGGCCGGCCATGTGGCTGTGAGATGTTGGGGAGTTGATTTGTAGGAAATGAATGGATGAGATTTAATTAGAGGGGAATCAATGGCTAGGATCAAATAGCTAAAAATGGTGGTCATTCCAATGGATTAAAATCAATAGAAATTTTCCATTAAATATAGAAAAATAGGTAGAAGAGTACTTGATATTTTTGGGCAAGAAAATATGAGGGTGTCATGATGTAGAATAACATGGAGCTGGGCTAGACTCGATGGAGCCAGATTGGGTCAAAATCAGACATTGTGCAAAAATTGAATTAAAATTAGACGTTGATGATCATGGATAAATAAGTAGCACATGGGAATTCCAATAAATGGGACACAAGTGGCGGACGAATAGTAGGCTCAAAGTGGGCCATGTCCATAGTTGGGGCTGACAGGTTTTGGTCGACAGGGGACCCACAAATCAAGTTGGAAGATAAATGTGACACCGTGGGGCGGAATAAAATCGGATCACGTGTCGAAAAAGTTGTGCGAAACAAATGGAGCACAAGATGGCGTGTCTGAGTGGGACACGAAGGTCATGGGTGACGAGCGTCTCGAGTAGATCTTGCATGAGAAGTTGGTTTCAAGAAACTGACTGGTCTTGCGCTCCCAAATTAAAAGTCACGGTAACGTGCTAATAATGATCAAGAAAAAGAGTGGGAAAATTAATTAATGATCAAATGGTCTAATTCGACCGGAAGTTCTGCGAAGCAAAAAGAGCACAAAGGAACAAGTCTGAGTGGGACACTATATACCATCATGAAGGTAATCATGTCCACTCCAAAACTCGTGAAGAAGATTTCCAGAGTTGAACATCCCTGACACTCCAAATATCAAAGGCACGGAAAAGTACACTTTAGGAAAAATAACAGAATAAATTATTTATCAAAACCAATCAATCAGAAAATAAAATAAAATAAAAAAAATCAACCCGAAATTTAGGGTGCTCACATCCTACCCACCTTATAAAAATTTCGTCCTCGAAATTAAAATGTCCATACTCCCTCTAGGTCAAACCCCCACAATCAAAGTCCCAGATTAAAACAAATCATGTGATTAAAAAGGACGACGTACAGGGTCATGGCATATGGTGGTAGAGAAAGTCTCATCTAGGTATACTAGTCATGCTAAACCAAAACGGTCATGGGGTATCAAAACACACAAGCAATCTAGGGTGTTAAACTAGAGAAGTTACAGAAACAACAAACCATCAAAACTGTAAGGCAGTCTACCATCCTATATGAAAACTGGTACTTATCATAAAAATAAAGAAAAGTAACTACCCATTATCTTTAAAGGGTTCAGGAAAAAAAAGAAAATCAAAATCAAAGTTAAGGAATGAAAGCCAATTCCATGGAAAATTCCAATCACAATACATATTGAGAATATTTAGTCTCGATACGACCTAAGTTGATCAAATTGGGGAAATCAAGATTTAGGCAATATGGAGGACAGTTCAACAAAGTCTGAGAACGAACATACAAGGATGGAGATTCAGGTCACAACCAAATTTAATTCAATTAAGTACAACCCAAGATAAGAAAAGATAATCGAAGTTGATTTGGTCGTGATTAAGGAAACTAGGATTCAATGATATTGAAAAACCTTTTTTAGAGAAAACATGAAAAGATTTCATACGAAGTCAGCAAATTATCCCTCTCTAATACTATCAGTTTATCATTTGCCAAATCATTTTTTTTTCACAAGTCCCAATATGAAAATCAACCTCTATATAACTATCATCGAAATTTTATAACCTTCAGTCATCTAAACATTTACCATTATCACCATAGACAAAATTCCAAACTTTCAAAACATTTTCCACGAAGCATACCCCTCTTAATTAGGTATCAACACTTATCCATTTAATCAAGTTTCCAAATTCTTTCACCTCGTTCTAAATTATATCCGAAACCTCTAAATCCAGTTTATGGAATCCTTGGACTTGTTTAAATCAAGTCTCGTATTTAATTTAACTCCAATACCACTATATCACACAAATTTATTCTTGTTTATAAATCAACCTTCATATTTTCTTCAACGTTCACCTCCAAATGTTATCCTTTTGAATTCCACAATTTCTCCCAATCATCTAAAATAATTTCTATAACGTAAAATCCTTGTGTTCTCTCTGTCTCTAGTCACCCTCTTAAAATATCTAGTTCAATTTCGCATAATCATTTTATTCAATTAAATTCTCCTTTCCATCTCTAAATTTCTACATAGCCTTGTAATAGTCCCCAAGAATCAATAACAAAGATTTTTAAGTTCTCAAAACTAGGTTGACCTCTGATATCCTCATTAGTTTTTTTTTGAAATATATCCCTGAATTACTCGTAACCAAAATTTTCTGTGATTGTTTCTAAATTGATAACATTTATCACTTGATTCCATTCTAAACCTTTACCACATCTTCCTCTCAATTTTTTATATTTGACATCCAACATTTTGATTCCTACAAAATCATCATATGATAACCAATTACATCTTTTCCGAACTAGATGATTTACGTCACTTTCTCAACATTTCTCAGGCAAAATGATATGAAGATTCAAGAGTTTTCAAGGTATAGCTGACAGAATTATATACGAGATAGGGAATTGATGTAATCATGACAGTTATATAAGACAAGGAATGATGGAAATAAAATATTGGCAGGAAGAGAATGATAAAAGAATCTGTTCTGCTTATCTGTTTAAAAGAGGGACCCATTTTGAAATCAGAGCTATAATATCAAATCCAAAATAAGGCCTAGCAAAATCACTGATTTATTGTATTAAGAAAAATAAATTTGTAAGAAGTTACACAAGGTTTATAAAACAGCTAAAGCTACTCCTAAGTTAAATAATGAGAAGCAAAACAAAGCAAACAAATAATAATAATAATAAAAAAAAAAATTTTGAAGGACTGGAACAAAAGTAGAGAAACATGTTCAAAAATATTTAAGGTACAATCTGATAATCATATGCGTCTATCCAAAATTATGGTACCCTAAATCCTCGTCATACTAGTAAGCAAGGCTACGATAATCACAGAGTCCTCGACTTTGGCACATACCTCTAGAATCATGGTATTTAACATTTTTGCGATGCCGCTAGCTTGGCTGCGAAAATCTTAAATTCCCACACCCGAGAAATAAATCCAAAATCAGACTATATGTCCTTACCATGCTGGCTAATGTGACTATAGAAGACGAGATTCCATAACTTAGATGACCTAGCCCATATAATTTTATCTTGACAAAATTTAAATTAAATCAACAATGAATACCCAAAAATCAAATCAAATTTATCAACGAACATCAAAATTCAAAAACGAATAAAAATTTATCAAAATACAAACTCGGATGCAACAACTATCATCAAGATTCAAAATTCGACAATCATCCATCAAAATCAATAAATACAACTCAATTCAACAATATTCCATCAAATCAAATTCAACAACAGAAAGTAAAAATAAATTAAATCAAGGAAAAAAGAGTTTTCAAATCGGAGTTAAACAAGATTCTCAAGGGTCGTCCCAGGAATCTCTCAAGGGATCCTAATTGTGATTGAGTATCTTCAAAAATATATCCTAATCCTACTGCAGGCTGTAGTGGTACTCTAGTTCGAATACCACTACACAAACTCGACCTGCATGGGCCACCACTAAAAATGTGTCACGACCCGCACCCACTGTTAGGGTACGAGAACGTAACTACGCCCAGCCTACGCCGCAGTGTCGGCGGTAGAACGATGTCCTAGGTCACAACATTTAACAATATAATGCTAAGCAGTTTATACTCCCCGAATGGGGGTGACATAGCAGATACAGACTCAATCACATCTAAGGTAGAGCATGATAAGGATAGATAAAACATGAAATCCAAAGAGATACAAGAGATAGAAGTCTAAGTGTCTAAGATACAAAAACCCAGAAATACACCTCAACTCAAATACAATAATCCATAAAGTAAATACAACTCCAGACAATTGAAATAACTATATAAACAACCTCTAATGTGTCTTCTCTAGGCTAGCAGGCAACCTCCAAGCTATCTGTAAAATTTATCAACAGGTCCAGTCAGGACAGGAGCGAGCACATTACATCTCAACAGTTCATAACAGGTTAGAAAATATAATCATACAGTAAAGTAAGATACAGGTACTGAAAGAAATGTTGTATGTAAACAGAGAGAGAGCTGTAATAGAAATATCTACTATAATAGAGAACTAACATGTGGCTAGTGAGTCAGAGTACAATATAGACATGTAAATGGCATAGAAGATTCTGATGCTACACTATGGAAGAGATTCTGATGCTACACTACTTGGGTAGTATTCACATGTCTATTTCTACTCCCCCGTACCCTAATCAATACACAAGGATCCAACCAGGTTATGTTATGATACTATGTACAGCCCCCGAAGGGTGGTAGCCCCCGAAGGGTGGTAAGCCTCCGAAGGGTGGTAGCCCCCGAAGGGTGGTACATAGTAGACCCATAAATGGGATAAGGATTCCAGGAAGACTCTGTGATCATAAGAGTATATGTCACAAGTGATCGAAGAACCAACGAAGCATAGTGATACGCCATGTAAGTAAAACGCACAGAACATGTAGTACCCGATGCTCCCTAAGGATAACATCTTAAGAAGGGATCCATATAGTACCAATCCGTGTGACCAACGTGACAGTACAAGTAAAGTAATCTAATGTAGAAAATAATTCTAAGCAGGATATGAAATGATCAGAGAATGTACTCGTCTTGATAACCTGAACAGATGATAAGTACAGGGGGGTTCCACTGAAGCCACAGAGTCCTATTTAAAGCAACACAGGTTACAAGGTGTTCAAGTTGTAATAAAAGAATTTCTACAGGCAATCTATATTATTCTATGTTCTTCTAAGTCAAAATAACTCTAGGTCAACTCCGGTCAATAATTTAGTCAAACTAGGTCAAGTATTGACCTACAGTTGACTTTGGGTCAACTGGTCAACTATGGTCAAACAGGGTCAATTCTAGTTTAATTATTAAAGATATAAAGTGCACTTCGTTATTCATACGTCGAAACTTACGACACGCAAATCGAGATAAGAATATCAATGGTAAGGTTGATAATCTTGTTATAGTGATCCACATGTTCATCTTGTCAATTTTAGCGATGTGAGATCACTGGAATTGACTGATCTCAGTTTCGTTGTACTAATCCCGAAATACGAACATTATAAGAATTAATTATTAATTAATTATAAAAAGGCTAAACTCAGAGAAATTATCAACAAACATTGTCGGACGATGAAATGAATATTGCCAACGTGTCCAGAATGGTCAAATTAGCTAGGATAGCCTACCCATCGGTCCAATTTGGACACAAGGGCAAAAAGGTAATTTCGGATCAAAACGGTATCCGTGTCGGAGCCGTTTTGCACCGAAAAATGTGCAAGAAAAATAAGTCTATAAAATATAACAAATTATATGTCCACGAAACCAGAATGACGATACGAATCCAACGGTATCTCCAGAATTGGATTCTGTTGACCCGATCTCAATTTGGTCCGTTGACCAGAACTTGGAATTCCGGTTTGCACGAAAATGCGTGCCGGAGCCAAAGTTCTTAAAACTTAGCAAACTATATGTCAACGAGTCCAAAATGATGATACGAACTCAACGGTATATCCGGAATTGGATTCCGATGAGCCGATCTCAAAATGACCCGTTGACCCGGATATTGGTATCCGACTTGCACCGAAATGCATGCCGGATCCAATGTCCACCAAAACCTAGCAAATTATATATCAACGAGTCCATAATGACGATACGAACTCAACGGTATATTCGGAATTAGATTCCGATGAGCCGACGTCAAAAAGTCCCGTTGACCTAGAATGTGGGACCCACTTTGCACCGAAATGCGTGCCAGGGCTCACGTTCTCCAAATCTAACAAATTTTATATGAAAATATGCCAGAACGACGCCACGAGTCTAATGGTGGTATCAGAAATAAAATCTGGAGTCCCGTATTCAAAAATAGAATTTTATAAGTTGGAAATTATGAATTCGGACGGCCAACTTTGGCGTCGAATTCAACCAATCAAACAAGCTCACAATGAAACAAAACTGGAGGGGTAGTAAGAGGGTTATACCAGCTTCGCACAGGAACTGGTAGCACGCCAAGAGGAGCTACGGTGGAGGAGATACAAGCTGACGAAGTTGGCCCCGCAAAACTGTCCAAATTTAATACAATTTAAACGGTCAACTTGGTGGCCGGTTTTGATGTATCAAACGATAAAATTAACGGACGAAAATTGACATGAGTGAAGGTGGATATACCGAGATTGCGACGGAGCAAAGAAATCGTCGATCCAACAGTCGGATTACCGGAAAAATGTGCACAAAGTCGCTGCGACGAAGCACCAAAATGAACTCGATTCCGCGCGTCACGACGAGACGTCGTACAAAATGCAAGAATCGCCTCGACGGTGGGTCCCGGAGGACGGTGGCCGTCAGGGGACTGAGCATCGGAGCTCGCCGGAGGGTGGGGGTGCCCACGGCGGCCATACGGCGGCGCGGCGGCGCACGACGGCGGCCCGCGCGCGCGCACGTGCGCGCCTGTGCGGCTGTGCACTGCTGCTGTCGCGCGCTGGTGGCCAGCGAAGCGGCGATGGGGACTGCGCGGCCAAGGGCCGGCGGCGCGGCGAGATGGGGGTGGCCGTGCGACGGTGGAGGAGGTGGTGATGGCTGCGGTTGGTGGTGGTCTCGAGCCGAATGGAGGAGAGGAGGAGAAAAGGAGGAGGGGGAGATTGGTGCGGTGATGGCCGGCCACGGCCGACCAGGGTGGCCGGAGCCATGGCCAGAGGAGGTCGGGTTTGCCATGGAGAGAGGAGGTGGTGAGCCATGGTGGTGGTGTCGGGTGTTATTGTGTTTTGTTGCTGTTGTTGTTTTGTTTGCTTTGTGTGGGAATAGTTTAGGAAAGGAGAGAGAGAGAGAGGATGATAATAATAATGAGTGAGAGAGAGAAAAAGAGAAAAGTTTTCCATTGGAGTTAGGGCCGACCATGTGGCTGTGAGATGTTGGGGAGTTGATTTGTAGGAAATAAATGGATGAGATTTAATTAGAGGGGAATCAATGGCTAGGATCAAATAGCTAAAAATGGGGGTCATTCCAATGGATTAAAATCAATGGAAATTTTCCATTAAATATAAAAAATAGGTAGAAGAGTACTTGATATTTTTGGGCAAGAAAATATGAGGGTGTCATGATGGAGAATAACATGGAGCTGGGCTGGACTCGGTGGAGCCGGATTGGATCAATATCAGACATTATGCAAAAATTGAATTAAAATTAGACGTTGATGATCATGGGTAAATAAGTAGCACATGGGAATTCCAATAAATGGGACAAAAGTGGCGGACGGATAGTAGGCTCAAAGTGGGCCATGTCCATAATTGGGGCTGACAGGTTTTGGTCGACAGGGGACCCACAAATCAAGTTGGAAGATAAATGTGACACCGTGGGGCGAAATAAAATCGGGTCACGTGTCGAGAAAGTTGTGCGAAGGAAATGGAGCACAAGATGGCATGTCTGAGTGGGACACGAAGGTCATGGGTGACGAGCGTCTCGAGTAGATCTTGCATGAGAAGTTGGTTTCAAGAAACTGACTGGTCTTGCGCTCCCAAATTAAAAGTCACGGTAACGTGCTAATAATGATCAAGGAAAAGAGTGGGAAAATTAATTATTGATCAAATGGTCTAATTCGACCAGAAGTTCTGCGAAGCAAAAAGAGCACAAGGGAACAAGTCTGAGTGGGACATTATATACCATCATGAAGGTAATCATGTCCACTCCAAAACTCGTGAAGAAGATTTCCAGAGTTGAACATCCCTGACACTCCAAATATCAAAGGCACGAAAAAGTACACTTAAAGAAAAATAACAGAATAAATTATTTATCAAAACCAATCAATCAGAAAATAAAATAAAATGAAAAAAAATCAACCCGAAATTCAGGGTGCTCACACCAATGCCTTCTCAACCTGATGATACACAGGAAGAAGGACATGATGTACCTCCGGAGAATACGGCTGATAGGATAGGTCGCCTCAATCTTAGAGAAGTTGAGCGTAGAAATTATCGACGGGATGCCATGGGAGGTAGATGAAATTGTGATAAATTGTAACAAGATGATTAGTACATTTTCTTCTATTATGTCGTAACAAGATAAAATTATTCTCTTGGCTGGTTAGTACATTTTCTTCTATTATGTCCTAATCCATTATAATTGCTACATCGAAGATTTCTTGTCTCTGAATCATTGGCAATGATACGGTTCTTCTTTGGTCTTCCAGCTTTGTGTCGTAATTTTGGTACTCAAATTTTTCCTCTAACCAGGACACTTTGAAGATTGTAGTGAACTGCAATTGGCTCCAAGTGCGACTCGTATACGCTTCTCAATGCTTCTTTAGAAAAAATAGCAGGATAATAATTTTCAATATTAATTTTTAAAAAATTACACGCAAAACATGCATGTACACATGGAATGCAAGTATGATACCACCTTAAACATGAACAATATTTTTCTTCTAAACGAACAACATATGTTCTATGTGTTTCATGATCTGCTATTTCAAATATATAACTATCAATACTCAGGACTTGCAAGTAGTGATGTCCTCTGTCGATAAGAGCCATTGTTTTTAACATCTTCGGACAATAATTTGTTTCAAGCGATTCAACATGTTTTCGATTTTTTTCCTAAAGTATTATAATCTTGGCACGGATACCATCAAGTAATGTTGTTATTGGTTTATCACACAAATTTTTTATCCAGTTATTGAAGCATTCAGCAAGGTTAGAGGTGTTAATATCTAATCTAGGACAAGGTGCATAAGCCGTTATCCAGTGTGCTAGAACACGTGTTTCATCACCTTCTACTCCAATGATCCATTTATACACATCGAAATTTTTAGCTTTAATTCTTTCAAAACAATAATTTGCATCTACTTCATTATAACATTTGCAAGAGAATCTAATCTACATCGAAAATGTTTCAATCTATCTACTGATTTCAAGTTTTGTTTAAAATATTGAATGCAAAAAAAATGAGGCGATTATGGAAAAATGGCACGCATAGCATTTATCAACCCTTTTTGCTTATCAAAAATAAAAAAAATTCTATTCCATGCATCAAAATATTGATCAAAAGATGTTCTAAAACAGCCTAAAAACCAGCTCCAAGAATCAGAGCTTTCACTTTCAGCCACGACATAAGCAATTGGATATAATTGATAGCTAGGATCATGAGCACAAGCAATAAATGAGATGCCCCGATATCTATATGAGAGAAAAGTAGCATCAGTACTAATCACAGGTAAACTTCCCTTTAAAAATCCATCAATGCATGCCTTAAAACATATAAAAATTCTTTCAAAACTATTGTGTTCATTAGTCTTTATAAAACATCTGCTACCTGGATTTGTCTCGATAATTGTGGAAGCATATCGTTCAAGACCACCGTTTATTATCGATATAATTACCATTTATTTCAGATAAAGCAATCTCTCTAGCTTTCCAAGATTTTGAATATTTGATACGTATTCGATGTTCTCTGTATATATCCTTCATAACATGTGATGGACTATACGACTGGTCATCTCTAATTTTATTAAATATCTTATTCTTAATCCATACAGTAGTAGCTAATGGATGACTACCTGTTGTAAGTCCACATAAGCAAATATGTCGATTTTGTAACATAGTAAAAACAAATGTCTCGCTATTACCAATAGATTTAGCGTATACCCTCCAATAACAACTAGATTCGTTACATTTATATATAATCTTGTGAGCATTAGTAGTCGAACAAGCAAAATTATGCTTAATTGCTATGTCACTAATTAAACTTCTAAATTTAATACAATTTTCAAATTGTCTCCCAACAAATAATTCAGGAGTATCAACGTTATCATCAATATTATCAAATGCATCATCTACATTTTCAACTAAATCATCACTACTGGAATCATTGTCATTACCTTCATCTACTGTATTTTCTTCTTCAGTGGCAAAAATAACTTGATGAGAAGAACTAGTACCCAGACGAAAATTAGTAGTTTCATTATTAGGAGCACGTCTACTACTTATATGAGGGGGTGCTGGAGTAACAAAAATACTAATATACGGTGATGATACATTAATTTGAAGAATAAAGGCCCATGCATGATCACTATTTAAATTTATACAATTAGAAGCAAAAATATGCACTAATATAAATTCATCAAAATCAATAGAAAAATGTTCAGTCAATAAATTAAGTAAACTACTAAACGTAATATTTCTATCCACTATAACAACTTCAGTTAAACCCCCTTCATAAGATAACCCATTTAGGACGCCTCCAAGCGAGCATAGAAGAGTTATACTTTGACTCATGTTGGTAGGAAAAGACGAGCCTTCTACTTCTTCCGAAAGAAATGGGAAATAGAAGAGGAAGATAGGAGCCTTCTACTTCTGAAAGAAATTGGAGATGAAGAGGAAGGTATTGAAAAAATTGATAGTGAGACTACCAATTTATAAGAGTAAGAGCCGTTGTAAGAAGATATAACCGTTGGAGTAAAATTTATAGCCGTTGGAGTAAAATTTATAGCCGTTCATATAGCCGTTGGGGTGGAGAAAAAACACAAACTAAAACACAAAACCGCACTGAGCCTCCACTGCGTGCCACGCGTCACTAGGCGCGTGATTTCCGCCAGACTGTCTGGCGGAATGTTTTCATATTTGCAATTTTCCCAAACATGTTACCCTCCACACAATTTCTTCAAACTTCGTTACTCTGGCCTGTTTGGTAAACGTGAAGTGGGAATTGGATTTGGATTTCATGGATTTGGGTGTGGAATCCATGGATTTTCCTGTAGCTCCAGTTACCAAAAAGTGTTTGGTAAAGTGGGAATTTAGCATTGGATTTGGTTAAAATCCAAATCCATTGTTTGGCTAGACAACTTGGAATCCGGATGAGTATTTGCACTTTACATAATAATAATAATAATAATAATAATAATAATAATAATAATAATTAATAATAATATTATTATTATTATTATTATTATTATTATTATTATTATTATTATTATTATTATTAAGTAGTATCATTAATAGTATTATTATTATTATACAATAATAATAATAATAATATTATTATTATTATTATTATTATTATTATTATTATTATTATTATTATTATTACTATTATTATTATTATTATTAAGTAGTATCATTAATAGTAGTATTATTATTATTATACAATTATATTATTATTATTATTATTATTATTATTATTATTATTATTATTATTATTATTATTATTATTATTATTATTATTAAGTAGTATTATTAATAGTATTATTATTATTATACAATAATAATAATAATAATATTATTATTATTATTATTATTATTATTATTATTATTATTATTATTATTATTATAATAATATTATTATTATTATTATTATTATTATTATTATTATTATTATTATTATTAAGTAGTATCATTAATAGTATTATTATTATTATTATACAATTATATTATTATTATTATTATTATTATTATTATTATTATTATTATTATTATTATTATTATTATTAAGTAGTATTATTAATAGTATTATTATTATTATACAATAATAATAATAATAATAATAATAATAATAATAATAATATACAATTCCGAATCCAGCCCACTTCCTCTCCGCGGGAAAGGAAGTCATCCAAGCTCAAATCACGTTTTTGGATTCCAAAAGTTCAAAATCCATGCACAAATCCATTCCTCAACCAAACACATGATTTGAGCTTGGATCCATTCCTCAACCAAACACATGATTTGAACTTCCAAGCTCAAATCCACTTGAAGTGGGAATCCAAGCCCACTTCAAGGTTACCAAACAGGCCCAGTAAATTTTATGTATGTTTTATAGTGTATGGATATGAGACGTTGGAGTTTGCCAAAGTTCAATAAATTGCAAGATATTTTTCAAATGTTTATATTGTTTTACAAAATTGTTTATGCAGTTTTAATTAAAATGATAATTGAAAATTAATGAGGATCTAATATTTGAATATTATTATAAACCATTTTTTTCCCTAATTTTGACATTTCTATACAAATATGTAAAGAGATAAAAGCAACGTAAAACAATTATATTTTTTGTAGAAACTTTTACGTCAAAGCGATAGAAAAGCAAAAAATATAGTTTACCTAAAAATAAACAATAAGTTTTGGTAATCTTCATTTCTCAGAGATAATTTTTAGAAAAAGTTTTATTAATCTTCATTTCTCAAAGATAATTTTATGTCTTTTGTTTAGAAGCTCCAATCTCATTTATATAAAGCTCAGTATAATTGGTGTAAAAGTTCTTGCTGGATAGGTTCTATTCTGTCCAGCAATATCGATTATCTTTTTGGAGTTATGTCTACTGCGTATGTAATTCAATCCTTATTTCATAGTTTAGTTAGAATGTTTTCACTAATTATTATTATTATTATTATTATTATTATTATTTATTTATTTATTTGATAAGTTTACAACTCAGAAGGAATGGGAGATTAAGACAAAATAATTGCTATCATTATTGTTACTAGTATGGTTAGGACGAGCACCAATCAACCAACTCTAGCCAATCTGAAATCAGTCCTACCTAGCCCCCGGCTCCGTTTGGTTCACTGTAATGTAATCGTAATCACAATATAATCAAATAAAAATATATTATTTTTATTTGATTATATTACAATTACGATTACATTACAGTGAATCAAACGATGCCCTAGAGTTGCTAGAATGGGACAGTATAGTCGTACACAAATTTTTTGTATTTCTAAATATTGCCGAAGTAGAATTTACATGTAGATTTTACACGTGGATTCTAATCCTATAAGGAGGGAGAAAAAAAATTCTACCCTCATGCATCTGCATCAACATTATATAAACCCAGCCTTGGATCGGTCTTTGGGTCCAAATAACACCTCCAACTTGGAGACAAGCTAGTTCTCCTCAAGACCTGGAGACGAGACAGTTCTCTTCGAGATCGAAAATGCTTGCTATGACTCAGGGCTGGTCAAGAAATAAGTCTGACAAGACTTCGGACTTGGATAACTTTTTTTCTGTTTAGAATCCTTCAAACCCAAACGTGACCCGCAAGAGAGAAAATAAACCTGTTTAGGACAACCCAAACCCAAACACACACACCCGGGCGGCCCGGCTGTGACTACACAATCAAACTGTAAATGCGAAAAGGCACCAACTTGCAATACAAATGCTAAGTTTACTACCAAATAATCTTTCTTACAACATCATCCACCCCTTACATATGGGTCCCATCGGATTCCACCACCTGCTACATAGGCTCCATCCGATTCCACCACTCACTCCCCTCTTCCAATCGAAATCCGACACGTGGCCGATTGTACGAAGGTTGTAAGACCATCTCCAATGGGAGTTTCTATCTTCCCTATTTCTATGGAAGAAATCCATTTTAGAAAAAACTTCTCCCAATGGTGATTTCTATCATCATTTTTATCCTATGTGGCAATGATGTAGAAACTCTACAGGATGGAAACTTTACCTGTAGAAACTCTCATAGAAATTCTTCTATCTCTCATGACAATTATTATTGGGCCCCACACCATTAAATTGGTCCTTTTACTATGTGACACATACGATAGAAATAGAGAACCATTGGAGAGCATTTTTGTATGCCTACAATTTCTATATAGAAACTCTTCCAACTAGAATAAAAAGTAGGAAAAGAACTCAATTTTAGAAATCACCATTGGAGATGGTCTAAACATTGGTCGTAAGCATAGCAAAGCTCTATCCAATTAGGATTTGTCATCCAAACAGTCAACTAAGAGCAACTGGTAGCCATTCGAGGTATCTTCTCACAGTTTGACTCTGCCGACTCGTTTCGCAATTTCGAGTTCGTCGCACAACTAAACATGCAACGCGCATACTTACGCGCGTCTGCCCCGACCCCTTCCTTCCTTCCCTCGTAAAATTTTCCACCTACAAAAACTCGGACGCTCTCCCTCTCTTTACAATTAATCCACACACAATCGACACAATCGACGACAATGGAGCTGTTCAAGTCGGCGAAGGCTGTCCGGCTGAGGAGCCACCACAACAAGTACCTCCTGGCGGAGGAGGACGAGGAGAACGTGCGCCAGGACCGCAGCGGCTCCTCCCGCAACGCCCGGTGGGCCGTCGAGCTCGTGGACGGCTCTCCCGGCCTCGTCCGCCTCAAGAGCTGCTACGGGCGGTACCTGTCGGCCTCCGGGGAGCCGTTCCTCCTGGGCATGACCGGGCACAAGGTCCTCCAGACCAGCCCGGCCCGCCCCGACGACTCCTCCGTCCAGTGGGAGCCCGTGCGAGACGGGTTCCAGGCCCGGCTCAAGACGCGGTACGGCCGCTTCCTGAGGGCCAACGGGGGTCTGCCCCCGTGGCGGAACTCCGTCACGCACGACACCCCCCACAGGACGAGCACGCAGAGCTGGGTGCTGTGGGACGTGGAGATCGTCGAGGTCATGAGCACGCAGCAGGACGGTTGTCGTCGGACGCTGCCGCCGCCTCCTCCTCCTAAGCCTAGGCCGCCGCTTGATGTCGATTCGTCGCCTCGGTCTACTCTGTCGACTGCTAGCACCTCGTCGCCGAGGCTGTCCACTGAGGTTGGTCCGGATCAACACGCTTTCTCGAATTGATGTTATTTTTCCTAGCTCCAGCTTGAAATGAAACGGTCTCGATTGTTTTTTTTTTATTATTATCATAATTTGATCTCTAGTCCCGAACAGTTGTATGAATTTGAAAATCCTGCAATTAGTTAAACTATTTAGCAGTAGAATCAAGGACGGAACTAAAAATTCGAACAAGATGGACTCAGCTCTTACATGATTCCGTCGAGGCGACGCAGATACTTATCCATAGCTACTTTTATGACCATTCCCCAATTGTTCCAAAGTTCTTCAATCTAGGGTGACAATGATTCAGGACAGGTCGCAATTGTAGAATCGTCCCAGTTTATAGCCGGGTCACACTAGGGCCGGTCCAGATTCAGAGAGTTGGATTGTTCTATTCGAAACTAATTTTGGTTGCCTTTGATTTTTATTGTGGATCAATCTTAGATGGTGGACCGTGACTCCGAGCTCTTGTGAAATTATGTTGAACCTGGAGTTGTCCTAAACATAGGAGGTTGTCAAAGTCCAAAGTTTTGTCTGACTTGCTCCTAGGCCGGCCCCGATGACACTCGCAATGACACGGTCGATACTAGTCCAAATTGTATCGCAAGTGTTACCCTTCCTTTTGTTGAATGGCAACGATCGACTAGCCACGTCGAAGCATGTATGTGTATGGCTAATGCTGACTAATATTGTTTCTTTGTAAGTACTGATTCCAACATATTTTCCTTATCTAAAGAATTGTGGGTGGGGCACTCTTGAGTCTTGACTGATCTTATATAGACATAGAAGGCCTAAAGTTTTTGAGGTACTAAACTTTTCTATCTAGCAGATTATAATAATTGTGGTCACCCCTACATACAAGGGAGGAGTGATGATAATGGGAATTTCTGAATGGGTAGGGAGTTTGGAATACTCTCTTTGTTCATCGTAGTTGTAGTATGTATTTCCAAATACTCGAGGGAGTGTGGTGGCACAGCTTAGGCGGACCCAGCATTTCAAGTTCTTAGGCGGGGACAAGATTCGAACCTGCAATCTTCAAGTCATGAGCCTGATGAGTCGACCAATTCCTCTACCCCGCTTGCTGCTGCTATAGGTTGGCAGCGTTATTCAGTCTTCGAGACCCGGGGAGGGCGGCAACTTCACTTAAGAGGTAGCGAGACTGACCACAATTGCAGGAATCGGTTCGACTCTCTTTCATTTTTGGTAGGAAAGTGAAATTCGTTTAGTACGAGATCGCTTCACACCTCGCGGTGCTTACACCTCTCGCCTATCGAAGTTCTGTTTAGCAAATGTCTTTTTTTTTTTTAGATGTCCGACGATACGCACGAGACTTTGTACACGCTGCATTGCATGTTTGTTGGGCCGACTGTCCCTCAACTCCTACCAAATAAATGGAAAGAATAATACGTCCATGTGGCTTGATCCAGTGATCTTTTGCCACGCAGTCAGGATCTTATACCTCTCCTCGGTAATCACAAGGGTCACTCGAGTTCGATATAGAAACTAATATATGCCTCCATTCTTTTTAATAATTAGCAAATATACTCATTCTTTTCTATGGAAGAAATAAAATTTTAAAATATACTCCCACTATTTAACCAAAATTTTGGCTGATTTACAAAAGGAATAAAACATTTGTTAGTTTTTAAAAATAGTGGGAATATGTGTTAATTTTTGTAGTTTGAATGGTAACATTTCCTAAAATATTCCTAAAACTAACTACACCAAGACAAATACTCCTCCAACTAAAGGCTAACTTAACTCGATCAGCCTCACACTATAATATAGTTCTCGATAATGTTCGCTCCAACCTCCTCTTCTTCGAAAATCCTTGTCGACATGTAATTTTTCAAGTCGGCAAAGACCGTCCGACTGAAGGGCCACCACAACAAGTACCTCCTGGCCACCGCGGACGGGGAGCAAGTGTACCAGGACCGCAACGGCTCCTCCCGCAACGCGCGGTGGTCCGTCGAACTCGGCAAGGGCTCCCCGACTGTCCTCCGGCTGAAGAGCTGCTACGGTCGATACCTCACCCCTTCCCGTGAGCCATTCCTCTTCGGCATCACTCCAAATACATCGAGACACACCGAAAATAGATATCGTGTCCGTATCATCGTATCCATATTGTGTCATATGCATCTAGAACATATGTGGATAACGAGAACGAGTCCTTGATGATTGGAATCACTATATGCTAGGAACATGTAGATGCTCAAAGAAGGGACAAGAGTATGGAAAGTTGACTAACTTGAATGGATGTACATCTAGGAAGCACGAACACACAAAATTTCTCAGTCGTGTGTAGGACATAATCCGGACACTACATGATGTATTAGGACATATACATACAAAATAGGTGCTCTGTCTATCTCACCGTGTCCTTTTTATGTCATATCACATCCGTGTCCATGCAACATGGACATATGATAGGTAGAACAAAAACTTTTGTGAACTCTGAGAAGAAAGATTCAAACAAACACGAAGATTTACGAAAGAAATCAGTACATGCTGATGTTGTTCCTTGGCTTAATGCTGCAGGAACTAGTGTTGGATATTGGCCATCGTCAACTTAATCTTGACATGGCTTGGTCTTTACTGAAAGTCTGAGTTTCTTTCTATTGGTATAGATTACCAGCGATCGAAAAACAACAAAAAAAAAAATGCCAAAAAACGCCAACAGAAAAATTCCAGTGTATTGTTAAGTGCCAGATGTTGAATAAGCCTTTGAATGGTTTGTACTACGGGAGCGTTTGGTTTATTCGATTTCAACCGAACTGAAATAGTCAAAAGCCGAACAAAATAAAATTCTAAAATACAAACCCGAAATATAACGAAAATTAGCCAAAACCAAAACCGAACCGAACCGAATAATCAATTTGGTTTATTCGGTTAGAATATTTCTATTGTTTAATGGGTCGGATCCGAAGTTGGAATCGTGATTAAATTATATTAAAAGTTAAAAGTTTTTGTACACAACATTTGTTATATTTCAAAGTTGTGCCAAAAGTTGGAGTAGTTGTTAAATCATTAAAGTAGAACTTCATAACATATACATATAAGGGTGCGGCTATCTGCATCCAACTAGTTACTAAACACACCCCAAATTTTTTTTTCTTATTCTACCCTTCCCCACTTAGCACACTCCCCTTCCCCCTCCGACTTCGCCGCCGCCTTCACCGGTCCCGCCTCCACCGGCCCCGCCTCCCCTCCTCCTCCTCCCTCCTCTCCCTCCTCCCGCTGACCCCTCCTCCTGCTCCTCCCGCCGACCCCTCCTCTTCCTCGCCCCGCGCGGCCTCGTCCCCTCCACTCCCACCCGCGCACCTCCGATGTCGTCCTGCTCCTCCGCGGGGGCCTCGTCCTCGCCGGAGGAGGTAGAGGAGGGAGAGACGGGAGAAGGAGGGGAGGCGGGAGGAGGTGGCAGTGACGGGAGGGAGGCGGCGGCGAAGCCGAAGGGTAGGGAGTGGGAGAGGAGGAGGAGGAGGAGGAGGAGGGGAGGCGGGGCCGGTGGAGGCGGGACCGGTGAAGGCAGCGGCGAAGTCGAAGGGTCGGGAGGGGGAACGGGGGGTGTGCTAAGTGGGGAGGGGTAGAATAGGAAAAAAAAATTAGAGTGTGCTTAGTAACTAGTGGGATGCGGATAGCCGCACCCTACATATAATTGTTGTTTTCAAACTATATACATTTTTAATCACAATTTATTCATAAAATTAAAAATATTTACATAGTACCACAAGTCTTATTCGATTTTGGACCGAAATCAAGATCCAAAATCAAAATCGAATATTTTTTTTTAATATTTTAAAATTTGATATCTCAAACTCAATTTCTTATTCGGTTCAGTTAGATTCAATTTTCGGTCCAAAATCCTATAATGCACATTCTAAGACATCTACCCCTTGTTAGCAATCACCCGAATAAAACTCGTATTATACACGAATTTATTCGTATCTTTCATAAACGTATAATACTTGCGTATTTTTGACAGATCCAAATCAGTACATAAATTTTAAGCATGCAAAATTTTAAACGTGTCCTATATAGATTATTGAAAATTCGGCACAAAAAACGTGCTGGGAACTTGTTTACTTAACCAAATTTAAAAACATATTTAAGAATGTGAAGTTTCTAACCTCAATATTTCTATTTTTCGAATTTTTGATCAAATTTTTAAATGTATTTTATTTGCACTTAGTCAATTTATACTCATACTTTTGCCGTCCTGAATTTTTTTTATTTGCCGAATTGCTAACAAGGCATCTACCTAAGACAAGGATCCGTACTAGACCTAAAGCTTAGGACCCAACTACCCATCAAAACTACCCTACATTTCCTCCCTCCCTCTCCCTTTCTTCACCCACCAAACAAAAATCAAATCTTGAAAATCCCCAAAAACAAGAAAAAAAAAACAAAAAAAAAAAACAAAAATCAAATCATTCTGAAAGAGAACAAAGGAGAAACAACGCCAATGGAGCTATTCAAATCGGCCAAGGTGGTCCGGCTGAAGAGCCACCACAACAAGTACCTCCTCGCCGACGACGACAAGGAGCACGTCGTCCAGGAGCGCAATGCCGCCTCCTCCCGCTCCTCCCAGTGGACAGTCGAGCTCCCGGAGGCCTACTCCGACAGGGACACGTCGGTCCTCCGCCTCAGGTCCTGCCACGGCCGCTACCTCACCGCCAGCTCCGAGCCCTTCCTCCTCGGCATGGCGGGGCGGAAGGTCGTCCAGACGCTCCCCCGCCGCCTCGACTCGTCGGTCGAGTGGGAGCCGGTGCGGGACGGGTTCCAGGTCCGGCTCAAGACGCGCTACGGGCAGTTCCTCCGCGCCAACGGGAAGATGCCGCCGTACCGGAACTCGGTCACGCACGACATCCCGCACAGGACATCCACGCAGGACTGGGTGCTGTGGGACGTGCAGGTCGTGGAGCTGAGGGACGAGGGCCCGCCCCCGCAGCCGCTGCTGGTGGCGCCGGGGATGGTGGATTCGGTCGCGTCGTCGCCAGGGTCCTCGCCTAGGATGCTGAGGGACGAGGTATTGAGATTCGTTGAATTGGTGAAGTTATTGTTTTGGTTGATGCTAGGGATCAAGATGTAGGAGACTGTTACGAGTTTTCTTTATTATTAGTAAAGAATTTGGAGAAAGTTTATAGCTTTCTTTGTTAGGATCAACTAGGAATCAAGAATTAGGAGAAAGTTTCTGGCTTTCCTTGTTAGGAGTCGAGAATTTAGGGGAAAGTTTATAGCTTCGTTTGTTTGGATTAACTATGTCGCATGGACATGAATACGACATGACACAATGTCGACACAACGACATACGAACCACACATTTTGACATGGCCGCCAGGTCCTTGCCGAGGAGTGAAGTAATCAGTTTATGAGTAGTTCATAGCTTCCTTTGTTGGGAGTGAAGAATCCTTTGTTAGGAAATGTGTTGCACGAAAACAGACACAGTACGGACACTCCATATAGTTATGGATTTCTGGAGCTTTTGAATGCAGGAGGATAGCTACATGG
Source organism: Iris pallida (assembly GCA_029216955.1). Taxonomy (NCBI): domain Eukaryota; kingdom Viridiplantae; phylum Streptophyta; class Magnoliopsida; order Asparagales; family Iridaceae; genus Iris; species Iris pallida. The sequence continues at coordinate 3,477,611 of JANAVB010034616.1, read as the reverse complement.
TTGTGTTTGAGAAGTATATAGGATGTCTAATCATGTTTCTGTTTATCCTTTTTGAATTTGTATTGGTATACTTTGCTCAAGCTTCCTTTGTTTTTATTTATTTTTGCAGATTGAACTTAAATGCACAAGGATAGCTATAGAAACTATAAATTGAATCGATTCTCGTTGTAGTTACAGAAATTAGGTGATTCTTCGACCAGACTCACTTTCTTGAATTTGCACTAGTTTTGTTGTTCTTTATCTTGTTTGGTTGCTGAAAACTGAAGAAAAAAGAGGAGGAGATAATTTTCTCTCTGATGGGCTTTCTTAAATTGATAGGGGTTATGTTGTAGTTACTAGTTATACGTTTTTGATGTTGTTCTTTGTTGAGGTACTCACTAGCTTCAACTTTTAGTTCCAAAGTTTTGCTCTCTGAGTGTTCTTGAACATTGTTACATCATATTTAATATTGTTTTCAGTGTTCTTCTGTTTGAGTCCATATCAGCTTGCTTTGTTTGGTTGCTGTAAGCAAGAAGCAGTTGACTTTTTTCGTTATGTTTTTGTTTTTGTTTTATTTATGGAATTATTTTGGACTTGAATGTGGGAAGATAGCCATAGAAGTTGCATTTCCTTATAGTTTTCTGCCTCCAGAATCAGAAATTGTACTTGTAGCCAAGAACTTCATGTGGTATCATATTCGGATATTCCTATTTCTTTATTGTGTCTCGAATAATAGATTTAATCTCAATTTTGGATCGAGTGGCTTTAAGCAAAGTGAGGATTATAAAAGAGAATCAGGTGTCGCTTGCCTTGTTTGGCTCTACAACTAGGATCTAATATTAGTTAATTTGTTTCGTAATCCTATGAGTAAAGATACTAAACAAAGATGAGGTACTTGTCAGTGTGAATGTTACTTGTTCATATTTGGGAGTCATATTGAGCTTGATATTGGTTTTTCATGTTATTGAATCCATGTTTTCTTTGTTCAAATGCTTGTTTTTATGTTTTGATGGCGCATTTTTTGAGTTTGAGGGAGATTAGAATTGAGGAGGCAGTTGAGGTTGGTTTGCCTTGATTGGTTGTTGCAAGGAGCTGAGTAAGCAAATTAACAATACTAAGATATAGCATTAGGAATTATTTTGCTTTCTCTTACCCCATCTTTCTTCCTTTTTGTCAAATTTGGATGGGAACAGACCAAAATTCTGTATGGTCTCCTATTCCTATTCTTGTCTCTTACTTGAAAATGTAGTCATCTGTCCAAATTTTAGCCAAGGATCATAAAGCTGGGTGAGTTCAGTTTAAGCAAATACCGTACGATAGCAATAGAAATTGCATCCCCTCCTATTTGTTCTTTCATGAAGCAGGGATGGGGGTGGGTGGAGTTCACTTTAGTTTTTCAACTTGTGTTTTAAAAATTAGGAGTGTACATGACTCTAGGAAACTGAAAGAAAAGGAAAATAAGCGAAGAAATTACTTTCCTCGTTTGTTTAAAGTAGGTGCAGTACTGAAATCGGTATCGGACCTTTCCTATGAGTATCGGGATCGGTGGTATCGGTAGTATCGGCAGTTCTGGATCAGAGTATCAGATTGTTTGGTATCGGAAAACAAATAATTATTGATAAATTATTAACATTTTAGAAACTATATTTTATATATTTAGGCATAATTTTAAATATTTTCAGTGTTGTTTCTTATTAGTTTTGAAATTGAATGATATAGTAGTCACCCTTGCCGATTGGTTTAGATGCGATAGATAAGTTTTATTCTTTTATATGTTTTTACAACCTTACTACGCTTGATAAACAACAAGAGCAGAAGGATCGAAAGCGGGGTGAAAATTGTTGCTCATGTACATTTTCTTTGTATCAAGGATGTTTCCCCTAAATTCATGGCAATGTAGGATCTATATTTTTTATTATATCGGAAAGTCGAAGATCAATTTGCTCTTGTATCCCTATCACCTTAATTTCCACATCACTCTATGCATCTGAGTTGTATGCTAGATAGTAGGTTCTTGACTTTGTACAAGCTGTTTAATATTTCATCTTGCATCTATCTAATAACCTCATATAATCTTGCTTATGTGCGGCCACTATATTCTGTATTCATTCATCTCCTTGCATAAATTTGGTTGTGTTTCGATTGTGCTCCTCCTGTCTGGATTTTAATCTCATTTTCTCATATGGAGCTATATGTAGGTTTAAATACTATTTGTTGATTTCTCTGATGTTTAATTTTCATCCTTGAACTTGTTCGTTTGGTTGCAGTCCTCATCTTCACTCAGTGGCTCACCGCATAAGTCTGACGGTCGGACCATCTACTACGCGGTTGCAGAAGATGATGGAACTGTGGATAATTCCGGAGAGGACTCCTTCAGCTTCAAAGGAACAAGTGTTGCTGAATTGAGGGAGAAGCTGGAGGAAGAAACTGCTCTTAGCGGCATAATTGTGTGCTCAAGGAACCCACTTAATGGTAAACTATGTCCCCTTCGTTTGCATCTCCCGCCCAACAACAGTACGATGCATATCGTGGTGGTCCAGGCTTCTTCAAAAGGTCAGTTTCCTTGTTCAAAATTTCATATTGATGCAACTCAACCTCTTGGTTTGCAAAGTGCTAGATCATCTTACTTTAGTATTGTTCTTGACCTTTACTTTCGAGTATTTATCGGAGCACTACAAAAGTTACTCGGGGCTAGTTCAATATTGTGGAACTTTTACTCAGGGTAGCATGTTATTTACTAGGGCTGCCCCCCCCCCCCCCCCCCCCCCCCCACCCCTCAATCCTTTCCAAGCCCAAACGTTATAACTTACACACTCTCTCCCTCTCTTCAAAATCCCTCCAGCAATGGAGCCGGACGTGAGCATAGAAAGTGGATCCATGATCGGCATCCTCCCTGTGGGCGGCGTCATTCCTCCGCTACTCCTCACTTCCCATTCGACCGTCACCCGTCCAAGGAGGAGCTGGAAACCCTCACCGACCCGCTCTCTGTCGTTCGATCCCATTCGACGGCTCTGATCCCCTCCTCAACCCCCGACCGCTGCTGTTATCGTTAGGACTGTCAAAAAAATTGATAGTCCTATCTATAGGAGGAATGACTATCAATAATTTTGACAGTCTTAAAGATAACATGCTGTCAAAATTTTGACAGTCCTAGATAAAAACATAATTTCTTTAGACTTGTCAAAAATTTTAACATTCCAAGTATATTGGTATAACAGTCAAAAATTCTGACACTTGTAAAGAAAAAATTGGACATCCCCGAGTAAAATTTTTGAGCAGCAAACTTGTAAATAAATAAAAAATTAAACAGTCCCGAGTAATTTTTGTAGTGCCTTTATAAATATTCTTAACTTTGTACTAGATCCTTCAGTTTTAAATTGCTCTAATACAACCTTCTTTTTTCTCTCTTTCCCCAGTAGCCAAGAGTTTCAACAAGCCATAGAATTGCAATTGCTGTAGGAGAGAGCGATGAACAACTGCTGATTCCTCTTCATGTCAGCGCATTATACATTCTTCAGGCATTGTTGTCCACATTTTGGTCCATTTTGTTAATTCAACTGAGCATGGTAATTAGAGAGGTTAAGCTTTTGACATCAACCATCATCACCTAAGGATGTATGTATTTAATGAGAATGTCCAAAGGTGCTATTAGCCTCCCCATGTTTGATGTAAATAATACTAGAGAACTAAGAGGTTCATCAATATGAAATTTTTGTTGTTGTAGCAAAATGTTATTGTCGAATGTTAGACTGATCATTTGATTGGATATATTTTCTTTGTTCAGATTTTGAGTGTCTTTCTTTTTATGATTGACCACTGGGTGAAGGTTGTGTTATTTTATCAAACAATATATTTAAGTTTTTAACTTTTCAAAGTTCGTAGACCATCTCCAATGGTGATTTCTAAAATTGAGTTCTTATCCTACTTGGTATTGTACTTTAAGGAGATTTCTATCCTAGTTTGAAGAGTTTCTACATAGAAATTGTAGACATACAAAAATGCTCTCTAATGGTTCTCCATTTCTATCCTATGTGTCACATAGTAAAAGGACCAATTTAAAGGTGTGGGGTCCAATAATAATTGTCATGAGAGATAGGAGAATTTCTATGAGAGTTTCTACATGTAGAAATTTTCCTAGAAAGTTTCCATTCTACATCATTGCCACCTAGGATAGAAATGGTGATAGAAATCACCTTGGGAGAAGTTTTTTTTGATTTCTTTCATAGAAATAGGGAAGATAGAAACCCCCATTGGAGATGTTCTTATCATAGGAGTGATACAAGATCATAAGCACAAGATTTTGGTTGGCTGTTATGCACATGATTTTTTCCAATGGAGACAATATTGTACGACATATTATGTCAGGGGTTACTTGAGGGGAGCCTCCCGAATATTCTAGAATCATGTGGAATCTTTTAAAACTTACTTGAAAATTTTCAACCATTAGATGGATGTCATGGTGTATTCGGGCCGGTCCGGGCCGGCCCACGGTCCATTGTCTGCGGGCCAGACCGGGCTCGGGCCGGTCCAGGACCGGCCCAGAGAAATTTACGGTCCGGGCCAAGCCCGGCCCGGTTTTTGAGCAGCCGGCCCAGCCCGACCCACTAGACCGGACCCAGGGTGGGCCGGTCCGGGCTGAACCGGTCCACGGGCCGGGCCGGGCTTAGGTCGGTTCGGGCCGGTTGAATCGGACCGGCCCGGTTTTTTCTATATATATATATATTTTTTTTTTTTTTTTTACAGTTTCTTTTGTATTTTTTTTTCCTTTTTTAAACATTTTTCTTTTGTATTTTAATTTTGAAAATTTGTAACTTAATTTTAATTTAGAAAAATGTTTTATTTTTGAAAACTTTTAATAAAAATTTGTAGTACAAAAGTTTGTAATTTGAATAGTATAAGTTAAAAATGTTTATACAAATGTTTATACAAATATATACAAAAATGTTTATAAAATGTTTATACAAAAATGTTTATACAAAAATGTTTATACAAATGTTTATACAAAAAATGTTCATACAAATGTTTGTAATACAAATGTTGAATAGTATAATTTAGAAAAATGTTTATAAAAATGTTTATAAAAATTTATAAAAATGTTTATAATTTGAATAGTTTGTAATACAAATGTTTATACAAAAATGTTTATAATTTGAATAGTTTGTAATACAAATGTTTATAATTTAGAAAAATGTTTATAATTTGAATAGTTTGTAATACAAATGTTTATACAAAAATGTTTATACAAATATATACAAATGTTTATAAAAATTTATAAAAATTAAAAAAAAACATTTCTCCCTCTTCCTTTATCCGGGCTTGGGACCGGCAAATGCTTGTTTGGCATAGGCGGAGTTAAAAAATGTTTTTTTTAAAAAATAAAAAATAGTTTTTGAAAGTATAAGTTAAAATTTGAATAGTATAAGTTAAAATTTAAAATTTGAATAGTATAAGTTAAAAATAAAAAATAGTTTTTGAAAGTATAAGTTAAAATTTAAAATTGAAATGTATAAGTTTAAATGTACATACCTAATACCTTGCACCGTAGTCTCATTGTTGTTCGCCTTCATGCAATGAAAGCGATTCCAAATCCAGCTCGTGGACATCATGATCTTCTTCATATTTCAGGTTTTGTGTTCTTCTATCGGCTTTCATCCAATCTTGTACGCACACTATTGCTTCCAAGATATCGGGCTTCAAGCGGCTCCTCCTATCGCTCAACATCCTCGAACTTGCACTAAAACAGGACTCCGATGCTACCGTAGACACCGGAACCATCAGTAGATCACGTGCTATGTTAGAAAGCACAGAAAATCTCTTGTCGTGTCTCTTCCACCATTCGAAAACGGCGAAGTGATCTGGAGTCTCATCTTTGTCTTGATAAGAATTAAGGTAAAGAGACAACTCTTGAGTAGGTTGGGAAGATTGCTTTTGTTTCTTCCTTTGCAGTATGCGACCGGCTGCTGATAGCTTAGACGCCAAGCCGGAGCTACTACTAGCCCTCCCCTGAGTTGGTCGGGTCGGCGTTGCTCCTTCTTCGTACAGTATAACTAACCTGTCCAACGCAACTTTAACTTCTCCCTTCATGTCAGTAACGTCTATACCCATATATTCTCCATATCCATCTAATAAAACCTCTACGCCATCCAATTTGATTGTAGGATCAAATATGGAAGCCAAACAATATAAAAGAGGTACTTCACCCCAATATTTCTTGAATTTGGCTTCCATATTTCTCACCGCATATTCAAAATTTGGATAATCTCTATATTTAGAAAATAAATAAGACATGTTACAAAGTTCACGTAAAGCTAAGCAAGATGTGGGATAATAAACACCAGAAAGAGTTAGTGTAGCATTGTAAAAAACTTCTAAAAATTCACAAACACTTTCAGCTGCTACCCAATCATCAGTAGTAACTTGATAGTCAAAGGTGACATCCGAACTACAATAATATGTAATAGCACTCTTAAAAGGAATTGCAGATTTCAACATCAAGTAGGTGGAGTTCCACCTATTTGGTATATCCTTCACAAATCTTCTAAAAGTAATACCAAAATGTGCGCACGTGCATGCAAAACTTTGTTGTCTACTTGGAGACGAGTTTAGGTGGAGCAAGCATTGTCGCAGAGTGTCTAAATGGGAATCAAAAAAATTTAAACATTCTTTAACAACTAAGTTAATTATATGGCAAGCACACCTAACATGCATAAGTCTACCTTCTAAAATAGGCTGAAAAATTACTGACAAAGAAGACATAGCAGCATTATTGTTTGATGCATTGTCCAAAGAGATAGAAAAAATTTTAGGGTGAATATCATATTCACGCACGTGTCTTGAAATCTCACTTGAAATTACAGCGCCTGTGTGTGGACATTCTATAAGTTTAAGACAGATGATGCGTTTTTGCAACATCCATTGTGCATCTATATAGTGTGCAGTAATACAAATATAAGCATAACTCCACTTAGTAGTCCAAATATCAGAAGTAATAGCCAACTTACTAACATTTTGAAAATCCGCTTTCAAAGCGGCTTTCTGCTCGTTAAAGAGACGAATAGCCTCCTTTCGAGCTTGTTGCCTACTCACTTTAGTAAAGGAGGGGTTTAGAGAAAGTGATACATAATCTCGTAAAGATTCGCTTTCACCCGTCGTGAAAGGAAGTTCGTCACGAATAATATGTTTAGTTAATTCAGTTTTATGCCGAGCAGCTGAGTAAGTAAAGTTACCAATTGAAGAAGAACCGGTGGCGCCGAAGCTTATTTGGGTTTGGGACGCTTGAAGTGTGTCCTTCCCGTAGCAAGTGTCGTAGTGTCTGAATATGGTCCCGGTACCACCGCCCTTCTTCCATGCGTACTGGTTGCAACATTTCTTGCATTGCGCCTTGTACGGTTTTGGTTCACCCTTGGCATCTAAAACAAACGAACCATCAGGATTAGTTTCAAAAATTAAAGTAAAATAATCCCAATACTTAGACCTTTTTTTTCTTTTCAGGACGTTGGGTGGTAGTAGCGACTTCCGGAGGAGATGGTTGGAACCCCTCCGGAATCGGATTGGTGGCTACTTGCTCAGGTGGAATTTCAGTACCGTCAAAAAAAGTACTAAAATATTGGTAAGTCTGTCCAGCAAGATCAGGTGGGTTTGAACCTTCACCAGCCATATATAAAATAAAATAAAGTATACTACGTTAGAAGAAAGTAAGGGATTGAGAGGAAAATCGGGAAGCCGTAGAGCCGGAAAGGAGTTGGGAGGGAGATCGGGAAGCCGTAGAGCACCAGAGCACCGGAAAGGGAAAGCCGTAGAACACCAGAGCACCGGGGAGGAAAAGCAGTAGAACACCAGAGCACCGTAGAGAAATGTAGAAAATTTGTCAGGAATGAGTTGTGTTTGAAAAATGGAATTTTTGGCCTATTTATAGGAATTTTTCGAGGTTATTTTGGTAATTTTACGCCAAAAATGACCAAAATGCCCCTCCCAACGTTTTAATAACGGCTATATGGGAGGGGCAATTTTGTAAAAGAACCCCCCCTCCAACGGTCAAGAAAGCAAAAAAAAAAAAAAAAATCAAAAAGTCTCAACGGTCGGCTGGACTGGTCCCAGCGGGCCGGGCTTCGGGCCGGTCCAACCGGGCCTGGCTTCGGGCCGGGCCAACCGAAATTAAAAAAAAAAAAATTGGCGCGGGCCGGGCCGGGCCGGGCTCGGGCTTGGGGGGGGGGGGGGGGGGTGGGAGGGAGGCCCGACCCGACCTGTTCGGGAGTGGGGGGCTGGGCCGGTTCGGGCCACTGGCGGTCCGGGCCGGGCTTCAAGGGGGGCGGGCCGGTCCGGGCCTGGGTCGGGCTCGGGCTAAACCGGCCCATAATACACCATGAGATGGATGGTTGACACATGGCACAATTTTAGTCTTTTATGTAAGCCCTTGAGGTTATACAGTGGAGGATCTCATTTGTTTTTTATCACCCAAAAATTTGTAAACACTCTCGTACAGTAAAAAAAAAAAAAAAATTCAATCTCTCTTTTGCTCCACATTTTCTCATTCACATCTTAGCTATCTAGCAAAGCGTTAGAGGAAAGGCCTACACAGATTCGGATCGAGGGATTTAGATGAAAATACTATGTCTGTGACAAGTGATGTCATAGCAAATGTCGATTTGTGCCATGTCGACATCCGACGACGTCGAGATGAGACACGTGTCGCATAAGGAGAGGATTGCTAAGACCGACACGTGAGACAGGAGTAAGGAGCCTACATGCGGAGCATACACTTGTCTATCTTGCGGAATAGCTCACCCGGATCCCATACCATGTAAGCGAAGTATTCCCAGAAAATTGATGTTGGAAATTTCTTGATAACCGGCATAGCTCCAACACTAGCAGTGACTAGGAGAGACTGCAGCAGATTGGTGACTCTCTGCTCGTTGACCCGAACATGCAAATATGCGTATGGTCCTTCTTTCAATGATAGATCGTGATAAGAGCTTTCAGACTCCTCATCTTCTTCAACGACATCGGCAACATCTACAGGTTCAATTGCATCCTCGTCGAGATAATCGACGTCAAGATCAGCAACGTTGTTATCGTTCGAGCATAAATCCCAACCACATGTTCTCCCCGCCGCTCTCTTCGTACTCTTTGTCGTCGGCCATGTGATTGATGCTCATCTCTTGACTAACTGACACAGAACCAGCAACCTTCCTCACAAGCATTTCGTCAAACACATACGGGCAAGATTGGTATTGCTGCTGCAGACACGTCGATGGGGCCGATTGGTAGTGCCACGACTGCTGATGCGGTGACACAAAAGTGGAGAACATGTCGTAGCGGTCAGGCTTGGGTGGCAGTGGCGGCATCGTCTGCCTCCGCTCTTGCAGAGGTGGAGCTGACGGGTACTGGTACTGATGATGCCACAACGGAGGAGCAGAGTATTGCGGCGGTTGGTGGCTCCATGTCATCGGCGATAACGGGTCCGCGTATGGCGGTGGATAGCAGTCGTACGAGGTTGGCGGCTGTGGCAGAGGTGGCGACATCGAGATTTGTTGTTGCGATTGATAGCAGATGTGCATATCAGACGGTGGCGGAGAAGTATACGACTACTGGTACTACGACACCGGCGAAGAGATCTGCGGCTGGTTCCACATCGGCGGTGACGTTTGGTGGCAGTTGTACGGATCCGGTGGCAGTTGTACAGATCCGGTGGTGGTGGATGCGGTGGTTCATGGTCAGAGAAATTTGGGAAAAATTAAACCCTCTAACCACCTCATCCAACAATTGATCCAAATTATTCAATTTATCCAATAGGGTTAGAGCCATATCTTCGAGAGTTTGAAACCGCCCCTCCTTCGCCGAGATCGGCAGCAGTGATGGCGATTCCGATGGAGCTTCTTGCCAATATCCATGGTAGTTCGAGATCGATTCTCCATATGCTTTCCGAACGGGATCGAAATAGCTCTGATACCAATTGTTAGGTGCCCGGCCTATTTGATTCGCCATTGATGAAGCTCAGGTGAAATTTGCCACTAATTCAGAAGAAAATTGCAGTAAATGTAGAAGAAGAAGAAGACAATATAATAGAAATTGTAGCTAGGGTTTTGGACTTATTGATAAATTGGAAAAGAAGTACAAGGAATTGGAAATGCTGTAAGGAAGATAATGTTGTAATGTAAATAATGCTTGGAAAACAAGAAATAAACTTCTGTTCATCATCCCCTCAACTCCTACTCTGCATTCTCTTACATAATGGGAGTCGCATGTACTAAATTCAGTTATTCAAACTAACTTTGCCAGCTAATTAATGGTCAAGTGAGCTGGCTTGCTGAGCTGGTAGCTGCTAATTGGTAAGTAGGCGCTGGCGTGGAGTATAGCAACTAAGCAACTGACCTAGACATGCACTCTGCTGTTGTAGAGTCTATCAGCACTGAACTGATCATAATCTGATACTCTACTATGATACCTTATTTCCTGAGCTCTTCACTGATATTTCCCACTGCAGAGTTATACTGGAATGACTTCAGGTTAGGATCATAACAATAAGTGTAATCAGCTGCTGAAAATATCCATGTAAAAAATAATATTAATTTTATTTTAAAAGGTAAGGATATTATTGGAACATTGTTATATTTTGCTTTCCTTTCCTAGGTACTTTCCTTGTTTTACCAAACAACGGAAAGGAAATGTGGCAGGAATCCTACTTTCCCCTTCCCATGGAAAATACAAGGGAATTCATTTCCTTTCCGTGAACCAAGCGAGGCCTAAAGATTAAGGAGGACTATAGAACAAATAGCTCTTCTAATTTACCAGAAGTTCCAAACAAGAGGGTTATATATATAATATACATGCTGGATCTGTTAACTTCTCTATCTACAATTGACATACTGCAAGATCCTACAACCAACAGACACAACCCGATGAAACAAAAACAATGTATGTTCTTACATTCACCTTACCAGCAATCACGGGACCGCTATTGGGGCATTACAAATGCTCTTTATCTTTCACCTTCAGCAATGATTTGCAGCAGAAGTAAAACTTTTGCTAACCAACTGAATCCACATGCATAATGAATGCCAACACATTTCAACAAGAAATTTTCTCTCTCCCGGAAAGATAAAAGGAACAGGAGTCATTGTTCAGCACACTTCACCCCAGAAAGGTACACCTGGGACTGTATGACACTTCCCCCAATCATGAATCCTGGCACCACCATCAGTCCAACCTTCGGCTTTTCTCCCTCGCCCAAAATAATGTTCTTTACAACACTTTCCATATAAACCTCTGAGAACTCCGTACCTACCTTCACCTGAAAGACCCTGACCTTGGGGTCAAAAGAATATGCCAGCCTGTGCAGCAACCAGATCGACTTGGCTAATTTCAGAAAAGCCTGATAGAACGGTGTCCTTGGGTGACCCCCACCCATCACATAATTCCTCTGATCCAGATTCCCGAAAAATGAACTCTCCATCTTCTGGTGCACCACCATGAGATACTTGCTCCTGCAAAATTTTCCGAAAATGGAGTCTGGGCTTTGGCTCAGTATGTCTAATGGGTCCATAGCCCTAACTGCAAGAAACTGATGGAAGAAGCTCTCAGTAGAAACATTAACATTTCCCACGTCAATAGAAAAACTCTCTTCCTCGAACCCACTGAACATTTTCTGGCAGATGTGCGACTCAAATGCATACTTTTTGTGAGCCCTCTTGGAATAAACTGCCGCAGGTTCAATTGCATGAGCTGCAGCATCAAGATCCCATCCTGCAGCTTTCATCATGTTGATTAATGGCTTTGAAAAGTCATGGATGGATTTGTAAGCAGTTTCCACAGCGGATGAGAAGAGATTTGGACTTAATTCAACAGAAAAGAAATTGTTTACTTCTTCGGAGTCTTCTGGTTCCTTGGATAGTAAACCCCTTTGCTTGAGTTTCTTCTCGAGCTTAATCTTTCTTTGGGCTGCCTCCTGGATTTGTTGGTGCAAGTTGACAATCTCAGAATCTCTAGTCTGGATTTGAGACTGAAATTTTTTCACCATCACCTCATATGTCTTCAGCAAGCTCTGTTGCTCTTGGATTTCTGCAGCTAGACGTGAATCCTGAGGCGATGCTGATGTGGACGTGGGATTGTTGTCCCTATAAGAATGTTTGAGTTCTGAGAGCTTCATGAGTTCCTCAATAACAAGTTTATCCGCAGCCTGGATCTTGTCAGGATCGTATGGTGTATGAGCATCCTGGAGCTGGATGTATGCTGCCTTCAGAGAGGAAATGTTACTGAAAATCTTGGATACCAAGGCCTCCATTGATTCTATGTTCTGATTTACGGACTCATCCATAGGTTGAGGATAAACCTTCTGGCTATTGCTATCATGGTTTTGTGTTTCCTTAGGTCCTGTGCGTAGCATAGCTGCCTTCACTTGGACAGCTGCTCTGGCTTTCTTCAGATAGAATGCCAGTGAACTTTGACCTGTAGTAAAAATGTAAGGATTCTGGAAAAGAATCTTAAAGACTATCATATTTATGTAGAATAATAATAAAAAAAAGCTTTGATGTAATATAAAATGCCAACTAATGAACCTATTATTAAAGTTTGAGTACTCACATATTGCTACCCCTGCCAAGAGATGTAAAGGAGCTCTTGTGTACTTAACAGTAGAGTTTCTAGAGAACTAGTCTAGCTCTAGACGTGATATTTCCCTGAAGGTACAATGAATTATCTTGAAAGTTGAAAGGCTAAAAATGTTGGAATCTTATTTTGCTCTATCAAGACCCTGAAATAAAGAAGGGCAAGAAAAGCTACCAGGTTCGACCTTAAACCTTTTTGTAGGTTGGATGTATGAATATATTCCAAGGATTAAAAACCAGAAAGATCTTGATGTGGGACGGGTGTGTAGGATGACTTAAAATGGATCCAATTCATGGATCTAGTTCTGAGATATGCGGAAGCACAATTATGAGCAAATATTATTTATATAACCACAAATAATCCTAAGCAGATGGTAGGAACAACCAATTGAATAAAAAAAAAATCAAGTTTACCAAAAAGATTGCGAAAAAATCAGCAAGAGACGGGAGAGGACGTCGTTGTCGGTTACGATTTTGGAATGACAAGACGGGAGAGGACGTCGTCGTCGGTTACGATTTTGGAATGACGTGCGGGTTCCGCCGAATCTCGATAATGGGGCTTTGTCCAACTCGGTGTCAACGTCGGAGACGGAGAAGAAGATGAGAAAGACCAACTCTAGGATTTTGGCGGGTTTTGGCATCGCACCATACAACCTCAAAAGTATAATTATCAATTCATTCTTCAATTGGTGATCTCCTTGTTTACATCAATATATATAGAGTTTAAAATCCAACTAACATGATAGGAAAAATCCCCTAATCCTCATCTAAACCCAATTAACAAATCATATTTGATTTAGATGAGTTCTAAATTATCAATTCATTCTTCAATTGCTGATCTCCTTGTTTACATCAATATATATAGAATTTAAAATCCAAGTAACATGATAGGAAAAATCCCCTAATCCTCATCTAAACCCAATTAACAAATCATATTGGATTTAGATGAGTTCTAAATAACCAAAAGATCAACAACAACAAAATCATAGGGTCCATGGATGGTTCCACATCAGATCTCCTAGTCCAAAATCCTCCAAATTTTGTACTTTGTAGGTCATTGATTGTGTGGTCCAATTGCTCCACAGTACATTTTCCACGGATAATCCACCTCCCTGACCAAGCAACCCTACATCTTTCCTATACGAAACATGTGAAACTGATTGTTGAAAGCGTTATCTGTTAGAGAGGCACATCCTAGGTCCTCACCATCAAAATTCAGCCCAGTAAAACTCCACTCTGATCACCTGTCTTTCTCATAATTATATCATTGTCATGAGTCATCTCCTCAATATTGCTTGCGCCCAGAAAATCAATCTCTTGGAGTGGTCTGATTTTGCAGTAAATTCATCAGAAATCATGCATCAGTTTTTTGTCATGTCATCAATCCCATATTAGACCAAGCCTTTTACTGGGCACCTTGAACAAAATTTTCTTCAACGTGGCAACAAGAGCAGGATAAGATCCTTGGGTAAGCAGATTGGCCCTTTTTATGACCATTTGCAAAGAGTCTATACCTTCAATCTTCAAATCATTTATGCGGTTACTATTACAGTCTTAGTTTTACACCACATGTCTTCAATCTTCGGATGCTTTGTGCTATTACTCTTTCTCGTAGAGTATTCTCACCATGGGCCAACACCTTGTTCCTTGTTTAAATACATGGATGAATTCATGCCCAACATTTGAGCAAGTTACACTAGTATCAACAGAAAGACATCAAAGTCTAGACACTGCTTTAAACAAGTGCTCGAGGGAGTTCAATAGTTCAACCATATCTGTCGGCATGAATAAAAATTGTATTTAGAAATTCCAGTCAACTTAGTTGCAAAGTTTCTTAGCCAGTTCCTAACTGCATTTACAAGATCCAATTTGAAGACGTAGTGTCTATTTTCTTCCTCAAATAAGGTTTTTTACTTCAGTCCTCTCTTCTACATGTTCTTTTGCTTTCCCCGAGCAATTTTAAAATGTTTGTTCGAGTCTTACTTCTGTTTTCCAACAATTGCAACTACCCACAGGACCACAGCCATCAACTTAGCATACACGATTGTGTCATGTTTCTCGCCCTCCTAGATTCATACCTCATTTCTCATGCAGACTCGTAAAAATCTTTATTTCTTCACTGTTCCTCATCCACACCTTATTTTTCTTGTGTTCATGCGCCTTTCCATTTTCTTTTTTTTTCAAACTATTTTGCATCTCTGTTAACTTTTGAATATTTAGCCTATTCTTTTTTGCTTTTGGGATTTTGTTTCAGTGGAGTTTGGAGAGAAGAGAAGGAGAAAAGAAGAAGAGAGAATATGAGAAAAGAGATTCCAAGGGCATTTAAACCCTTAGGTTGCATCTCATGTTATTTATATTGATATGCAGTACATCTAACATTACTATTATACCCTCATAAGATGAATAATAATAATAACTCTAACTATTTCAACCAACACTTGATTTCCGGGTGATTATTCAAATTTTCAAATGGCACCAATCAATGTTGCATGATATGAATAAGCTACACATGATACACTCCGGCACGGGAACACTAGTTATTGGTGTCTCCTAGTGTATTATAGAGTGGTCTACGCCTTCTCAGATACGTATCTGACACAGATACAGCATAGTATAGCACCAATTTTGGAATATCCGTGCTTCCTAGACAACAAGAAATAGTTTGATAGACCCTCTATGATTGAGCACCTAATTAGGCATGACATAAGGGGCCATATTGGTGAGAGAAGGCTGACTTTTAAATTTTAAATGAAATGCCAATAAGCTCCTTGAACTGGACACTTGTGACAACATATCCAATTTTGCTTCAACTCCTTGGATGCTTGATGAGCTTTTGAGTGGGAACATATCTCTATGAATTCAATTTCAGGCTAGGAAGCACTGGCACTCCGGAAACCAATATCATGTCTCTGCCGCATCGTGTCTGTATTGGACAGTCCAAATACACTAGGACATCCAAAAATCAATATCTTGTCCCTCTTGCGGTACGTTCTGTATTCATGTCTGAGCAACATAGCTTCGGGTTAAAGGGGGCTTTACTCATAGGAAGCTCTTAAAGTCTATAACATGGAATGGAATGGATCTAATGTTTGTTAGAAGGATGATGGCCAAAGATGACAAAGCACATTCAATTGTGTTTATATGGATCCCGCTTTAGTGCGTCCAAGACTCCAAGGACAAGGTCTGACGTCTCATACGGTCACTTTTACCAGCTACAACTGGTCATTCTTCAAGAGTTGTTTTTTATATTTAAGTAAAACCTGAAACTATAAACACAATTGAATGTGCTTTGTCAAGTACATCGATTCACATGTTGTGTACGTTGAAGTCATGGAGAGAGAATTTTTCATTCAGTATGTCAGTACATGGCTGCATGCTCATTAGGGGAGCGATATATATATATATATATATATATATATATATATATATATATAGAGAGAGAGAGAGAGAGAGAGACGCGAGCAAAGAGATAGAGAGAGGAGTTCTAGATAGAGGAATTTAAGAAAGATAAAGTGAGCGTTAGTACATGCGCCAACACTAATATGGATTGTCTTTTAGTTACGGGCTTTGAGCAAAATCAGGGGAGTAGGAAGGGTTAGTTAGTCGGTTGCACTTTTTTCTTCCAACACTAACGGTCCACTGTTCAAAATCAAATTGCCCAAATAAGGACCCCATATAACTTCAGTGTTCTAAAAATCGTCCTAGGCGCGCTAAGCGGCCGCCTGCCGCACCGAAAACCCCCACATCGGCCTCCTAGGCGCCTGTTCGGTCCTAGGCGGACCTGTTCGGCGCCTAGGCGGACCTGTACGGCGCCTAGGCGGGCCTGTTCGACCAAGTCGGCCCATGTTCGGCCAAGTCGGCCAAAGCGGAAAATTCAAAATTTTGAATTTTGAAATTTCAAATTTTTGAAATTTCAGTTTTGAAAATTCAAAAAAATCAGATTCTTAAAAAAATAATAAAAAATCATTAAATTCAATAATAAATATATAAAATTTCAAAAAAATTCAAAAACATATCAAAAAATTTCAAAAGTCAAAACCCAAAACTTCAAAAAAAAAAAAAAATGTGCGGCCGCCTAGGCGGTCTAGGTGCTAGGCGCCCCTTTGCCGCACCGAATCCGCCTACCGAAATTTATAACACTGTATAACTTTCATTTCTCCAAGAACCAAAACACAACTTTTCTCATCATTCTCAACAATTTCCTCTTGAAGAGTTGTCTACAATCACCAACCCTTGGTATTCTGCCACGGCCCACAATTAACTGCTAAATTGGTTATCTACACTTTTAGAGGCATGAAAATATTTATCGTATATTATTTTATTAATTTACCTACTTTCCTAGGTGTTTTGCAAGTGGATATGGAAGGCCCATCAAAAAATAGATTAAAATCTACCCCGTGATTTAGTACCAATGTTACCTGATTCACCAAATAGGTGATAAACCACGTCCACATCGCATTTACCAAAACGCGTTACGTCAACGAATTGGTACGTGGTTTTTTCACATTCAGGTAACCGAAACCGGCAACCTAACTTATGGACTTACCTGGTTGAGGCCCTTGACACTCGAGAACAAGAATAAGGTTCACTATCTCACATAAGACCGTAACAATCCACCATTACTAAAGGAACCTTAATGAAGGAAGCACACAATTAGCAAGAATAAACGCAAAAAGAAGATAGTTCTTTTAGTTAATTTTCAATAAAAAGTTGAGAGACATCACTTGGTACTTCTTTTCGAAGAAACACTATTGCTAAGATGCATGCAAATCATGAACTTATTTGGTTTTAATTTTGATTATACAATATAATGATATATCATGTTCCACGTTCTGATTCAACGTACCATGAATAAGCTTTTTGAAGCAGCCTACCCAGCGTACCATTGTATTGGGACTTGTGTACCGTGTAACGGTTCTCGTTCAGCGTATCAAAGCATTCCATATTCCAGGTAACCTTACCATACCGTATGCCTATGATGGATACACGAAGTTGATTCACCTTCTTTCAACTACGACCAAATAGTAGCCATGACCCATTGTCCGAAGCCGTTCAAAGAGGACTTAAGTAGTACATTTTTTTTTACAACAATTTCACTAGACTTTGAGGTTTTAGTGTCAGGAAGGACAACATAAAGAAAGGAACTGATGGTATTCCTTCCTCTAGGCAATTTGTTTGTTCTAGGTAAGGATAGTGATCGGCTTCCTGGTTTTCTATGTGTGTTTTCTTATTCCTCTAGGCGATTTGTCTTTTCTTATTCTTCGACATATTTTTCTCTATTCCCCGTTTCAGATTTTAGCTTTCGTGTCCGACTTTCTTATGAGATAATTGGTTGTGAGTTGGGCACTAGCTATAAAATTCTAGTACAACTGAAGAGCAACAGAAAAGAAAATTGATAACACCTACAAAATATGAGTTTAAAAAGGCATACCACGACACGAGGTTCCCACTAATGTAGAGTCCGAGGAGAGACAAGATGTACGCAGCCTTACCCCTCAAATCCTGATGTATGAGCTGTGCAATGTCTTACCTACGAGATATCAAGTAACGCAAATAAAACACCAAGGTTAATCACAATACCGGTAGCTACTGTTAAGTCCTAAAACACAAAACACTTGAAAACCATAATGAACTTCAGCAAGTCAAGATATGAGTTTTTGCCATGGCACTCCAATCAGTAACAAAATAGGGGGTTCGACTTCAAACTGGACTGAGAACAACAAGACTAAATCTTTCTAATAAAGCTGCAGATGAAATCATTGATGAATAACTCAATAACCTTTTTATTTCCTTTTCTTTAACAGATTTAGCAATCATCCTAAAGATCCACCTCTTTTTTTTCGTTCAAGGGATCTACCGACCTTTTCCCCCTAAATATGAACAAATATTTCCAAGTCCAAGGCTACTAACGCAAAACCCTACTTAGTGGTTAAAAAAGATCAAATCTTTGAGTTGAAGACTGCTAATAATCACGAAATATCACCCAAAAGTATAAAATCGCAACAAAAAGTAAGGGAAAGTCGCAAACACAAACCCTAAAATAACACAACAAAAAGGAGCAATTTTTATGGCGATTTCGAGAACTTTGTCAAGTTGAGAGAGAGATTGACGAAGGATACGAACCTCTAAATCCCCGGCTCCGGCGATTTCGAGAACTTTGTCAATTTTAGGGTTTCTTTGGTGGGGTTAGGGAAGAAAATGGAGAGGAGCAGAAAAAATAAAAGAAAGAAAAGAAAATTAAATGTAACGTTTGATTTGGTAGAGAGCTCCCGAATGAAAAGAGAAGAGGCAAAAAGCTGAGCGAGTGTGGGCCCGGTTGCTTGGGAGAAGGAATATTATTTCTCTTGCACTTTGTTGTAATTTGTATCTGTGCCTTTGTCCCATAGACTAGGCATGTATATTTTTGTACTTACTAATTAATATTGTTATGATGATGATGTGTGTTACTTTGAGACTTAAGTATGTTAATGATATGTTATTCATGAGATTAGGTTTGAGTACACATAATTAGATAATTATGTAGTTGGTGATGAAAGTTTTTTGAATAATCATGTTTCGTGATTTATTTAATCATTAGGTATACTATTACAATTTACAAGTTTCAAAGGAGGGGTTGGATGCGAATTTAGATCACATAATGCAAATATGTCATATCTCATAATACCATGCAGAAATAGAAAAATATATGAGATATTATAATATACGCATGAGATATTGAGGATGAAAAATATTTACATTTCATGTATTCTTTCTTATTAGTATGGCAGTACGGAACACTATGTGATATCATTAGGAGATTTGAATCCTTTGGATGAAGTATTCCAAAACCGGTCCAAGAACCATTTAATCTTAACAAATATTTGCATGCCTTCAAAACCATAACGGATTGGTGCCTTTTGTGTGTAATGTTCCGTCCCGCTCAGCTCAATCGGAGGAATCGAAACGCCAACGGCGTTCGGATTTAGTCATACAATGGCTACTCGAAGACCCGCTCGGTCGAGGTGACTCCTCGCTCAGGTGGGTAGCTTCGATGAACTTGCCTTAGCTTTGCCTTCACATTGAAGTTTTTAAATGCACAAGTAGGCTTGATAATAAAAGAGACGAATCCACATAGCTAAGGGAATAATTTCAAGTCGGGTTGGATTGAGTTAGAATATGGAAAAAGGTACCACGATCGGCTTAGAATTGTTGCACGGCGTGCTTTCAAAATGACACTCGGTCCTTCGTCCCGTGGCTTGGGAGAAAAAAAGTTGGTCTAAGTTGCCACAAAGTTATGAACTTAGCCTAAGTCATAGGCGTCGCACGTATAGATGCTTAAAAGCAAGCACGGTCCCATCGTCCAAGGCTTGGCATAGCCTTTGCTCGTTCCACGGGTTAAGTTGTATCGCACGGCTTATGGCATAAGTCTAGGCATCCAAAGAACTTGGTTGTTCAAGTCGATCGCGTGCACGGCACGTTCCCACGATGCGAGGCTTGGCATAGCCTTTGCTCGTCAAGTTGTTGCACGATTAAGTTAGGTAAGAGTTTTACTGGGCTATCGAAGTCATAGCAAGCACTGTCCCATGTTTTCTGCGGTTGTCAAGTCACGTAGTCCCACGATCTCAAGGCTCGTCATATAAAGTATGACTTGGGCTATAGTGTCGCATAGAACACAATTCAGTTTAAGGCACAAGCCATGGTCGGTTCAAGGATAAGTATACCACGGCCTATGGGACACAAGTGAATACGTTTGTTCAGGTCTATCTGGAAGGCTATGCAATAGTCGTTCCCTGTGTTTCACAAAATGTAAAGTACACGCGACCGTTGGTCGCCGAGACCGGTCCCGAGGCTTGGAAGTCTCGCATAAAGAATGGAAAGTATGGACTTGGATAAAGAAGTTTAAGGAAGAGAAAGAAAGTTGTATCATCTGTAGGCCTTGCATTTACGTCGAGTCTAGAAGACGTCGTAGGTGCGTGGTCATGGATAACTTGTTGACAAGTTGTAGTCTTCCTCGACATGATCGCCGGGGCCACGGGATCATGTCGTTCCCGGAGGAAACGAGTTGGCTAAAGTATGATGCTGGATGAACCGCATAGGAGATTCGGAGCTTCCACGGGCTAGCTATCCATTGGATGATCGCCGTCTATCCTCAGCCAAGTCCAAGATAGCTTGATATTGCTAGTGACCTTTCATATAGATAAGTTGGTGTGCTAAGTGGTAATCCGCATGCACGGTATCGTTCGAATCAGAGATAGCGTAAGTACGACACGAATTGAGTTAAGAAGGTGTGCATGATTGCAACACCATTATGGAGCCTAAGATTTGGCTATAGCAAAGACACGTGCTTCGGCACGAGATACGGCGTCGAGTATTAAGTCACTGGCATAGAGTTGCATAAGTCGAACTTGAGTCATTTCGAGTTAAGTCGAGAAGGGTCGTAAGACAAGTTTGGTTAAGTCATGCTAAGTTGTGAGGCACGGCTTCGATGTTGAAGCACGAACCAAGTCGATGACACGAATCATGTTGTTGCATCCCAAAGTATGGGCCATAAGGCAAGCACGAGTCGGCACGTTGATGTTGTAAGCGCAAGAATGGTTTAGAGGCAAGGATAAGGAAGTTATCGGTACGATAGCACGATGACGGTCTAGAGACACAAATAGACCAAGAGTCTTTGTCCTAAAATCCACCCTAAGGCAAGAATAGAAAGACAATCATAAGGGATTATGTTATACAAAGTAAATGAACGTGTTGGTTTTGTATGGGTGGGTGAGGTGCTCACTGCACCAGTACAGTTGAGTACTAACACCCACACAGTTTTTATGTGCAGGCACAGGTAGAAGCTCGTTAGCGCAGAGCTCGCTTGGATGCATCGAGGCACGATATTTCTTGGCATTTTGAGACGTGCGGCCGCTTGAAGTCGAAACTTATACGGGACATAATGTATGGACATCGCCTATATGTAGCATCTGTTGGCTCGTCAAATGTGTATTGAGAGATGAGAGAGAGTTGAGTGACTTGTAATCAGAGAGAAAAGTGAACTTGAGTGTCACTCCCCAGAACCAGAATACTGGAGATCGGGGGACAGACACAGCCAGCTACGTACATTAAAGTGAATCCCACCTTGCAATACGGTCACGGCTGTCTAGATGCATGAGGGTTTACTACAAGCCATCAGTCTCTTAAGGTCAAGAACAAGCCTAGTGTCTCAATCTCAAGGAAGCAAGTAAATATAACAAGATGGTAGATCATCAGACATACAAAGTAAGGCGTCCCATACATTACATATTCAGATGATCATGAAGCTAGTCATACAAAATATGAAGACTAGCAAGAGTTTAAGTCATACATGATCAACCCTAGGATTTGTCAATCATGTTACAGCCCGTAGGCAGACAGTAAGTAAAGTTGCAAACGAGCTAACACTTTCTCGGCGGCTAAACGCCTCAAAAGAATATTTTTATAAGGGAGTGGGAGAGCAAAATAAGAACCTACTCGTTGCCAGGATTCCTTCTAGTGGTCACCATCTGGCAGGAAGGCTGGGAGATCCTCGGAAGTTGCTCCAAAATCTGGCCATACAAAACCAGCTGAGTCAGACCCCAGAAAGAGCAAGTGCCACAAAGGAGGCTTCACTTAAGAACTAAAACCAGCATATTAGCACATAAAATCATAGATAAAATAACATGAGACATGAGTTAGAGAAAATAGGATGATAAATAATAAGATAACTAAAGGACTATTCCGGTAACCAGGTTACAACCCGTAAACCAAACAAGGACCGGGGTTGTAACCCTTCACCTGAACAGAACTTAGCCTCTAACCAATTATCGATAAAGTAAAGCATAAATAATCATGTCCAGAGATAGCCATGTACTGGGTCTAGACAAGACCAGACAAGATGGGACTTCATCCAACATTCACAGCCAAGCAAGAGTACGGCTTGATAGTTAACTAGCTAGGGTTATCACAAGCCTAGTTACTAGCAAGATACAATAAGATATTCCTACGGCCATAAGTCCTGCAGACTATCCAGGTTACCAGGTGCAAGGTTCATGTTAAGAGTTGTCTTGACTTGTTAGGTGACTTGGATGCAACACATGACAGTGTGCATAGTAATCGTTTCATGTAGTGCCCCACATAACAATGAGCTAGAAATGTGCCCTACTCGTCGACAGGCTACAAGTCCATCAGGAAGGCGTCCAGATAACGGGATTGCTTGTAGTTGAAATATCTCTCCATATGAACTACTTGATCAATCTAGTCATTAACCTAGTCAGATTCAGCATGAATCCCTGACCGTGGTAACCAGGGATACAAGTCCTAGACATGATGCGAAATATGACTGGTAGCTTATACAAGCACATTCAATACAATCACTCACGGTGTCATGAGAGTTTACTAGCATGTCCAGTTAGCTGCTGCAACAGCGTTCATGAGTTACATGTCAAGATTGTTTGTCAGGGGTGCACCACAATGGGTCACCATCATGTCATGTTCTTGTCAAGAGTGCGCCACAACGGGATACTGTCATGTTTCGTTACTTGTACTTGTTATTTGTTAGGAGCACGCCACGATGGGCCGCCATCATGGTTTATTACATGTCATTCATCATTTCGTGTTCACATATCATGGTTGTGATCATATAGCATATCATTGCACAAGCTAGCTTGTAAGTAAGGAAGAGACATAATCCTGAGTGCATCCTAACGGGCCACCATTTAAGAAAGAAAGCATGGCATAGAGCATGTAGTACAATAAGGCTGAAAAGAACATGGCACTTATAAAGAATCCGAAAGAATGGCATATCAAAAGAAATAAATACTGCTTAGCATAAAATAATGATTAATCCGGGCTAGTGTGCCATACATGGAAAATCGTGCCATGCCATACTATGCCAAGCCATGTCTTGCCATGCCATGACATGCCATGTCATGCCATGCCAAGTCGTGTCGTGTCAAGTCGTGCCGCGAAAGTCGTACCGCGAAAGTCATACCGTGACTAGTCGTGCCAAATCATGCTAAGTCGTGCCACGGCTAGCACGGGCCAGGCCGTGACGAGCCGTGCCATGCCAGGCCGTGGCACACACATGTCGAGTCGTGTCACAAAGACCAATCATGAGAAAACATCACAAAATCACAAGTCGTGGAGAGCAAAACGGCAAAAGACATAAAAATCCTCAAAAGGGGGCCTGTCCCCTACACTATGAGCCCAAATGAGGGCAGTATGTGTCACGCCCCAGAACCAAAATACTGGAGAGCAGAGGCGTACATAGCCAGCTACGTATAATAAAATGGAATCCACCTCACTATACGATCACGGCTATCTAGATATATGAGGGTTTAACTACAAGCCATCAGTCTCTTATGGTCATGAACAAGTCTAGTGTCTCAATCACAAGCAAGCAAGTAAATGTTACAAGATGTAAGATCACCAAATATACAAAAGTAAGGCGTCCCAAATATTACATATTCAGCTGATCATGAAGCTAGTCATACAAAATGTCAGGACTAGCAAGAGTTTCAGTCATACATGATCAACCCTAGGTTGCCAATCATGTTACAGCCCGTAGACAGACAGTAAGTAAAATGTACACGAGCTAACACTTGCTCGTCGGCTAAACGCCTCAAAAGAATAATTTTACAATAGAGTGGGAGAGCCAAAAATAACCCACTCGTTGCCAAGATTCCTTCTAGTGGTCACCATCTGACTGGAAAGTCGATAGATCCTCTGGAGCTACTCCGAAATCTGGCCATACAAAACCAGTTGGGTCAGATCCCAGAAAGAGCAAGTGCCACAAAGGAGGCTTCACTTAGGAACTAAAACCAGTAATTAGCACAAGAATATAATTACATAACAAAAGACAGTAATTGAGGAAAAGCATGACATGTGATATACGATGAGATAACCATGGGACTATTCAGATAACCAGGTTACAATCCGTAAACCAAACAAGGACCGGGGTTGTAACCCTTCGTCTGAACAGAACTTGGCTTCTCCCACCATTTATCGGCAAGATAAATATAAAAAATTAGGTCAAGTAACAATCTTGTACAGGATCAAGATAAGACTATACTGATTGAACTCCATCCAACATTTCATGGCCAAAAAATAAGTACGACTTGATACTTTAACTAACTAGGGTTATCACAGGCCTAGTTACTAGCAAGATGCAGTGAGATTATTCCACAGCCACAAGCCCTACAGACCATCTAGGCTATCCGGACGTAAATTAGGGGTTGAATTCAAGTGGGTACATCGTCCAGGAAACGTATATACCCTTAGGTGACTTAGAGGGTGCAACACATGACAGTGTGCTGGAAATGTGCCCTACTCGACGGCAGGCTACAGATCCCAAGTGGGGCACCCAGATAACGGGATTGTCTGTAGCTGGAAAATCTTTTCATGACTACTGGATTATTCTAGTTATTAGCCTTAGTTGAATTCAGTAGGTACCCCTGACCGTGGTATTCAGGGGTCCCTGTCCTAGACGTGTCACGACCCGCACCCTAGAGTAAGGGCACGAGAAGTGGGTACGTCCAGCCTACGCCGCAGTGTCGACGGTAGAACGCTGTCCTAGGTCACAACATCTAACAATATAATGCTAAGCAGTTTATACTCCCCGAATGGGGGTGACATAGCAGAATGTAAACTCAATCACAACTAAGGCAGAAAGATAAGATAGAAAGATAGATAGATACTGCTGAAATGAAAGGAATCCACATAAGTACAAACAGAGAGTCTAAGTGTCTAAGATATCACAAATCCACAATCCCAAGTATCAAAAATACAGTCATCCAGAATGTAATATAAAAAAAAGACATCCTAGTCTAGAGGAGTATCATCCACTACTATAGGGTCCGGCTGCTGGTCCAAGTCACAGCTATCATCAAGGGTAGCCCCATAATAGGTAGGGCAGCACGCCTCATCCTCATCCTCTGTGATATTTTAACAGGTCCAGTCAGGACAGGAGCGAGCACAGTACATCTCACGCAGTTCATATAATGACAGGAATAAAATACAGGCAATAGAGTAAAATACATGAAACACTGAAGAGTATACATGAGTAAAAAGGAAGACTGTAATGAAATATCTACTATAAGTAAAGAGCTACAGTGAACTAGTAATTTAGAGTACAAGCTAGACATGTGAACGGCTTGATAATAAACACGAAAGGTCATACATGGCTACACTACTTTGGAAATTGTCCACATGACTATTTATACTCCCCCGTACCCCAATCAATATACAAGGATCTAAACAAGTTATGTTATTGCATGATATTCACATGGGGGCCCATATAAGGGTGCACGTGAATATAAACATAGGGGCTCCGTGTTCATGAGAGTACATGAATCACGAGAGTGCACATGTAAGGTGAAAGCACAAGAGTATATGATGAAAGTGAAATGTACATGACATGATGTATCTGATGCTCCCGAGGGGGATAACATCGTATAAAAAGATCCATATAGTACTAATCTGTGTTTCCATCGTGTCAGCATCAAGTAAGATAATCTAGAACGAGAAATACTCCTAGCAAGTATGAAACGGTCAGAGAATGTACTCGCCTGATAACCTGGATGTCCAGAAGAAAATACTGTATGAGGAGTGGTGTCTGGCTCCTAATCAGAACAGCACAAGTCACAACATGTCTAAAATGATAATAAGATGCAATTCAATGCATTCTAAATGAATCTAGGTCAATCTAGACCAAAGTCAACTCTGGTCAACCCTAGAGGTCAAACTAGGTCAAACTAGTCTAGGTTGGTCAACCATATGCTATGTCATCTAGGTTATAGGCCATAGGCCCAATCCTCTAGGCAATAGCCATACACTAGGCCATAAACCAATGTAGAATCATAACCATGTAGGCCATGAGCTAATACAACCATAACACTATAGGCCAATACCATATATATATATATATATATATATATATATATATATATATATATATATATATATATATATATATATATATATCACTATTCACATATATGTATATATATACATCTACATACACAAATAGAAATATGTATATCACATTACTCATTGAAACTTTCATACATCCTACACTACCATTCATACATTCACATTAGGTTAGACACTTAAATATATATAGCTATAGGCATACCTACACATATAGAAATATATATTATATCTACATAGAGAGGGGGAAAGGACATATCCTGGCAATGTGAGTGTATACCAG
This sequence comes from Iris pallida, assembly GCA_029216955.1. Lineage (NCBI taxonomy): Eukaryota > Viridiplantae > Streptophyta > Magnoliopsida > Asparagales > Iridaceae > Iris > Iris pallida. Next base: position 3,450,842 of record JANAVB010034616.1, on the reverse strand, counting down.
AGTATGTGTCTATGTGTAGTGTTGTGAGGGTGTGGCATGGTACATGGGATATATATGTGTGACAGGTAATATATGAGATTGTGTGTGTACATGATTTAATATGTGTGTTAATGCTCACAGGATGTATAGGTGTGACAGTTATTTGACAGTGTGTACTAGGGAACATCCCATAGACTGTGCTAGGTCCAGTTAACATTTCCATGTGTGTGTGTGGTTGACAGGAAAATGAGGAATCTGTATGTGACAGTCCCTATGTGTGTAAAGGAATTGAGGGTACATAGCAATGTGGGTGTGTGTGATGTGCTCACAGGAAACATAGAGTGTTGTAGGAAATGTGGAATGTGTGTGAGTGAAAGCATTAGCCAACAGTGAAGGGAATATGTGTATATGCTTTACATATGTGTAAGTGACAGTGCTCAGTAGGATGGTGTCCTGTGTGTGACATGTGACAGTGAATAACATATGTGTGTGACTTGGTTCCAGGTAATAAATGACAGTGTCAAAAGCTATCTACTGGAACTAAATGCAGCCTTGAAACCAAATCCCTGTGTGTTCAGACATTGGGAAAAATGACAGGAATGTTCTCAGTTTAGTTTGCAAACAGTGATAACTCGATTTGCAAACAATGTGTTATGTCAAAACTATTTCAGTTAACAGTTTGTAAATGGGAAGGAAGACAGTTTTAATATGAAACAGTGACAGTAATATATAGACTCAAATCGAATTAGCTAAAGGAAAGGAATGAATCAATATCAATTCAGGTATTTAAGAGAAATCAATTTTCAGGTTTGATGAGTTCTAGCCAATGACAGTTAACATGTAAACTCCATTTCAGTTTAAAAGGGGATGAAAGGAAACTAATTCTCAGATTTGTGAGAACTAACATTCACATTTTAGTTTTCTAAATAGAACTGAAAACCCACACCAAATCCAATGTATCAACTATTACATTCGAGCCCCAAACTCAAAGTCCAAAAATCCCATTTCCATATCAAAAAGCCCATTCGAATGTAATATTGAACTAAACATGAACTAACAATATGTAGGGTCATTCATGACTATCTAAACATCAATTAAAACAGATTTAAAATGGAATTTCAGTTTAGGAAATTGAGTATCAGTCATATACAATATCGAAGCCCAATGCATTGTCTAATATTCTCATTCTCATCAAACAACCCATTCTAATTTGTAAAAATCAACTAACAGAGATTATTAAACATGTACAAGATCTAAATTAGCAATTTAACCATAAATTAAACAATTAAAACTGGAATTAAACATTAGGAATTAATGGAACTGAACCCATGTATCAGCCTACTTAGGGAAATTCAATTTGAATATTAAAAACACATTTAGATGGTAAACTAAGAGTTGGTAAATATTGGGGGATATGTGTATGTGTCACACAAACAAAATAGTGTCCAAAATTAGGACACAACGTGTCCAAACACACGCACAAACCCAATGTACTGGACTGGGTTCAGTCGACTGGTGCGCGTGTCCAGTACGGGGTGAATCCTGCTCTCGACACGAAACCAAAAGACACGAGACTTGGGGAGTGTCGTGTCAGACACTGCCCCGAGCTCCAAGTCAAAGGATACGTGCCCACATGCCCTAGATAGCTCGCATGAGCCTGCTGGCAGCAGGGCAGTGCAGCTCGCACGCGCGCGGGCGTGTGCACGGGTGCGACACGACACCAAATCAACACGAGACACGCTCAGACACCTAGATACTCTTAGACGACACAAACACTATTTCCTATTCAAACACAATTCAAAATCTCGATCGAAATGCCCAATGTGATATTTTATCGAACACCTGCGTTCACCTACTGATACGTGTCCGATACGGACACGTACAGGACACGAGAGGGTGCAAATCCTATTCCTACAGTACAAGGACACCTAGGGCTTGGTGTTTATGTAAAGAAACTAGATTTTCATGGGAGGAATAGAGTTTTACCTAGGTGGTTCTTCACAAACAAAAGCCTTCAAAGAGGAGCTCTCCACTAGCTACTCAAAGTCTCCAAATTTTTTCAAACCTGAGATTTGACTCTACCAACAGTAGGAGAACAACATTTAGAATACTATGGAAGAAATATCAATGAAAATGGACCATTAATGAATAAACTATGAAGAAATTAAAATGAAGGCAAACCTTGTTCTTAGGAAAATGGTGGAATGGATGAAAAGAGGCACAACTTTCAAGAGCGATTTTATAGGCAAGGGGGGAAGATCCCTAGGCTGGCCACTCATTAGGGTTAGGGTTTTAGGGGCATCTAAGGACTAGCAATGCATCAAGCCTATTTGAATGGCCTAGAATCTAGGGCTCTTTCCTAGTCAAGTTGCAAACCACTCCAACCTAACTAATCATGACTTAACCCACTAGCCAATACTAACTAAGACTCATTGTGGCTAACTAGACTAGCTATGACTAATCTAGGTTAGGTTCAATCTAGGTTAGGCTAATCTAAACCACATGGAAATTAATTAAATAATATTTAAATCACACCAATCTAATTAATCAATTTAAATTCCTAATAAAATATATTAAATTTAAATAATTCAAAAATGACAAAAATACTCTCAAACTAGAAATGTGGTAGTGACAAATCTACCCTCCTTAAAAAAAATTTATCCTCGAAATTGAAAGACGAAACTAACAATGAGAAGGATAGACAATCATACCTCACGGTCCAAAAAGATAAGGGTATCGCTCGCGCATCTCATCCTCCCGCTCCCAGGTAGACTCTCCTGGAGAATGACGCCTCCATACGACGCGAACCAAGGGTATCACCTGGTTTCTCAGTACCTTCTTTCGGCGATCCAGAATCTCCACAGGCTGCTTTGGATAACTGGGAGTAGGCCCTACCTCAATCTCTGAATGATCAAGCACATGGCTAGGGTCAGCCACGTACCGTCTCAACTGTGATACATGGAATACGTTGTAGACACCCACTAGTACAGGTGGCAAGCCTAGCCTATATGCTACGTCACCGACTCTCCCGCTGATCACGAAAGGTCCGATGAAGCGCGGGCTAAGCTTCCTACCTCCACCAAAACGTATAGTACCACGAGTCGGAGATATCCGCAAAAAATCATATCTCCGACCTAAACACAAACAAGGTCTCATGTTACTAAATAATCAAACATAATAAATCAAACAAACAACCTACTTCTAATCCTATCTCTAATTTGTACCTCAAACTCCAGCGGCCTCCGGTGGCTATCGGCCCAGTGCCGATGTCTGTCCTGCGCCACACAAAGTCTGTCCCTGATGAGCTTCACCTTCTCGGCTGCGTCAACAACCATCTCTGGCCCCAGTAAAGCTCGCTCACCAACATCATCCCAAGATAAGGGTGTACGACACCTACGCCCGTACAGAGCCTCGAAAGGTGACATCTCAATGCTGGCCTGAAAACTGTTGTTGTAAGCAAACTCCACCAAATATAGATGATCCTCCCAGGAACCTCCAAAGTCCAAGACTTACGTCCGCGACATATCCTCGAGCGTCTGAATAGTCCTCTCTGACTGTCCGTCCGTCTGGAGGTGGTATGCAGTACTAAACTTGAGCTGAGTGCCCAAGCTAGTCTGCAGACTCCTCTAGAAATGGGAAGTAAAGCGACTATCCCGATCCAATACGATGCTGACCAGAACCCCGTGAATCCTGACTATCTGCCGCATGTACATCTCCGCAAGACTCTCTGTAGACGTACCCACCTTGAATGGCAAGAATTGGGCTGATTTGGTCAACCTGTCAACGATGACCCAAATCGCGTCTTTTTCTCCTGGTGTACGCGGCAATCCAGATACGAAATCCATAGTGATATGCTCCCACTTCCACTCGAGAATGAGCAATGGCTGCAATAATCCACCGGGCCTCTGTCTCTCTGCCTTGACCTACTGACAGACCAAGCACCTAGCTACAAAGCGAACTACCTCCCACTTTATCCCGTACCACCAGACATGCTTCCTCAGATCTCGGTACATCTTGTTGGCACCAGGGTGTATAGAGTACTGAGATCTGTGGCCCTCCTGCATAACCTCTTCCCTGAGATCTCCGTTGGGCACACATAACCTGGAACCGTGCCACAAGGCACCATCCTCTGCAAGAGAAAACTCGCCATCCACCATTCCTGCACGAACCTGCTCTCGGATACACCGCAGAGCAACGTCCTCAAACTGTGTCACCTTGATCCTCTCCATCAAGTCTGACTATATCTGAAGGCCCCATAACTACATCTGTACTCCGGGTACGATCACCTCAAACCCAAGGCTCTCCAAGTCTGCAAGCAAGTGCCGATCCATGGTCAAACACATGGCTGTCGGATACCTACTCAAGGCATCGACAACCACGTTGGCCTTCCCTGGGTGATACTGAAATAAGATGTCGAAGTCCTTCATCAGCTCTAACCATCTGCACTGCCTCATGTTGAGCTCTTTCTGTGTAAACACATACTTTAAGCTCTTGTGATCTATGAAAATCTCTACCCTCTCTCCATACAGGTAGTGCTTCCATAACTTCAGAGCAAAAATTACTGCTGCAAGCTCCAGGTCGTAGGTAGGATAGTTCTTCTCATGGGAACATAATTGCCTGGAAGCATAGGCAATCACCTTCCCATGCTGCTGCAAGACACAACCCAGCCCCTTTCCTGAAGCGTCACTATAAATAGTGAATCCCCCTGATCCTGAAGGCAATATCAGAATCGAAGCTGTCATAAGCCGCTTCTTCAACTCATCAAAAGCTGCCTGACACTCTTCTGACCAAACATACTCAGCATCCTTCCGGGTCAACCGAGTCAACGGTTCTGCAACCCGGGAGAAATCCTGCACAAATCTCCTATAATATCCTGCCAGCCCCAAGAAGCTCCTGATCTCTGCCACTGAAGTCGGCGCTGTCCATGCCTCAACTGCTACGATCTTCTTGGGGTCAACTGAGATCCCATCTCCAGTCACCACATGCCCCAAAAAGTCAACCCGGTCCAAGAAGAACTCACACTTGGAGAGCTTCCCATAAAGCTGCTCCTTCCTGAGAGTCTCCAGCACTATCCTCAGATGTTCCTCGTGCTCCTCCTCGGTCTTCGAATACACCAAGATGTCGTCAATGAATACCACCATGAACTGATCCAGGTACTGGTGGAACACCTTGTTCATTAAGTTCATAAACACTGCTGGTACATTGGTCAGCCCGAACGGCATAACTAAAAACTCAAACTGCCCGTACCGCGTCCTGAAAGCGGTCTTGGGAATATCCTTCCCTTCACCTTCACCTGGTGATAACCTGATCTCAAATCAATCTTGGAAAATACCCGAGCTCCGCTCAACTGATCAAAGAGATCATCGATCCGCGACAGTAGGTATCTGTTCTAGATCGTCAGGTTGTTGAGTGCCCTGTAGTCAATACACATCCGTACTGACCCATCCTTCTTCAGCACAAACAATACTGGTGTACCACATGGTGACGAACTCGAACGGATGAAGCCCTTGTCCTGTAACTCATCCACTTGCTTCTTCAGCTCCACCAACTCACTGTTGTTCACTCGATAGACGTGCTGAGAGATGGGTTTCGCTCCTGGAACCAAGTCTATTGAGAACTCAATATCTCTGTCTGGTGGCAATCCAGGCAACTCCTCTGAAAAAACATCCATATACTCTGCTATCAAGGGGTATGGAATCGTCTGCTCCTCAACCGAGACTCCGCAGAAAAATCCGCTGCTCTGCTCCGCCTGACGTCTGGAGTACTCGAACTCTGGCTCCCCCGACACTCTGAAGAGAACTCTACCCCCTCTGCAATCAATGCTGGCGTGGTGCCTGCTCAACCAATCCATACCGAGTACTATATCGTAGTTCGGCAATGGCATTACGAGCAGGCTTACCTCCAACTCACGGCCTCCCAAAACAACACTCCGACCCTTACAAACATCACTCACGAGGATAATGCCACCCCCAGTCGTGATCTTGTAAGTCCTAGGCAACGATTCAGCTATGATACCGTGTCTAACCGCAAATGATACTGATACGAAACTATGCGAAGCACCGGAAACGAATAATGCAAAAGCTGGACTGGAGTCGAGAAGAACCGAACCTGCGATCAGCTCTCCTATCGCCTCTGTATCCTCGGCCGCCATGGAGAAAGCTCGCCCCTGCTGGCCTCCCCTGGCCTGCTGCTGGTGCTGTACGAACCGCTGCTGCTGAGTCGGCAACGGTCCCTTCTGCGGTCCCCCTGGAGCCTTGGCTCCGGCTCCCTGAGCTGCCCTGCCCGCAAAGAGGAAACAGTCCCTCAACTGTTGCTCTGACGATCCATACAAGAGGTACTTCCCCAGCCTCTTCATGCACTCTGTCCAACCGTGCCCCGTCTTCTTGCAGAAAGTGTAACTGATAGTCTGTTGCCTCGGGGCCTGCTGTTGCTGCCTCGGCTGCTGATGCTGCACTGGCTGATGCCTCGGCTGCTGAAACTGCTGCGGCTGGAATCTCTGCTGCTGGTGCTGCTGCTGGTGTTGTTGCTGGAAATACGGCCTCTTGGCCGATCCTCCGCTACTGCTGCCTCCCTGGAAGTCTCGCCCCCTCTTGAGCCTAAGCTCAAGATCATCCTCAGCAATAAAGCTCCTGTCAAAATCTCTTCGAAAGTGGCATCCCTGTTGCCCTTGGTCAAGGACTTGACTTCCTCGACCAGACCCTTTCGGAACCTCTGGGCCTTCGCCGTCTCGCTCAAGCCCTCTACGAATCTGCCGAGGCGGCCGAACTCCCCAGCGTACTCCTCTACTGACAGGCTCCCCTGAACTAAGCTCTCAAACTGCGACTCCAAGGCTCGGAGCGCTGCATCTGGAAAGAACTTCTTCTTGAAGAAGCCCTTGAACTCCTCCCAGGTCTGTCCAGCTACCCCCACCCTGGGGTCTGACTGATACCAGGTACGAGCAAGATCTCGCATCCGACTAGCTGCTTCCTCTATCTGAAGATCTGCCGGTATTCGGGCCAGGCGGAAGATCTCCTCTATATGCTCGATCCACTCGTCAGCATATAAAATCCTCTCCGTCCCCAGGAAGTCTCTGGGGCTCATCTTCTGGAACTGCTCTATCCCAGGTGTCCTCGGCTGCTGGACTGTTGGTCGAGCTGCGACTGTCGTAAGGGCCAACTCCATGCTCCTGGCCTGCCGGGCCTGCTGCACCTCCATAAACTGCTGAAAGTAGGTGAACATCTGTACCGCGTCCACGTATCATGTAGACGACGGCTGCTGGAAAGGCACCTCTGGGATGACTGGGTCCTGCCTCCGAGCTGGTGGAGGCATACCCCCTGCTGCTGATGCTGAAGTCCCAATACGAGCAGAGGTGGCAGGAGTTACAGCCTCCTGACCCTGCTGAACTGGCTGAGAGGTAGCAGTCCCCTCTACAGTATCCCCATGAATGGTACGCTGTAACCGCGTCTCCACCATCCTGAAGACAGATCAAACAAGGGTATCAATTGCTGAGAAAGAAGCGATATAACAAAGGCGGACAGTTAAAATTCAAAAGAAATCAATTGACAGTAAGGATTTAGATGGCAAGAATAGAGTTTTTCCTAATGTGATTGAGTACCTTAAAAACTAATGTCCTATATCCTACTGCAGGCTGTAGTGATACTCTGGTTCGAATACCACTACACTTCTAGTCTTGACCTGTATGGACCACCACTAAAAACGTGTCACGACCCGCACCCTAGAGTAAGGGCACGAGAAGTGGGTACGTCCAGCGTACGCCGCAGTATCGGCGGTAGAACGATGTCCTAGGTCACAACATCTAACAATATAATGCTAAGCAGTTTATATTCCCCGAATGGGGGTGACATAGCAAAATGTAAACTCAATCACAACTAAGGCAGAAAGATAAGATAGAAAGATAGATAGATACTGCTGAAATGAAAGGAATCCACATAAGTACAAACAGAGAGTCTAAGTGTCTAAGATATCACAAATCCACAATTCCAAGTATCAAATATACAATCATCCAGAATGTAATATAAAAGAAGACATCCTAGTCTAGAGGAGTGTCGTCCACTGCTATTGCCACGCCCCGATCCGGGAAATCGCTCTTCCTCGCTAGATTTCACCCAAATTATCGTCCTCGCTGGGGCGTGATGCCGCACGAGCCTGAAGTTGCGCTCGTGCAAGGCAAGATAACAGGTTCACATAGAACTATCTCAATTTGATAACATAAGCAGCGGAAGGAAAACAAAGTTTAACATAAGAATCTCTTTTATTCATATTGAACTGAAGGTTACAAAGGCTCTGAATAGCCCAACATATATGCCAATAGGCTACAACGCTCATGATCTCTCTAGCTCACAAAGGATTACATTGTTTCATACATTATGCCTCTGTATAGCCACCAAGTAGTCTTCGGCCGAACATCTCCATGTCGCAAGTCCGAACGCATATGCGGTAGCTCCTCTTGAACGCCAAGGACTCCATGCCTCGGCACGTCCAAGCCAAGCTCTGCCCCGAGCCGATCATAACCTGAGCCTGCACATAAACTAGTGGGGGATTAGTGCTTTCGTCATCGCTTCGCACTGATCAAGACCCGCTCGCACCCAAACCAAACACTTAATCAACTTAGTGAGCATGCATCTTAATTTGGTGATCTTTCTATTTAGCCTTAGGATCGATTTTATGGCAATACTTAAACATAGCACATTATCATAAATGTGTCCCATACCGTATTCCTGCAGCAGATACAGTTAGACATAATCTGAAACATAAATATAGTGTTCGTGCTCATCTTCGTCCCATTTCCCTTAGCCTGCAGTGGTTAGAACTTAGCATAAGCAAACATACGATTCGTACAACCGACCAATCATAAACGTAGACATATGTATAATGGGTGGCAGGCCCTGCGCCTGCACCCAGCTCTCATCTCAGTCCACCGGCCCTATCTATATGAAGGTCACAGTGTTTCGCACCGTAATGGACTTGGCATCTCTTATGTGTAAGCCTACAATCGCTTCGATACGGGTTGCTAGCCCAGTATCCAAAGGATCCCAAACTTACGGATATCATAGCTTATCACAGCACTGGATGGTCGCAATCCGTCCGAATGTTGTGCACCATAAATACCACACATAATTCCCTCCTAGGCCGAACGGTCCCGGCGCCCCGACGTAACAGTTCGAGGGAAGCCGTACCCGTGCACGGGCCATCCGAGTCCATTGACCATGCAATACGCGCCATAGCAAACACACATAACAATCCAACCATATCCTCCGTTGCATAAACATAGTCTCGTTCCATAAACGGTTTCCCGTGCCATAAACGGTTTCCCGTGCCATAAACATAATCTACCATTCATATGGGGAGCTCCATTGGCGTTATGCCCCAACACATCCATATTGATGCACGACGCCCAATGGCTTAGTCATCTCATACTCGTATTCAACGCGTACCATTCGTAAGTTATTCTCATAGCATAATTCCGTATTACTTAGTCTTTCGTAACATAAGTGCCCGAGGGCACGCTCAGCGCCGTATTCAATATTCTACGCCTAGTGTTCAATATTCTCGGAGCCGTGCACATGATGCATATCTCATTATCATCTTTCAATGTTCTATCATCATTGCCCTACCGCGACCCGTGTACTCGATGCACGTCGCTTCAATTGTTCGATTGTTCAATGTTCTACCTTAGTGTTCAACGCCTATTCAGACACTTACTCGCTGAGCCACGCTCGCTAACTCGATAACATCTTACGCATACCAAAACATATTTTATTAGACGTGAAGGAATAGGGAGAGAGAGTCAAGAACCCGCCCACCTTAAGTCGATACGCCTTGCCGTTTCGTTGAGTTGAAGCGTCTCGCTTCCATAACTCGGTCGCATAGCTAACTCCTAGACTTAGCCATTCCTTTGAGCTACTCGGTTGATTTGGCCTATCGTGCCCATACCACGATCCGTAATCCAGCATAAAGGCATAACCTGCACACCAGATCAACTAACATTAGCACTTGCTCAAACGGAACTTATCCTTTGCATCGATTCGATTCATAGATTCCAACCGACTCAAAGCTTACCTTTGGCCAACGTAACTCTCGTATCGATTTGCATCGATACTTCATCGGGTCAACGCAACTCTTCGAGTCAACGACTCATCGTAATGTACCGATGCGGAGCGGGGCATTACAGCTATAAGGTCCGACTGCTGGTCCAAGTCACAGCTATCATCATGGGTAGCCCCATAATAGGTAGGGTAGCACGCCTCATCCTCTGTGATATTTTAACAGGTTCAGTCAGGACAGGAGCGAGCACAATACATCTCACGTAGTTCATATAATGACAGAAATAAAATACAGGCAATAGAGTAAAATACATGAAACGCTGAAGAGTATACATGAGTAAAAAAAAGACTGTAATAAAATATCTACTATAAGTAAAGAGCTACAGTGAACTAGTGATTTAGAGTACAAGCTAGACATGTGAACGGCTTGATAATAAATATGAGAGGTCATACATGGCTATACTACTTTGGAAATTGTCCACATGACTATTAATACTCCCCGTACCCCAATCAATACACAAAGATCTAGACAAGTTATGTTATTGCATGATATTCACATGGGGGCCCATATAAGGGTGTACGTGAATATAAACATGGGGGCTCCGTGTTCATGAGAGTACATGAATCACGAGAGTGCACATGTAAGGTAAAAGCACAAGAATACATGATGAAAGTGAAACGCACATGACATGATGTATCTGATGCTCCCGAGGGGGATAACATCGTATGAAAAGATCCATATAGTACTAATCCGTGTTTTCATCGTGTCAGCATCAAGTAAGATAATCTAGAGCGAGATACTCTTAGCAAGTATGAAACGGTCAGAGAATGTACTCGCCTGATACCCTGGATGTCCAGAAGAAAATACTGCCTGAGGAGTGGTGTCTGGCTCATAATCAGAACAGCACAAGTCACAACATGTCTAAAATAATAATAAGATGCAATTCAATGCATTCTAAATGAATCTAGGTCAATCTAGACCAAAGTCAACTCTGGTCAACTCTGGTCAACCCTAGAAGTCAAACTAGGTCAAACTAGTCTAGGTTGGTCAACCATAGGCTATGTCATCTAGGTTATAGGCCATAGGCCCAATCCTCTAGGCAATAGCCATACACTAGGCCATAAACCCATGTAGAATCATAACCATGTAGGCCATGAGCTAATACAACCATAACACTATATATATATATATATATATATATATATATATATATATATATATATATATATATATATATATATATATATATATATATATATATATATATATATATATATATCACTATTCACATATATGTATATATATACATCTACATACACAAATAGAAATATGTATATCACATTACTCATTGAAACTTTCATACATCCTACACTACCATTCATACATTCATATTAGGTTAGACACTTAAATATATATAGCTATAGGCATACCTACACATATAGAAATATATATTATATCTACATAGAGAGGGGGAAAGGACATATCCTGGCAATGTGAGTGTATACCAGAGTATGTGTCTATGTGTACTGTTGTGAGGGTGTGGCATGGTACATGGGATATATATGTGTGACAGGTAATATATGAGATTGTGTGTGTACATGATTTAATGTGTGTGTTAATGCTCACAGGATGTATAGGTGTGACAGTTATTTGACAGTGTGTACTAGGGAACATCCCATAGACTGTGCTAGGTCTAGTTAATATTTCCATGTGTGTGTGTGGTTGACAGGAAAATGAGGAATCTGTATGTGACAGTCCCTATGTGTGTGAAGGAATTGAGGGTACATAGAAATGTGGGTGTGTGTGACGTGCTCACAGGAAACATAGAGTGTTGCAGGAAATGTGGAATGTGTGTAAGTGAAAGCATTAGCCAACAGTGAAGGGAATATGTGTATATGCTTTACATATGTGTAAGTGACAGTGCTCAGTAGGATGGTGTCCTGTGTGTGACATGTGACAGTGAATAACATATGTGTGTGACTTGGTTCCAGGTAATAAATGACAGTATCAAAAGCCATCTACTGGAACTAAATGCAGCCTTGAAACCAAATCCCTGTGTGTTCAGACATTGGGAAAAATGACAGGAATGTTCTCAGTTTGGTTTGCAAACAGTGATAACTCGATTTGCAAACAATGTGTTATGTCAAAACCATTTCAGTTAACAGTTTGTAAATGGGAAGGAAGACAGTTTTAATATGAAACAGTGACAGTAATATATAGACTCAAATCGAATTAGCTAAAGGAAAGGAATGAATCAATATCAATTCAGGTATTTAAGAGAAATCAATTTTCAGGTTTTGATGAGTTCTAGCCAATGACAGTTAACATGTAAACTCTATTTCAGTTTAAAAGGGGATCAAAGGAAACTAATTCTCAAATTTGTGAGAACTAACATTCACATTTTAGTTTTCTAAATAGAACTGAAAACCCACACCAAATCCAATGTATCAGCTATTACATTCGAGCCCCAAACTCAAAGTCCAAAAATCCCATTTCCATATCAAAAAGCCCATTCGAATGTAACATTGAACTAAACATGAACTAACAATATGTAGGGTCATTCATGACTATCTAAACATCAATTAAAAGTGATTTAAAATGGAATTTCAGTTTAGGAAATTTAGTATCAGTCATATACAATATCGAAGCCCAATACATTGTCTAATATTCTCATCAAACAACCCATTCTAATTTGTAAAAATCAACTAACTGTCACGCCCCAGAACCAGAATACTGGAGAGCGGGGGCAGACATAGCCAGCTACGTATATTGAAGTGCAACCCACCTCGCTATACGGTCACGGCTGTCTAGATACATGAGGGTTTATCTACAAGCCAACAGTCTCTTAAGGTCATGAACAAGCCTAGTGTCTCAATCACAAGCAAGTAAGTAAATGTTACAAGATGTATGATCATTAAATATACAATAGTAAGGCGTCCCAAACATTACATATTCAGCTGATCATGAAGCTAGTCGTTACAAAATGTTAGGACTAGCAAGAGTTTAGTCATACATGATCAACCCTAGGATCTGTTAATCATGTTACAGCCCGTAGACAGACAGTAAGTAAGTACAATCGAGCTAAACAGGTGCTCGTCCGCTAAACGCCTCAAAAGAATATTTTTTACAATAGAGTGGGAGAGCCAAAAATAACCCACTCGTTGCCAGGGTTCCGTCTAGTGGCCACCATCTGGCTGGGAAGTCGGTAGATCCTCTGGAGCCGCTCCGAAATCTGGCCACACAAAACCAGCTGGGTCAGACCCCAGAAAGAGCAAGTGCCACAAAGGAGGCTTCACTTAAGAACTAAAACCAGCAATCAGCACAGAAATATAAATATAAATAAAATAAGGACTGGAATAAAAGGAAACATATCAGGATGATATACGACGAGATAACCATAGAACTATTCAGATAGCCAGGTTACAACCCGTAACCAAACAAGGACCGGGGTTGTAACCCTTCGTCTGAACGGAGCTTGGTTTTCACCATTTATCGGTAAAATAAATACAAGCATTCTGGTCATTCCATAGTCTGGAACAGGGTCAGGGCAAGACTAGACTGGTTAGACTCCATCCAATCACTTCACGGCCAAGCAAGAACTACGGCTTGATACTTTAACTAACTAGGGTTGTCACAAGCCTAATTACTAACAAGATGCAGTGAGATTATTCCACAGCCACAAGCCCTGCAGACCATCCAGGCTACCAGGTCGAAAGATTAGGGTTGAATTCAGGTGGGTACATCGTCCAGGAAACGAATGTACCCTTAAGTAGCTTGAAGGGTGCAACACATGACAGTATGCTGGAAATGTACCCTACTCGACGGCAGGCTACAGATCCCAAGCGCGCCCAGGTAACGGGATTGCCTGTAGCTGGGAAATCTCTTCATGACTAATGTATTAATCTAGTTGTTAACCTTAATCCACTTTAGTAGGTACTCCTGACCGTGGTACTCAGGAGTCCCCTCCTAGACATGATGCAAGACAGGACTGGTTTATTTGTACAAGCACAATCACCCACGGTGTGCAGGATGTTCATTCTTGTCAGGTTATATCATGTCAAGTAGCCGTCGCAACAGCTGATCAAGGTATAACATGTCAGGTTATCAGGTCAAGTGTACTAATCAGGAGTGCGCCACGACGGGCCACTATCAGGTCATGTCAGGTTACTCATGTCAGGAGTGCACCACTACGGGTCACTATCGTGTCATGCTTAATTATCAATTCCAAACATATCAAGTAAATTCGTGATTATCATGTTCAAGACAAAAGGCGTAAGGATATAAAATAGGCGTAAAATATCTAATAAAATATCAATACACAGGGCTATAGAAGATCAAGGGTAATCAGGCTACGCTCAAGCCAGGCTACGCTCAGGCTAGCGTACGCTCAGGTCTGCGTACCAAAGGATCCATACACTTCCAATGGGAAGCGTACGCAAGGGTCAGCGTACACAAGGGTACGCTCAAGCTACAGGTCAGCGTACGCTCAAGCTAGCGTACGCTCAAGACACGCTGCCAACAGGCAGCGTATCAAGGCTAGCGTACGCTCGCTAAAGAGCAGCGTACCAAGGCTAGCGTACGCTCTCTAAGAGCAGCGTACGAAGGCTAGCGTACGCTCACTAAAGAGCAGCGTACGAAGGCTAGCGTACGCTCACTAAAGAGCAGCGTACGAAGGCTAGCGTACGCTCACTAAAGAGCAGCGTACGAAGGCTAGCGTACGCTCGCTAAAGAGCAGCGTACGAAGGCTAGCGTACACTCACTAAAGAGTAGCATACGAAGGCTAGCGTACGCTCACTAAAGAGCAGCGTACGAAGGCTAGCGTACGCTCGCTAAAGAGTAGCGTACGACTCAGCGGCATAAGCTAAAAAGCTAGCTCACTGTTCACTGTCTTCTCCAAATGGCAAGAACAGCAAGAACTCCAAGGATGGAACCCAAAACTCCAAATGCTCATAACTTGGTCAAAACAAGTCCGAATCCAACTTTCCAAAGGTCAAAATTGGGTAGAATGAAATTCTCTAAAACATGGAACCATCAAAACTTGAAAACAAGCAAGTTTAATAGATCAAAACACCAAAAATCCGAAAATAGCAAAACTCTAGATCTACAAGAATCAAAGCCTCAAAATAGAAAATAACAAGTTCTAATGTGGTTTAGAATCATGAGGAGAAGCTAATGAAACCATCAAAAGGAGTTCTCTTATGGAAGCAAGTTGCACTTGCCTATGGTTGGGGAGTTGTGGAGAGGAAGGAAGAAGAAGAAGAAATAAATAAGAGTTATGGAGGAGAGAGAAGGTTGGTGGGGAAATAAATATCATGGGTTGGTGGTAGGTAGGGGGTTCACCTTGGTCCATGATGGACCAAGCAACCAGCCGGCCAAACCAAACCAACCCAAACCGAGAGTAAACAAGCCAAGCCAAACCAAGAAGATATGCAAATACAAGATAAAATACGTATACGTATTCTAAATACGCAATACGAACAACAGGCATTACAACTATACCCACCTTAAAAGAATTCCGTCCTCGGAATTTAATTAAGAGGCTAGAGAAACAAGAACAAGCTATACTATTCACAGACAATTATACTAGGCAATCAATCAATCATGCAAGCAAGGAATTGATGGCATGAGGCATAAGAAAGATATTATACCTCACGAGTCAAACAAATCGGGATATCGTGATCGGATATCATCCTCACGCTCCCACGTTGACTCCCCCAAAGAGTGATGACCCCAAGCAACTCGGACTAACTTGATAGTCTTGTTCTTGAGGATCTTCTCTCTTCGATCCAATATAGACACGGGCCTCTCCTCATACGAAAGGTTGGTACCAACAACCAATTCCGAATGATCCAGGATGTGGCTCGGGTCCGGAATGTACCGTCGTAATTGGGATACATGGAACACGTCATGCACCTCGCTTAGCGACGGTGGAAGAGCGAGACGATAGGATATATCTCCTACTCGCTCCAGAATGTCAAACGGTCCTATATACCTAGGACTAAGCTTTCTCTGTACGCCGAAACGAATGACGCTACGGTTAGGCGAAATCCTCAGGAATACATGATCGTCGACCGAAAACTCGAGAGGGCGCCGATGAGAATCGGCCCAATGGCGCTGACGATCTTGGGCAACTCGAAGGTGATCTCTGACTCGCCTGACTACTTCAACTGTCTGAGCAATCATTTCTGGACCAAGCATCTGCCTCTCTCCAACATCATCCCAGGCTAACGGGGATCTGCACTTCCTACCATATAGTGCCTCGAACGGTGCCATCTGGATACTGGCCTGGAAACTGTTGTTGTACGAGAATTCCACCAAGTGCAAGTAATCTTCCCATGAACCACCGAAGTCAAGTGTGCAAGACCGCAACATGTCTTCAAGAGTCTGGATCGTGCGCTCCGACTGGCCATCTGTCTGCGGATGATATGCTGAACTGAACTGGAGGTGAGTTCCCAAGCTCTCTTGCAAGCTAGTCCAAAAGTGTGAAGTAAATCTTAAATCTCGGTCCGAGGTGATACTGACTGGCACACCGTGC
This sequence comes from Iris pallida, assembly GCA_029216955.1. Classification (NCBI taxonomy): domain Eukaryota; kingdom Viridiplantae; phylum Streptophyta; class Magnoliopsida; order Asparagales; family Iridaceae; genus Iris; species Iris pallida. The sequence goes on along the minus strand of JANAVB010034616.1, from coordinate 3,434,284 downwards.
AATCTGACAATCTGCTTAAGCTACATCTCCGCTAGCTGAGCCGTCGACTGACCAACTCTAAACGGAAGAAAGTACGCTACCTTGGTAAGCCTATCCACAATGACCCAAATAGCATCTCTACTAGCTGGGGATCTAGGTAATCCAGTCACAAAATCCATGGTCACATGCTCCCACTTCCATTCTGGAATCGATAAAGGCTGAAGAAGTCCAGCCGGTCTCTGATGTTCGGCCTTAACCTGTTGGCAAACCAAACACCGAGAGACAAACCGAGCTATCTCCCGCTTCATGCCATTCCACCAGAAATGCTGTCGGATATCACGGTACATCTTCGTACTGCCAGGATAGATGGAATACTGAGAACTGTGCGCCTCTGACATGATCTCTTGTCTGATATCTCTACTGGGTACACAAAGACGCTTACCATACCTGAGTGTACCATCCTCATAAATACATAACTCTGGTCTTCGTCCTGCTTCACACTCTGCTCTGAGTCGCTGAAGCTTAGAATCTGCCGACTGCGCCATCCGGATCCTCTCGACTATAGTGGACTGAACTTGCATGCTAGCCATCAACGCCACACTGGAAGGGAGAACAACTTCTATGTCCATCTTCTGAAGATCTGCTAACAGCTCTGGTTGCGCTGTTAGGAAATAAGCTCCGGCTCTCCTGCTCAACGCATCTGCTACGACATTGGCCTTCCCAGGATGATACTGCAGGTTGACATCATAATCCACAAGAAGCTCCAGCCACCTTCTCTGATGCATGTTAAGATCCTTCTGGGTGAAAACATACTTCAGGCTCTTGTGGTCGATGAAAATCTCAACCCTATCTCCGTACAAGTAGTGCCTCCACAACTTAAGTGCAAACACCACTGCTGCCAGTTCCAAGTCATGGGTTGGGTAATTCCTCTCATGATCACGAAGTTGTCGTGACGTATAAGCTATAACCTTCCCATGCTGCATCAGAACACATCCTAAACCTCTGCCTGAAGCATCACAGTACACTGAGAATCCTCCGGTCCCATCTGGAAGCGTGAGAATAGGAGCTGTTATCAGGCCTCGCTTCAACTGCTCAAAAGAACTCTGACACTCTGTTGTCCAAGCAAACTGCGCATCCTTGCGGGTCAACTGGGTCAATGGCGTTGAAATCCGAGCAAAGTCTGAAACAAATCGCCGGTAATAGCCAGCCAATCCAAGGAAACTGCGAACTTCTGCAACGGTGCTGGGTACTGGCCATGACTCAATAGCTACAATCTTCTGGGGATCCACTTCTACTCCTCTTCGAATGATGATATGACCCAAGTACGAAATGCGATCGAGCCAGAACTCGTATTTACTGAACTTGGCATATAACTGGTGCTCTCTGAGGATCTGAAGAACTATGCGGAGATGCTGCTTATGCTCTGCCTCACTCTTGCTGTAGACCAGGATGTCATCCAAGAACACGATCACAAACTGATCCAAGTAAGGCATGAAGATGCGATTCATGAGGTCCATGAATACTGTCGGCGCATTGGTTGCTCCAAAAGGCATAATAAGGAACTTCCAATGCCCATATCTCGATCTAAAAGCCGTCTTTGGGATGTCTTGCTCTCTGACTCTGATCTGGTGATATCCTGAGCGTAAGTCAATCTTCGAGAATAGTGATGCCCCCTTGAGTTGATCAAACAAGTCATCTATCCTCGGAAGAGGATATCTGTTCTTGATTGTCACTGAGTTCAAGGTACGGTAATCAACACATAACCTGGACGTACCATCCTTTTTTTTCACAAGAAGCATCGGGGCTCCCCAAGGCGATCCACTAGCACGAATGAATCCCTTGGTTCTGAGTTCTTCAATCATCTTGTACAATATCTCCAACTCTGACGACGCCATCCTGTAGACTCTCTCTGATACTGGGGCTGTCCCGGGAATCAAGTCTATAGTGAACTCGATCTCCCGCTCCGGAGGCATACCTAGAAGCTCCTCTGGGAAAACATCTGGAAACTCATCCACTATCCTGGGCAACTGAACTGCTGCTACTGCCATCCGCAATGCTGGAGGAGAAGGCTCAACTGCGCCTCGAGAGAAAGAAAACTCTGGCTCTCCTGGAATGCTAAAAACAACCCTACCAATATGGCAGTCTATTCTAGCATACTGGTTCCTCAACCAATCCATCCCTAAGACCATATCATAATCGGCCATCGGGAACTCTATCAATCTAGCGGGGAATTCCCTACCGCTAACTACGATCCGACACGAGGAAAATACTCTATCTACTCCCACAAGTCCGTTACCAGTAAGTATATTGAGCCTTACTGATAATGACTCGGGCTCCAATCCTACCCGTGTCGCGAATCGTGCAGACATAAAAGAATACGATGCACCAGAATCAAATAAAGCTGAAGCTGGAAAGGAGTTGACGAGAATAGTACCTGCCACTACCTCTCCTGGTGCCAATCCTTCCTCCATGGTCAACATCATAGCCTGACCGTGCCCTCGGGGTGCTGGTCCCCTCTGCTGAACTCCTCGCTGCCTATTCTGACTCAAGGCCTGGGCTTGAGTAAACTGCTGGGGGCCCTGTTGCTGCTGGAATACATGGGACTGAGGCGGCAAGGGCCTCGGCAATGGATACTGCTGCTGCTGGACCGGAGCTGGTCCTCTCACCGAAGAGCTAGAAAGGTTGGACGATGATGAACCACCCCTATTCGGGCAGGACCCAACCCTATGGTCTGCTGCTCCACAAGCCAGGCACAATCCCTACGCCCTGCGACATTCTGCCACCATATGGCCTGGCTTCCCACAATGAGAACAACCCACTGCGGAAGATTGCTTCTGCTTCTGCTGCTGCTGAGGGTGCGTCGGAGTTGAATGCTGAACCGACGTCACTGAGGCTGCTCGCCTCGGAGCTCCAATAGTCAAAGCCCTGGCTGCCGGGGCTGGGGCTGAAGACTGATTCATCTGGCCGTGAGATCTCTTCCGACCTCCGACCCTATCCACAATCCTCTGGGAGGTATACTCATGCCTCCGGGCTGCTCTCAAGACTGCATCAAAAGTCTAATGCTTAAACTGCTCGACTGCCAACAAGATCTCCAGGTGAAGTCCCTGCTGGAACCGCTGGGCTCTATCATACTCGGTTGCCACCAAAGTGGAGCAAACCGACTGAGTCTGGAAAACTCGGCCGCATATCCGTTGACCGTCCTGCCTCCTTGCTTCAGATTTGTGAACCTCGTCTGCAGATCATACCGAGCCACGGCATCGAAATACTTGGTCTGGAATCTCTTCCTGAATACTGCCCAAGCAATAGGGGCTACTAATCCAACGGCCTGCGCTGCCCACCAGCTACGGGCAAGATCTAACAACTGTAGGCGCACAACGGCCACCTTCTCGTTCTCTGGGGTCCTGGCTACTTCTAGAATCACTTCTGTGTCCTGAAGCCATGCATCTGCCGCGATAGCATCTTCACTACCGTCGAAGAATGGAGGGTTCAAGCGCTTAAAGCTGTTGGCCGCGCTGTTATCCTGATGACCACCCCGGGTCAAAGCATCCGTCACTGCCTGGTGCAAGGCATCTCCACGCCGGTCTTGGGAAGCTATCAAGGTCCTGACGAGTCCTACCAAAGTGCCGTCATCAGGTTCGGCAGGCTGAACTGGCTGAACTGGGGGCTCTCCGCCAGAAGGCACAACTCTGGAGGCTACTCCGGAATGCTGGGCTTGATCTCCAGGTTACTGCTGGTCCGCGGGAGGTGCTCCGCCTTGCTGGTCGGCCGGATCAGGTACTATGCCGCTGAAGAAGACGACATAGGAAACAATAAGGAAGGACTCGGACAGATCAACGATACAAGCATATGATCAGGACAAGAATCCAGGGATTCAGAAGATACGAGCAGAGATCAAGGACGAATACTGATTGAGACATCTATTCGGTAAACCCTCACATATCTCGATTTACAAGACCTGCATGGGCCACCACTTAAACCATGTCACGCCCCAGAACCAGAATACTGGAGAGCGGGGGCAGACATAGCCAGCTACGTATATTGAAGTGCAACCCACCTCGCTATACGGTCACGACTGTCTAGATACATGAGGGTTTATCTACAAGCCAATAGTCTCTTAAGGTCATGAACAAGCCTAGTGTCTCAATCACAAGCAAGTAAGTAAATGTTACAAGATGTATGATCATTAAATATACAATAGTAAGGCATCCCAAACATTACATATTCAGCTGATCATGAAGCTAGTCGTTACAAAATGTTAGGACTAGCAAGAGTTTAGTCATACATGATCAACCCTAGGATCTGTTAATCATGTTACAGCCCGTAGGCAGACAGTAAGTAAGTGCAATCGAGCTAAACAGGTGCTCGTCGGCTAAACGCCTCAAAAGAATATTTTTACAATAGAGTGGGAGAGCCAAAAATAACCCACTCATTGCCAGGGTTCCGTCTAGTGGCCACCATCTGGCTGGGAAGTCGGTAGATCCTCTGGAGCCGCTCCGAAATCTGGCCACACAAAACCAACTGGGTCAGACCCCAGAAAGAGCAAGTGCCACAAAGGAGGCTTCACTTAAGAACTAAAACCAGCAATCAGCACAGGAATATAAATATAAATAAAATAAGGACTGGAATAAAAGGAAACATATCAGGATGATATACGACGAGATAACCATGAAACTATTCAGATAGCCAGGTTACAACCCGTAACCAAACAAGGACCGGGGTTGTAACCCTTCGTCTGAACGGAGCTTGGTTTCTCACCATTTATCGGTAAAATAAATACAAGCATTCTGGTCATTCAATAGTCTGGAACAGGGTCAGGGCAAGACTAGACTGGTTAGACTCCATCCAATCACTTCACGGCCAAGAAAGAACTACGGCTTGATACTTTAACTAACTAGGGTTGTCACAAGCCTAATTACTAACAAGATGCAGTGAGATTATTCTACAGCCACAAGCCCTGCAGACCATCCAGGCTACCCAGGTCGAAAGATTAGGGTTGAATTCAGGTGGGTACATCGTCCAGGAAACGAATGTACCCTTAAGTAGCTTGAAGGGTGCAACACATGACAGTGTGCTGGAAATGTGCCCTACTCGACGGCAGGCTACAGATCCCAAGCGCGCCCAGGTAACGGGATTGCCTGTAGCTGGAAAATCTCTTCATGACTAATGTATTAATCTAGTTGTTAACCTTAATCCATTTTAGTAGGTACTCCTGACCGTGGTACTCAGGAGTCCCCTCCTAGACATGATGCAAGACAGGACTGGTTTATTTGTACAAGCACAATCACCCACGGTGTCCAGGATGTTCATTCTTGTCAGGTCATATCATGTCAAGTAGCCATCGCAACAGCTGATCAAGGTATAACATGTCAGGTTATCAGGTCAAGTGTACTAATCAGGAGTGCGCCACGACGGGCCACTATCAGGTCATGTCAGGTTACTCATGTCAGGAGTGCACCACTACGGGTCACTATCGTATCATGCTTAATTATCAATTCCAAACATATCAAGGGTAATCAGGCTACGCTCAAGCCAGGCTACGCTCAGGCTAGCGTACGCTCAGGTCTGCGTACCAAAGGATCCATACACTTCCAATGGGAAGCGTACGCAAGGGTCAGCGTACACAAGGGCACGCTCAAGCTACAGGTCAGCGTACGCTCAAGCTAGCGTACGCTCAAGACACGCTGCCAACAGGCAGCGTATCAAGGCTAGCGTACGCTCGCTAAAGAGCAGCGTACCAAGGCTAGCGTACGCTCGCTAAGAGCAGCGTACGAAGGCTAGCGTACGCTCACTAAAGAGCAGCGTACGAAGGCTAGCGTACGCTCACTAAAGAGCAGCGTACGAAGGCTAGCGTACGCTCGCTAAAGAGCAGCGTACGAAGGCTAGCGTACGCTCGCTAAAGAGCAGCGTACGAAGGCTAGCGTACGCTCCCTAAAGAGCAGCATACGAAGGCTAGCGTACGCTCACTAAAGAGCAGCGTACGAAGGCTAGCGTACGCTCGCTACAGAGTAGCGTACGACTCAGCGGCATAAGCTAAAAAGCTAGCTCACTGTTCACTGTCTTCTCCAAATGGCAAGAACAACAAGAACTCCAAGGATGGAACCCAAAACTCCAAATGCTCATAACTTGGTCAAAACAAGTCCGAATCCAACTTTCCAAAGGTCAAAATTGGGTAGAATGAAATTCTCTAAAATATGGAACCATCAAAACTTGAAAACAAGCAAGTTTAATAGATCAAAACACCAAAAATCCGAAAATAGCAAAACTCTAGATCTACAAGAATCAAAGCCTCAAAATAGAAAATGACAAGTTCTAATGTGGTTTAGAATCATGAGGAGAAGCTAATGAAACCATCAAAAGGAGTTCTCTTGTGGAAGCAAGTTGTACTTGCCTATGGTTGGGGAGTTGTGGAGAGAAAGGAAGAAGAAGAAGAAATAAATGAGAGTTATGGAGGAGAGAGAAGGTTGGTGGGGAAATAAATATCATGGGTTGGTGGTAGGTAGGGGGTTCACCTTGGTCCATGATGGACCAAGCAACCAGCCGGCCAATCCAAACCAACCCAAACCGAGAGTAAACAAGCCAAGCCAAACCAAGGAGATATATAAATACAAGATAAAATACGTATACGTATTCCAAATACGAAATACGAACAACAGGCATTACACTAACAGAGATTATTAAACATGTACAGGATCTAAATTAGCAATTTAACCATAAATTAAATAATTAAAACTGGAATTAAACATTAGGAATTAATGGAACTGAACCCATGTATCAGTCTACTTAGGGAAATTCAATTTGAATATTAAAAACACATTTAGATGGTAAACTAAGAGTTGGTAAATATTGGTGGATATGTGTATGTGTCACACAAACAAAATGGTGTCCAAAATTAGGACACAACGTGTCCAAACACACACACAAACCCAATGCACTGGACTGGGTTCAGTCGACTGGTGCGCGTGTCCAGTGCGGGGTGAATCCTGCTCTCGACACGAAACCAAAAGACACGAGACTTGGGGAGTGTCGTGTCAGACACTGCCCCGAGCTCTAAGTCAAAGGACACGTGCCCACGTGCCCAAGATAGCTCGCACGAGCCTGCTGGCTGCAGGGCAGTACAGCTCGCACGCGTGCGACACGACACCAAATCAACACGAGACACGCTCAGACACCTAGATACTCTTAGGCGACACTAAAACACTATTTCCTATTCAAACACAATTCAAAATCTCGATCGAAATGTCCACTGTGGCATTTTGTCGAACACCTGCGTTCACCTATCGATACGTGTCCGATACGGACACGTACAGGACACGAGAGGGTGCAAATCCTATTCCTATAGTACAAGGACACCTAGGGCTTGGTGTTTATGCAATAAAACTAGATTTTCATGGGAGGAATAGAGTTTTACCTAGGTGTGTTCTTCACAAACAAAAGCCTTCAAAGAGAAGCTCTCCACTAGCTACTCAAAGTCTCCAAATTGTGTCAAACCTGAGATTTGACTCCACCAACAGTAGGAGAACAACATTTAGAATACTATGGAAGAAATCTCAACAAAAATTGATCATTAATGAATAAACTATAAAGAAATTAAAATGAAGGCAAACCTTGTTCTTAGAAAAATGGTGGAATGGATGAAAAGAGGCACAACTTTCAAGAGAGATTTTATAGGCAAGGGGGGAAGATCCCTAGGCCGGCCATTCATTAGGGTTAGGGTTTTAGGGGCATCTAAGGGCTAGCAATACATTAAGCCTATTTGAATGGCCTAGAATCTAGGGCTCCTTTATAGTCAAGTTGCAAACCACTCCAACCTAACTAATCATGACTTAACCCACTAGCCAATACTAACTAAAACTCATTGTGGCTAACTAGACTAGCTATGACTAATCTAGGTTAGGTTCAATCTAGGTTAGGCTAATCTAAACCACATGGAAATTAATTAAATAATATTTAAATCACACCAATCTAATTAATCAATTTAAATTCCTAATAAAATATATTAAATTCAAATAATTCAAAAATGACAAAAATACCCTCAAACTAGAAATGTGGTAGTGACAAGACATGATGCAAGACAAGACGGGTTCATTTGTACAAGCACAAACGTCCACGGTGTACAGGTCATTTATACTTGTCATGTCAGGTTAGCCGTCGCAACAGTATTTCGAGAAATATTATGTCAGATTTATCATGTCAAGAGTACGCTACGGCGGGCCACTATCATGTCAGGTATATCATGTCAATTATATCATGTCAAGTTCACTGTCAGGAGTGTGCCACGACGGGCCACTATCAAGTCATGTCAAAAGTGCACCACAACGGGTCACCATCGTGTCAGGGAACACACTTAAATTAATATGGCACAAGCATACAAGTGGTAATTAAATATTAGCAGGGGCAAGGACGTGGACTCATATGGCTCAGAAAATTAGACCATATGCGGCTAACTTTGAGTTTCATGCGGCCAGCAACTGTTGGCCAAGCAATTAAAAATGCATTAACAAATACATGCATTAAATACGATTAAATGCAAAAGCTAATACATTGACAAATGCATGCATGCGACCAAGCTTCAATTCATGCGGCCAATGAATGTTACTACGTAACATCATGCCAAAGCATGCATGCAAAAGCATGCATAAACATGCAAGCTAGGCCATGGTAATTAATTAAGTAAGCAACTAAAATAATTAATTAAGTAAGCAAGGCCAAAGTTGCATGCAGCATGCAACTTAAGCATAGGCCATGCGGCCATCTGTACTAAGCATGCATGCTACTAGGCCATACGGCCACAATGGAGGGGGGAGCAGTATGCGGCCAAAGGAGTAAGTTGTATGCAGATTATTAATGCTAATGGCCGCTAATCAAGGCCATGCGGCTGACATATTGGCAATAGCTTATGCGGCCATATCATTAATAAGCAAGCAAGTGCTTGCATGGCTAAAGGCAAAAAATAATGCCATAAAGAAAGCCATACGGCCATGAATATTCCAATGGCCAGCACACATTCTCATGCGGCCATGCAACTGTGCAAGCAAGCAAAGCTTGCCAAAAGGCCATGAGTATTATAATGGCCAGCACACATTTGCTAATACTAATGGCAATTAGAAATGCATTAATTAAATACTAATGGCTAAAAGCTTGCAATTAAATACTAATGGCTATGCATGCCATTAAATAAATATTAATGGCTAAAAGCTTGCAATTGCAAGCAAGAATGCTGGGGCATGCAATATTAAAGCCATACGGCTCATTTGTATGCTGGTGTATGCAATATTTAATGCCTTAAATAATACAATTCCATAATAAGCCATATGCGGCTCATTTAGGAATAGCCATATGCGGCTCAGTACCACTTGCATAAGCATGCGGCTAAGCACTAGAAAAATAATGCATGCATTAGAATATGCATTAAAGTAAGTCATGCATTAGAATATGCATTCACGTAATACATACATTAGAATTTATATTAAATTAATACATGCATTAGAATATGCATTAAAGTAATGCATTAAATGTGCATGCGGCTGGAATATGCATTAAATGTGCATGCGGCTGAATGCATTAGAATATGCATTAAAATAAATAGGCATGCGGTTGAATGCTTGCTAATGCATATTTTGCTAATGCATTAAAATATGCATGCAAGCACATGCTTGCTAATGCATTAAAAACATGCAAAGGCCATGCGGCTAATATTGTGTTGGCCATATGCGGCTGACTGCTAAAAGCATGCAATTATTTAATGCCAATGCCTAGGCCAAGCAATTAATTAATGGCCATGCAATAATTAATGCTCATGCGGCCAGAAGCTTAAAATGCTCATGCGGCCAGAAGTAAATTTAATTGCTCCCACAGAGAACATGTCCATGAAAAAATACCATGGCCTCCATGCTCCACCAAACAATAATAGGAACCCAAATCCAGACTCGGTAAAATAGAATTCTCTACAACATGGAACCATCAACTAGCAAAAATATGCAAGTTTGATAGATCAAAATTCATAGAAACCAAAAATACTACAAAACTAGATCTACAAGAATTTAACCATGAAAATGAAAAATGCTAAGTACTAAAGTGGGTTAGAAACACATGAGGAAGACAATAGAACAATAAAAATGGGATTCCTCCATGAAGCAAGATGCACTTGCCTACACCTTCTTCTCTCTCAGGTTGGTGAGGAGTAATGGTAGGGAAGAAGAAAAGTAAATGAGGAGAGAGAAATATTTGGTGGGATATTTAATAAAGAGGGTGGTGGTAGGTAGGTGGGTTGGTTCTCCAATAAAACCGAACCAAGCCAACAAGCCGAACCGAACCAAGATAGACCAATCAATGAAATACCAAAATAAATCAAGCAGGAAGACATGCAATACGGGTCAAAATATGTACACGTATACCGAGATACGTAATACGAACCACTGGCATTACAACTCTACCCACCTTAAAAGAATTTTGTCCTCGAAATTTAATCAAGAGGCTAGAGATGCAAGGACAAGCTACATTAAGCAATCAATCAAACAATCAATAATGAAAGCAAGGAATTTGAAAGAAGAAGGAAGACATCCTGCTAGGAACCTCTCTGCCGGTTCTGAATCTGAGCTTGGACCAGGGCATACTGTTGGGATCTCTGCTGCTGGAATACTTGAGCCTGAGGTGGCAATGGCCTCGGAGGCTGGTACTGCTGTTGTACTGGTGCTGGTGCCGGTCCCCTTACCGAGGGACTAGTCTAGGCCGATGATGAACTGGCCCTATTCGGACAGGACCCTATCTTGTGGTCCGGTGCTCCACAAGCTAAACACAATCCCTGTGCTCTGCGACACTCCGAAATAACGTGTCCTGGCTTCCCAAAATGAGTGCAGCCCATTACGAAAGACAGCTTCTGCTTCTGTTGCTGAGGGGACGTGACCGACGTCACTGAGGCCGCCTGTCTCGGAGTTCCAATTGTCAAAGCCCTGACTGCCGGGGCTGGTGCTGACGACTGGGTCATCTGGCCGTGAGATCGCTTTCGACCTCCGGTCCTGTCCACGATCCTGTGGGAGGTATACTCGTGCCTCCTGGCTGCTCTCAATACTGCATCGAAAGTCTGATGCTCAAACTGCTCTACTGCCAGCAGAATCTCTAAGTGGAGTCCCTGCTGAAATCGCTGGGCTCTGTCAAACTCGGTCGCCACCAAAGTGGGAGCAAACCGACTAAGCCTGGAAAACTCGGCCGCATATCCGTCGACCGTCCTGCCCATCTGCTTCAGATTGGTGAACTTGGTCTGTAGATCGTACCGAGCCACCGCATCGAAGTACTTGGTCCGGAACCTCTCACAGAATACTGTCCAAGCAATAGGCGCCACCAATCCAACGGCCTGCACCGCCCACCAGCTGCGAGCTAGGTCCAATAACTGCAGGCGCACCACGGCCACCTTCTCAGCTTCTGGGGTCTTCGCTGCCTCCAATATCACTTCTGTGTCCTGAAGCCACGCATCGGCAGCAATAGCATCTTCGCTGCCATCGAAGAATGGAGGGTTCAGGCGCTTGAAACTGTTCGCTGCACTGTTCCTATGATGTCCACCTCTGCCCAGAGCATCTGCCACTGCCTGATGCAAGGCATTACCTCGACGATCTTGAGAAGCTAACAATGATCTGATGAGACCTACCAAAGTTCCATCATCAGGCTCTGCAGGCTGGACGGGCTGAACTGGCAGCTCGGGATCCCCGGTAGACATGACTCGGGAGGCTGCTCCTGAGTGTTGGGCCTGATCTTTTGGTTGCTGCTGGTCCACGGAAGGCGCTCCGTCTTGCTGATCGGCAGGTCCAGGAACAATGCCGCTGAAGAAGACGACATAGAAAACAATAAGGAAGGACCAGGACGGATCAAAGATACAAACATGTGATCGGGACAAGAATTTCAGGGATTCAGAGAATACGAACAGAGATCAAGGATGAGTACTGATTGAGACATCTATTCGGTAAACCCTCACAAATCTTGATTTATAAGAACTGCATGGGCTACCACTTAAACCATGTCACGCCTCGGAACCAAAATACTGGAGAACGGAGGCGTACATAGCCAGCTACGTATAATGAAATGGAATCCACCTCACTATACGGTCACCGCTGTCTAGATATATGAGGGTTTAACTACAAGCCATCAGTCTCTTATGGTCATGAACAAGCCTAGTGTCTCAATCACAAGCAAGCAAGTAAATGTTACAAGATGTAAGATCACCAAATATACAAAAGTAAGGCGTCCCAAACATTACATATTCAGCTGATCATGAAGCTAGTCATACAAAATGTCAGGACTAGCAAGAGTTTCAGTCATACATGATCAACCCTAGGTTGTCAATCATGTTACAGCCCGTAGGCCGATAGTAAGTAAAATGTATACGAGCTAACACTTGCTCGTCGGCTAAACGCCTCAAAAGAATAATTTTACAGTAGAGTGGGAGAGCCAAAAATAATCTACTCGTTGCCAGGATTCCTTCTAGTGGTCACCATCTGGCTGGAAAGTCGGTAGATCCTCTGTAGCTACTCCGAAATCTGGTCATACAAAACCAGCTGGGTCAGATCCCAGAAAGAGCAAGTGCCACAAAGGAGGCTTCACTTAGGAACTAAAACCAGCAATTAGCACAAGAATATAATTACATAATAAAAGACAGTAATTAAGAAAAAGCATGACAGGTGATATACGATGAGATAACCATGGGACTATTCATATAACCAGGTTACAACCCGTAAACCAAACAAGGACCGGGGTTGTAACCCTTCGTCTGAACAGAACTTGGCTTCTCCCACCATTTATCGGCAAGATAAATATAAGAAATCAGGTCAAGTAACAATCTTGTACAGGATCAAGACAAGACTAGACTGATTGAACTCCATCCAATATTTCACGGCCAAGCAATAAGTACGGCTTGATACTTTAACTAACTAGGGTTATCACAGGCCTAGTTACTAGCAAGATGCAGTAAGATTATTCTACAGCCACAAGCCCTGCAGACCATCCAGGCTATCCGGACGCAAATTAGGGGTTGAATTCAAGTGGGTACATCGTCCAGGAAACGCATGTACCTTTAGGTGACTTAGAGGGTGCAACACATGACAGTGTGCTGGAAATGTGCCCTACTCGACGGTAGGCTAGCTACAGATCCCAAGTGGGGCACCCAGATAACGGGATTGCCTGTAGCTGGGAAATCTCTTCATGACTACTGGATTATTCTAGTTATTAGTCTTAGTTGAATTCAGTAGGTACCCCTGACCGTGGTATTCAGGACTCCCTGTCCTAGACATGATGTAAGACAAGACGGGTTCATTTGTACAAGCACAATCGTCCACAGTGTCCAGGTTATTTATACTTGTCATGTCAGGTTATCCGTCGCAACAACATTTCGAGAAATATCATATCAGGTTTATCATATCAAGAGTGCGCCACGGCGGGCCACTATCATGTCAGGTATATCATGTCAATTATATCAAGTCAAGTTCATGTTTCACTTAACAAAATGCCTAAAATTGGCCTTTGAAAATAAAATGAGAAAAAGTATAAGAAGTATAAATGTTCTGGGAAGTATTGCTATGGAAGTCTGATCTGAAGGCGTTCACTTTGTTCTCTGTAGTTAGCTCATTAGCAATGGCTATTCGAAGAGATAGAATCTGAATTTCCAATGGAAAGACAGTCTCACATCCATAAACCAGTAAAAATGGTGTAAAACCAGTAAGAGTTCGGATTGTTGTTTGATAAGCCCATAAATATTCTCCAAGTTTCTCATTCCAATCACGTTTATTAGAAGAGACGAACTTTTTGAGAAGTTTGATGATCGTCTTGTTGAAAGCTTCGGCTAAACCATTAGCAGCTGGATTATAAGCCATAGAAGCCAAATTTTGAATCCGATTCTTATCACAAAACTGATAAAATGCCTGACTGGCAAATTGTGGTCCATTGTCATGAATTATCCGTCGAGGAATCCTGAAGCGATAAATGACATGGTGTTTGATGAAGCTGATCACATTAGATGTTTTCACTTCAGCAAGGGGAACTGCTTCTGCCCACTTAGAAAAGTAATCGGTTATAGCCAATATAAACCGATGTCCTTTAAGAGAAGGAGGGTTAATCGGACCAATAATGTCCATGTCCCAAGCTTCGAAGGGCCAAGAGGCTGCCGTAGGATGTAAGAATTCAGACGGTTGATAAATAAAATCAGCATGAATCTGACATGCTTTACATCGTCTGGCATAATCCACAGCATCTGCTATCATGGATAGCCAATAATATCCTATTCTTCGAATGCGGTCTTATAATTTTCGGACTTGGTTAATGTGCACCACAAACACCATCATGAGCTTCGCGAAGTGTTTGTTTAGCTTCACTTTCTGAGAGACAGCGCAGCAAAAGTCCATCATATGAACGACGGTATAGCATATATAAAGACGAATCATAATAAAATCAAAATGATCGTCTCTTGATTGATGCAGCTTCTCTTAGATCTTCAGGTAAAATCCTATGAACCGCATAATCAATGAATGAACTTCTCCAATCCTTCTGCTGGGAACTTGACTCTGTAGTATAACTCTGTTCAATATATAGATTATTCTTGACACAGAATAAGTCTCGGTCCAACAAAGTAATTGTGTTTTGTCTTTGAATTGGAACAGCTAAGTCTGCAGCTAGGCTAGCGAGAGCATCAGCTTCCACATTCTGAGAACGTGGTATGAATTTGATGAAGAATCCTTTGAATGAAAGGACCAACTCGATTACCACTTGATGATAAAGGATGAGATCAGGATTTCTGACTTCATAAGTCCCTCTAACCTGATTAACAATCAGTTGAGAATCTCCATAAGCTTCCAGGAATTCAATATCCAATTGTTTTGCTACTTAGAGACCAATCAGCAGAGCATTATATTCTGCTACATTGTTAGAGCATGGCTCATTGAGAGAATAGGCACGGTATATGACCATTTTGTCAGGAGAAACCAAGACGATTCCTACCCCAGAGACAATATTGCCTTTAGGCCCAAACCGTGATGCTCCATCAAAGTATCACAGCCAAATATCATTTCTCAAAGTCATGTTGCAATCCACAACTTCATCTGGAATATCTTCATGTAGCTTTGATGTTTCAGGTATATGGTGAGCTGCTAAGAAATCAGCTAATGCTTGACCCTTCACTGATTTTTGAGGTACATAGACCATGTAATAAGGAGTGAGCAATATTGCCCAGGTAGCTAACCTGGAATTAAGAATGCTCGGTTTTCTCATCAGTACCCGAATAGGATTTATTCTGGAGATGACATGAATAGTCTGTCCTGTCACATAATGTCGTGTCTTTTGAATAGCAAAAACCAAAGCCAGACATTCCTTTTCTACAGGAGTATACCTGTGTTCAGCTCCGACCATCATTCGGCTAAGATAATAAATTGCTTGTTCATGACCCATATCACTTTTCTGTGCAAGAAGAGCACCAAGTGAATGATCCAATGCTCGAACATATAGCAAAAATGGTCTTCCTACCACTGGTGGTACTAGAACAGGTGGATTTGTAAGGTATTGCTTGATGTCATTGAAAGCTTTCTGACAAGCTTTATTCCAGACAAATGATACACCTTTCTTGAATAGGCGGGAGAAAGGTTGACATCTCCCAGAGAGATTGGATATAAATCTCCTGATATAAGCAATGCGACCTTGGAATCCGCGGAGTTTTTTTAAATTGCATAGAGGACGTATTTCAAGAATTGCTTTGATTTTATCAGGATCAACATGGATACCCTGAGAAGTGATGACAAATCCCAAAAACTTGCCACTGGAAACTCTTAAGAAGGACTTGATAGGTTCATTTTCAATTGATACCGATGCATCAATTCAAATACTGTCTTTAAGTCTTGAATGTGATCATCTTTTGATCGACTTTTGACAGCAATGTCATCTACATAACATTCAACTGTCTTTCGTAGATGTTCTTGAAAGATGTTGCTCATAGCCCGTTGATACGTGGCACCGACGTTTTTAAGACCAAACGGTATAACCGTATATCAGTAAACCCCAAGGGGTATTCGAAAAGCAGTATGCTTCTCATCTTCTGGATGCATCTTGATCTGATTGTATCCTGAGAATTCGTCCATGAAAGACATGCGTTCAAAACCGCATGTATTGTTTATCATGACATCAGTAATTAGAAGTAGAAATTCGTCCTTTGGACAAGCCGCATTAAGATCTCGATAATCTATGCAAACTCGGACTTTTTTGTTCTTCTTCATAACAGGAACAATATTGGCAACCCAATCCGGGTGTTGTTTTTCATGAACAAAGCCACATGTAATCAACTTTTTGACTTCCGCTTCAATTGCATCCATCATATCTGGTCTAAAGCGCCGTTGCTGTTATTTTACAGGCTTGGCATTAGGCAAAATATTGAGTTTATGAGTAGCAACTTTAGGATCTAGACCCGGTATATCCTCATAACTCCATGCAAAGATGTCAATATATTCTTTGATCAGTTTTATCAACTCTTCCTTTTCATCCTCGGAAAGGTTTTTACTGATGAATATAGGCTTGGACGTAGTTCCGTCTCCAACATCGATTTGAAGAATTTCATCCTCCGTAGGTGGTTGTCGTTGTTCAAAACGAAGTTCCCACTGTGTGTCCATCTGCTGGGCCCAAGGGTCATTCTCAAATGGCTCGGATTCACCATCAGTTTGAACCATGTTGACTGAGAATATACACTCAGATTCATCATAATAATCTCCTTCAGCATATGAGGAATGGGATATATCAGATTCGATGAAATGGATTTCTTCTGAATCTGAGGACTGTGAAGAGGTAGAAGAGAATTCTTCTTGTATATCATCATTAAACATGTGGGATGGATCATATCCCAACCCATAACAAGTTTTCTGGTAAAACGGATCACCACATAATGGTAATCGTCTACCCTTGCCTTGATTGAGACCTTGTATAGTCTTTAAATCATATCCCATATTCTGGATAATCTTGAGAGATTGTTGACTATATTTGTCAATTCGGATTCTTTCTTTATCTTTATCTCTAAGATCATCCGTCTGAACAACAGGGATGTTTCTAGCCAGGCCAAACACAATTTGGCGCTTGTTTTTCTTATCGGACAGAATCACGAAATAAGATTCTTCATGACGTCTAAAAGTTACACAAGCTTGTGATGAAGCAGCTACAGAGAGAAAATAAGGAGAAGATGTTAGGAACTTTTGAGCATAAGGTCCTACATCGACATGAGGAGGGAAAGAATTTTCCTTATGGTCAATGTATAAAGTTTCCTCAGTATCTATGTTGTCTTTATATTGATAACTTTGATCATCAGGAGATAAAGTCATTCTTTCAATAAATTTGACAGCCATATACTCAAAAAGGAAATCTTCATTGATATTAGAAAGTACAGAATGATCAATATTTACATCATGTATAATTTGACTACTACGCTTCGGATTGATCATTAATGGACTGTCATCCGTCTTCTGCGTAGACTTGTCAAGGTTGATGACCAATGGTGGTTCTGGATTATTCGTACGAGAAGTACGTCCTTTGACTTTGATCATAAGGGGTTGGTCTTGGCTCTTGGCAGAAACATTCACTGATTCCTCAGATGAAACTTGCGTTCTTCCTTTGATCTTAATCACCAGAGGTTGATTGTTGACAGGTTGGGGCTGGATTCGACCTTTGACCTTGATCTTCAAAGGTTGGTCTTCCGGAGGATCTTCATTAATAGACTGATCTTCAACAGGTGATTGATCTTCAGTCATATCTGATATTTCCTTCACATGTTCTTGTTTATAGAGTATTGAGTCAGAAAAATATGCTTCAACACCCTTAAAAGGATTGATATCAGCAAATTCGGTTTTCACAACCCCTTGGGAATCCACGTACTTGAAGCATTGGTGGAGAGTTGAAGGCACGATGTTATGCTCATGTATCCATGGTCTTCCAAGAAGGATGTTGTAGGATACGTCTGAGTTTATAACATAGAAGGTTGCCATAGTTCGAAGATCACCAATCTGAATCTTCAGACGAATCTTCTCCAGTGGTTTACTCTTTCCAGAGTTGAAACCAACTATCGTGGTACTAGTGTAAGTCAAATCACTAGTAGGAATCCTCAACGGTCTTAGCATACTCTGAAGAATAATGCTAATAGAAGACCCAGGATCAATATAAATCCTGTTAATTTCAGTAGATCCAATATATCCAGTGTAGCACAAAGGCCTGTCGTGCTTGTTATGCTTCAACAGCATATCTTCTTGTGTGAAGGTGACGTTGGGAATTGCTTCCATCATACTATGGCATTGTGGGCAAGACACTGGTGTGTTGTCAGGACTCTTGAGTTGAGCTAAACATGAGTCGGCTTGTAGCAAAGCTTCACTCAGAGTCTTCCTGCTTTCTTTAAAAAGACGAAGCAGCTCGAAGATAGATAATCTAGCTGGAGTATTGGCTAACTGGGCTAAAATATCAAATTTGTAGGGTTTCATCACCACCCCTTGACTTGAAGTAGATTTCAAAGGTACATCAAAGCGTACCGCTTTCTGTTTCCCCTTTTCAACCACTGATGGTTTAGCAGGAACAGGAGAAGGTTGAGCTGGTAGTGTTTTCACTACGTCTTCTGCTTCTTTTGAGGATCCCTCATAATCTTTGTGATACTCTTTCCCAGATCTTGTACCAGCAAAGGTTTCTTCTTCGGATTCAGAAGAAGGAAGTACCATATTGCAGGATTTAATCTTCTTTCCTTTCTTCTTGTGAGGAACTTCAGAACCCAATCCAACAGTAGATTTTTTATTTTGAATCTGTAAAGGAAGTCACATTCTTTTATCATAATTCAAACCTTCTGTCTTTTGAAAGTTATAGCCCATTTTTTTTATGAGAAGGACTGATTGCTGACTATACAAGTGAATGGGCAGCGGACTTTTAATAGGTGGTTCAACAGAGGAAGAAGAAGAAGAGACCTCCGTAACTATAGGAGAATGAGGAATAAAGGCCTCTGTAGCTATAGAGGGAGAAGAGGGATTCGGGATACGAGGAAAAATCTCTGTAGGAGCTTTTTCATAAGCAGGGAAGACTTGTTGTGCCCTGTATAAGGGAACACTATTGATAGCTAGCCACTGCTGATGAGTAGGCTTGAGCTTGGTAGGAGGAGCCAGACTTGGAGGATATATGTTTAAACCTCTCAGTCTATCTTCCAAAGGAATGCCATCCTATAGATGATCCAAATCATCAGGATTTGGAATAACATGAGAAATCATGTTGCAGGTTTTGACTTTCTTACCTTTCTTGGATTTTGAAGTTTTACCTTCATCTTCCATTTCAGGTACTAAGTCAGGATGTACCCACATAATTTCACCATTCTTTAATGTGAGAGGCAATAATCCTTCATTTTCCTCTTTGGCAGGCGAGATATTTACAATCTTCATCATTGCCTTCGGAATTGGGACAATCCCATCTGGGACTTATTGTGGAGGAAAACCTCCGAATTGAAGAGAAACCATATTGGTTGTGACCGTATGCTCATCGTTAGTTAAAGCGATGGCATTGGCATTGATCAGCTCTTGAATTTTCTTCTTCAGAACATAACAAGCCCTGGTGGGATGATTTATGTATCTGTGATAGATACAATACTTGGGATTGTCAGTCAGATTCACCTCATTAGGCCTTTTTGGCTCCGGAATCTGGAGTTTGCCACTTTTTACTAGACATTAGAATATCCCTGGGATATCGCTTTCATCAAAAGAGTATTCTTCTTTTGGTTTAGAAGACTCCTGACTATTAGGCGTCGTTTTGTTCTTGAAAAGATTAACCATAAGGGTATCCTTTCCTTTCCCATTACGATTGCCGGAATTATTGCCAGAAGAGCCTTTCTTTCCTTTGTCCTCCGAAGCAAAAATCATCCCATGTTCACGAGCCAACCTACCATTGGTCTCGGCAGAAACTGCTGCTATAATAAGCGAGGCCCGGTCTGTGAATTAGAAACCCGTAAAGACAGCAATGGATGGTCGCAGATTCATCTTACATGTATCAATCAACGCTGAATCTGACGTACCAGGAGGCATTTTGAGAGTCGTCTGTCAGAAACGTTCGATGAACGTCCGAGTATCTTCTTTCTCCTTTTGTTTAATTTCTATTAAGGAGGACATGTTCATGTCCATGCCTCCTTCATAGAAGCGGGAGAGAAATATTGCCTTATATTCGTCAAAAGACGAAATGCAATTGTCGGGTAAACTACGATACCAGTCGTAAGCTGAACCCATCAAGCACCCGATGAACACTCGAGTGAGAAGAGCATCATTTTTCTGCAGATGTACAGTCATAATATCAAAGTAATTGATATACTGACTAGGAGAAGCCTTTCCATCAAACAATACCATTGATTGTGGCTTGAATTTAGGTGGAAAGGGTACATCATTCCAATGAGGAGGATAAGGTTGTTTAATTCCTAACCTCTGGAGTTGATCCTTGTGCTTCAAAACTTCAAATTGTGCTTTTAATTCACGCACTGCTTGAATAGCTTCACTGGTTTGAAGAAGCACATTTGATTGAATAGTGGTTGGAAGTACTGTAACTCCTACCGGAGATGGTACATCTTGTGGAATGATGGGATCTGGAGATGCAAAATTTTGGTTAACAGCAGGCTCTTGAATATTCAAAGGTATATCAACCCCTTGACTATCTTGAGTTTGTGCTGCTACTTGTACCGGTGTTACTACTGCTGGCTGAGCAGTTTGCTGAGTCATTATTATCTGGTGCATGCTTTGCATCATAGTAAGCATGTCCTTTAATGATTGCTCAACGGCAGTAAGACGTTGTTCTGTATTAGCAGATGATGTCTCCGGTTCATCTCCAATAGCGTAGGATTCAACCTCTCTTGAAGATACAGAAGGATTGGTATAGAGGTATGAATCGACACTATCAGTTTCGGACTCAAAAGATTGAGTACCCCCAGCTTCTGAATCAGAAGTCTGCAACTGTCTTTGTCTTCTTGATCGAGTATTCTGATATACTCCTTCAAAGGAATCAAGAAGTCTGTTGAATTATTGTTGACCTGGAGTTTGGGACGTGTTGCGCCTTGGACGTCATCCTCTGTTGGTATGAGATGCCATGTTGACTGACGCATATGACAACTCATGTTCTTAGTCATCAACTTGTTGTTGAGGCGCATTAAAACTTAATCGGTCAAAAACTGATCGTTTAGAAGCTGAACAACAACATTTGATTACAATCTGGTGACACTCACAATGGTGATTTTCTTGGAAGAGTGCCAAAGGAGATTGTCTATTTTTACGCTTTTGCATTAGCAATTCGCGTAAATCAGAAGGAGTAGAGGGAGTAGTCTTCTTTATAACATTTGGGGTAGAAAAACGTTTAGTCCCTTATGTATAAAGAAGATTACTGGCTGCATTCGCAGAACCAAACTTTACATTTTTACGCGCTTGGAGTTGCGTACGTAAATCCTGAGATTTTTGAGCACAAAGGACTCCATCTTCATTGCGTGTAATTTGAAGGTTTGGTACCTTGCGTACAGCAGTATAAGAAGGTTGTTGGTTGAAAACAGAAGTTTTACCAACTATGTTTTTATGCTTCATGCGTGCAGGTACATTCACTTTAGATGTAGAAGCATCATTGTGAATTTTATCTACACTATCACAGACAGGAGATTTACCCTTACGCATAGAGCGCAAAACATGAGTATCTGCCACGTCATAGATGGGAGATTTTCCTTTACACGTGGAGCATAAATTCTGATTGTCTACCACGTCACAGACGGGAGACATATTTTTACGCCGAGAGCGTACAGCTTTGGAATCTACCACGTCACAGACGGGAGATATATTTTTACGCACGGGACGTAAAACTTGATTTTTACGCCCAGAGCATAAAACCTGATTTTTACGCTCAGAGCGTAAAACTGGAGGGTCTGCCACGTTACAAACGGGAGACTGAGTTTTACGCCTATGACGTATCACTGAAGTAGAGACTACCTTATCACAGATGGGAGCCTCCACAACAGGAGTAGGAAGGATTCCTTTGCCTTCCGAGATAGCAGGGAGATCCGAGGATGCTTTGGATTTGGGAATCCAAACGTTTTGCGCCTTCCTCGATTTCTGAACATTGGAGCAGCGAGTACCACCCCCAGTTCGGAGCATTTCTTCGTAGGCAGTCTGGTCGAAGTGTACAACCAGAGTCTTCTTTGTCGATCCGATCGACACATCATCGTATTGAGCAATTGCCTCCTCGTCAGAGGAGAAGGTCCTCCCCAGCAGAGTCGCCATTTTGTTTCACTTAACAAAATACCTAAAATTGGCCTTTGAAAATAAAACGAGAAAAAGTACAAGAAGTACAAATGTTCTGGGAAGTATTGCTATGGAAGTCTGATCTGAAGGCGATCACTTTGTTCCTTGGACCATACGATGATGATAAAGAGTACTGCTAGAAGATGAACAACCGGAAGAACTAAGTCACCAGAAAGGTATCGACGCACTTGGGCACTGATGGCGAGGTCGAATGCTTTCCTGCTTTGCTTCACTCTGTTCTGGAAGAAAAGATGAAGAAGAATGCTCCCGAAAATCAAAGTCTCTGGGCTCTGATCTCTATGTATTCTCTCATGTCTCTCTCTGCTTGATCTCTTTGATGTGAAAAATAAGTCTATTTATAGACTTGACCCATTGTGCGTAAAAAGCAACACAATTGGGTTTTTACGCTGGTAACTGTCACCCATGATGGAAGTCACCCTCTACGTATGTTGACACGTGTCCCATTATTTCAACAAAAATAGGGAGCACATACACACGTTCTTCAATAAATGTGGCATGAAAGCCACGTGGAGAAACCACGTTCCAAAGTAGTCAGGAAGGATCGGGCGTAAAAACGACCCAAAATATGCTCCGAGCGTAAAGTAGCACTGTCGTAAAAACAACCCAAATAAAACCTCCCAGCGTAAAGTGGCTAAAATAGCCTTGAGCGTAAAACTTAGCCCAAATAGACTTTACACTCACAATAGTCTTGAGCGTAAAAGCTCACATAACTATCGTGCGTAAAAGGAAGTGCTTTTATTGAGCGTAAAATAGCCTTCTCTGCACACCATACGACAAGTATCGAGTTTGGTGAAAATCCAATCCTCTCGACTTCTGTGTTGCATGTTGTCAGCAAATCATTATGTCAGCGTCATTATCTCTGGCATTAAATGCATGATCTGACAGCTTCCCAGCGTAAAGTAGCTAGCGTAGAGGGTAGCTAGCGTACAGATTAGCTTGCGTAAAAATGCAAATAATCCTGGTGTAAAATAACTCTCATAGGGAATCGCTTGCGTAAAGTCTTCAATTTCTTTGAATTAGTCAAATAAAGCACTTTTTACGCTCCTACAAGACCCCCTTCAAAGTATTTCGAAAATTTTGAAGTCTTTTCTGTTTGCCATTAAAATTGTTTTGATTGAAATTTTAATACAAACAGAACAGTGATACAATATAGGACTTAGATGTAGTCCTAGAAGTACACTTTTGTTTAAGCTGGGTCCTTAGTACCAATGGAGCGAGTGGTAATGCGTTGACTCCGTTGACCGGCTGACGACGGTTATCGGTTCTCTGAAGGTGTTGATTGCTCTGGGTGCTGGAGCTTGCTGAGAGGAGGAATATGTTGAGTGTCTAGAACTGCCCCTCCCGTGATTCTCTGTTGTGGATTCTCTCTGTGTTGTGAGTCTCCTGTGTGAAGGAGATGATCCTTCTATTTATAGTTTTACAGGCTGGCTGCTCATGCGCGCATGTAGGATGCGCCGGTGTAGGGACGCCACGTGGAGGTTGCTGATGGAGGTGCATGGATGCTGCGCCCTGATCGAGGAGGAGAATTCTTTATACTGCTGTTGTGAGCCGGCACATAGCAGAGAGAAGATCTTTCCGTTGCTGAAATCTTGGATGAGTTGAGTCAAAGGACACGTGTCGTCGACTCATGGTTTGAAGATCTCGGATTTGGTGGAGAGGAGTGATCTGGTGGGCTGCGCCTTGGATTGGGCGCAGGAGGAGGCTGCGGCTCATAACCTTTAGGAGTTACAAACCATTTGGGGCGCATGGCTTTTGAGGCGCATGCAGGTGACTTTCCTTCTGTCTTTCGGGATCAGAGAGCAGTCTGAGGCGCATGGCTTTTGAGGCGCATGCTGATTTGGACGCATGGCCGTAGAGGCGCATACTGATGGTGGAGTGGCCACGTGGCAGTAGCCGTCGAAATAAAGTCATGATGATGCTGACGTTGTCGACGCTTCGTTTTCTGAAAAAGCTGTCAACTGTTCAGACTTTGGGAGGCGTGCTGCCAACTCTGTCAGTTCAGCATTTAATGTTGGTGACGTTCGATGGACAGCTGAGTGGGCACGTCGGTTGGCGTTCCACTCGGTATGGAGATGTGTGGGGGCGCACCCTCTGTAATGCGCCGAGTACTGTAGGGCGCGTCTGTGTGATGCGCCTGATGCCGAAGGGCGCATCCGTGTGATGCGCTATCTGGCTGGCGCATCGGACATGTCTTTTAATGATGCGGCTGTCTCGCTCTTCGAGTGCTATAAATAGCCGTTTGGCTGAATTCGAGGCGTCCGGTTCATCCATTTAATGTAAATTCATTGCACAGAATTCGGAGGGCCATCCACTTGGCGCGTGGGTTTGATCTGCCCGGCCTATAAATAGTGGCATGGAGAGAAGATTTGCTTCTCATTCCCTCACGTACTTCCAACATGAACTTGAACATGCGGGTGCATTCTGTTGACGAAGTGCTCCCGAGGGTGAAGATGAGACGCTGTGTTGTCTTCGATGCACTTGAAGGTGACTGTTACATCCAAAAGACGGAGTCGAGGGCTTCCGAGGCAGGCGGAAGGTGCCTGTTGCATCCAAAGATAGGGATGCTCGGGCCTCGTCTCCGTTGTTCGGGAAGAGCCGTAGATCGGAATGGCGGTGCTAGGCTCTATCTTCCTTCAAAGTGGGGTTTACCCACTTTGGTTGTGTTGAAAGCTGCTCCTTTAGCCGCGGTTTCGATCACGGTCTTCCTTCGCCTTTGGAGGCTCTTTCGAAGCCTCCCCTGGCCACAGCATTTGCGGTGCTCTTCTCTTCCTTGGTTCCAGCCAGAGGGTTAAATGCTTTGCTTGACGAAGCACTTATCATGTGAGCCTGGCTGGAAGAGCGGTACATAACTGGGCTCTGCTCGGCCAGGTGAGCCTGGTTGGAAGAGTTGCACATAACTGAGCTGGATGCACATGACTGAGCTGCTGAAGATATGGTAGGATGCGCCTGGTTGGAGGCGCATGATGTCTGCTGTGCCTGACTGATGGCGCATGGTGGCTGCTGCGCTTATCTGGAGGCGCGTGGTAGCCGCTGGCTGTAGACTTAGGATCTTTCCTTTGTAGAAATTCTCCTTTGTACAACCTTTTCTTAGACATGTAATAGACTTCTGTATATAAAAATCTTCTTTCGAATGTCTATCTTTATTGATCTTGCTGTGAAGTTCTTCGTCTGAGTTCTAGCGCATGTAGTGTCTGGCGCATGGACTTTCTGGTTGTGAAATTCCATGCTTCTACAAGACCCCCTTCAAAGTTTTCAAAACTTTTGAATAAGTTTTGGAATACTTTGAATAAGAAGCATGGAGGTCAGGGCGCATGATTTTTGGGCGCATGCCTGTTCGGGCGCATGCTCTTCTCAGTTAATGATGATGGTGCCTCGGTAACCGAAAAGATTAATGATGATCTTTTGGTTTTATTTGCTGCTATCCTTGCACAGAACCCGAGGCGACGGCTGAGATCACACGTCATCTGTTCACGCGTGCGACCAAGCCCTATAAATAGGTAAGAGTTGGAGAGAGAAAGGGTTCTTCTTCTCTGTGCCTCTGCTTCTTTAGAGTTTCTTCTTCAAAACCCTAACTTCTCCTTCCTCGAGAGAATGGCTCCCAAGACTCCTCGCGGTGCTGCCGGCAAGGGGAAGGAGAAAGCGAAGGAGTCCGCCGATGAGGATGTACCTATCACTCTTGCGACTCTTGCCGACGTTCGTCCTGAGGTGACAGGTGGGTTTCGTCTCTGCTTTGGGCCCTGTGCCCTAACTGCCGACGCGTATAGACTTCGGTCTTTGATGATACGCCGAGGTTCTATCCTGCCGACGTGCATGGGTTTATACCTTTATCATGCACCGAGGTTTTAATGGCTGACGCGCATGAGTTTTATTCCTTGAAGATGCGCCGAAGCCTTTGCTGACGCGCATGGGCTCACGCTCTGATAATGCGCCGAAGCTCCAATGCCAACGCGCATGGGCTTACGCCCTAATGATGCGCCGAGACATGCTGACGCGCATGGGCCTATGCCCTGATGATGCGCCGAAGCAGATGCGCATGGGTTCATACCCTGGCAATGCGCCAATCTGCTTGACATATTTTGTCTTTTTGCCTGACTTCCACTTTTGTTGTGCCAGTGTCGATGACGATCCCTTTGTTGAATGAGGTCCTCCTGGACGCTTCTCTTTGTCAGATGGGAGTTGATTTTGATGAGGCGGTGATCAACCCTGCAAAGGATGCTATCCTTCAGGACCAACCTCGTGAGAGGATGCTACAAATCCAGGTCCAGTTGCCGCTTTTCCTCCAGAGTATGATGGAGAGCGGTAAACTGAAGTCTGCTGATTCTGAAGGTATGACTTTCTTAAAGCCTGCCTTTCTGTTTGGCGACCGATTAGTCTCTTCCGAAGCGAAGATATTGAAGATCAGAGAAGACTGGTTCTTTGCTGCTAAGGGCATGATGTTATACATGCGGCAGGTTGACCGCCAGTTGCCACTGACAGCCTTTTATCGTCTAGCTTCGAAGAGAAGGATGGGTTGGGAACTTACTCCTTCTCAAGGAGGTGCCTTGGGGGGTTCCCTTTCGATTGATACCACCTCGAACCAGCGAGACGCCTTGACCACCTCACGAACCGGTTCTTCGTTCAGTTACCGAGCTTTGCGTCCCGGGAGCATCTATAGTGAAGTCCCAAATGACACGTTTCCCTTCAGTGCCCCGACTTTTGCAAATCGGATGCTGACGTCGAAGGTCACGTATCCGACAGCTGGTTTTAGAGTCGAAGGTTGGTGTCACTACATCCCAAAGTGGGACGAGTTGACCTCCTGGGTGCTTTCCAGGTTCAAAGTTGAGCTTAAAAAGATAGGGCTGACTGCCGCCATTCGGGCCACGCAGGCAGGCGTGGACCTCAATAAGCCGATGTTCCTTGCGCTCTTGGAGCTTTTCAACGCCCAGACTGGCAGCTTCTTTACTCCAGTGGGGGAGTTGGGATTGGCCCTTCATGAGATGTACGAAGTGTCCAAGCTTCCTTGGGGCTCGGAACCGTACGAGGAATATTTCCCATCAAATGAAGAGATCCAGGTCTTGGAAGATAAGGACCCGGAGATGATGGCCGTTTTCAAGGAGGTGACGAGCCATCATTATCTGATGCACCGGAGGGACAAGGGTAAGACCCAGCCTCACGTGACTGCTTGGAGGGACTATGTCTTCAGGCAGGATTTGGCGGATCCTTCGAGGATCCGGTTTGCGACTCCGCAGGGCTTAAAACCCGCGGAAGTGAGTTCTGAAATAACCCGGCTGGACGAGAGGACCCCACATTCCAATGAGAGCGACAAGGATACGTACAGCTGTTTCTGGCACTGCGCGCACCGGATGTCATCTAAGGCAGTGTTGACGGCCTACTTGATGATATGGCTCCGGGATTGCATATTTGCAGGGGGATCCGGTGCCGTTGAGAGGGTACATCGGAATCTCATTTTGCCTGCAGTGAAGTTGGCCTTTGGACGACCTTTAGCTCTCCTCCCCGCGATGGTGTGCAACCTGTTGCGCGGTTTGAGGTCTTTTACTGATGATGTGATCCACGAGAAAGGTAATAATGACAACTTTCCCCGGGCCGAGCTGCCTTTCCATTATCTTATGAGGTGGCTGATCTTACATCATCCGAATGTGATGAGTCCTGGCCCTGAAGAGGACCATGTCGAAGGAGATGCCTTCATTCGCCGCTTCTACAAGAGGAAGTGGTCTTACACTGGCGTCCCCGTTTGTAGGAGGGTTTTGTCCTTCCTTCAGGGGTGGAAAATCGTGAAGGTTGGCCCGATCTTCAAGAATTTCGAGGCCGACCAGGATTTGGTTGATTCTGGCGAGGATGCGGTTACTTTGCCGAAATGGAGTTTTCGTTGGTTGCAGAGTATCCGGCCTTCGCACCTGGTCTACCGTAATCAGAACAGATGTTATCTGGAACCGTACTTGCCAAGCCGATTTGCTCGTCAATTTGGCTACACTCAGCTAATGCTGCGGAATCCCAGTAGCAGTCTAGGCTTCATCGGGAGTTTGCTGGATGGAGCCCGGGGCTGGCAGTATTATAACGCTGGATGCACTAGCGTTAAGTTTACCACACCAGTTCGCAATCCTCGGCCACCGATCTTATATCCGGCCGCCAAGCTGTATTGCACTATGAATACTATGTCTCCTGGTTATGACAGGGAGACTGGTTTCATCATTGGAACCCAGTTGGAGGCAACAACGAATATGTTGGTGGCAGCTCGGTCATATCGTCCGCCAGAATTGGCGGGGTATCGGGCTGCTGCTGTGGCACCAGTGAGAGACCCGTCTGTCGGGAAAAGGCGGGCTGACCCAGAAGCTGGTTCTTCTGTACCAAAAAGGTCGAGAAGGACGTCGACCCCGAAGATTACGGAAGCGCCACTTGTAACGCCAACGGGCTCAGCTCCCGCTGAGGTAAGGAGTGCTTCATAATTCCAGTTTTTTTATGTCATTGTGGCGACTTATGTTCTTCTTCTTGTAGGGATTGAAGAAGAAGTCTCGTGCTTCGAAACCGGGCACCAGTAAGCCGAAGGAGGTGGCCGGCTCTTCTGAGGAGCGCATTCCACCAATGATGATGTCTCCTGTGGAGGAGGGTCCCGAAGATGTTCCCGCAGAGGTTTTAGTATCTCCTGACTTTGAAGTCGCAACAACTTCTGGGATAGTATCATCTGCCGTGGAGGCCTTGGACGCTGAGGGTCCTACAGACTCGAGGCATCCTGATGATGAAGTGGATTGGAGTTCGTCGCCTTCTGGTGACGTCCCTCCAGCGTTGCAAGGGTCCGTTGCGGGGGCAGCAGAAGCAGTGAGGATAGAGGAGAGGGTTGATTCCCCTCCTTGTCATGATGAAGGGAGGTCGGCTGAATTATTGCCAAATCCTTCCTTGGCTTCAACCATGGACATAGAGATGGCTACCGATCAGGCGGTAGCGACAGATTTTGTCCCTGTAGAGGGACTTGAGAAGAATGAGACCCTTCTGCCGGTCTTGTCTCCTGGGGCTGGCCAGGAGATAAATGTTGATCTTCCCATTTTGCCGGGGGAGGTAGCTGATGCTGATAGAACGTCGGGGGTAGAAGAGGTGGCCGTTGACGTCGGTGATTTCTCCGGGCTTGAGAAGGGTAAGGGTGTGGAACCCTCTGTTGCTCCTTCCACTTGGGGTACTATCACGACGCATGTGCCGGCTCCTTCTGTTCCTTCGGCTCCTCGGGCTAGCAGTCTGGCCCCTGTTGATGAAGAGCCTATTGCTGCCGAGGTTCAAACCTCTCTGATCGAGGTTGGCGGATCTTCCTCCGGTCCGCAAACTGTAGTAGCTCCCCCAACTCCTGCTATGACGCCGCAGGTGCTGGCGGATGCCGACGAGTATGTGAAGTTCCTCGTCGAGGGAGTGTACAAAATGCTGGAGAAAGGTGTATCTGCAGTGATGGATGCCAAGGGGAGCTTTACGACAGCAAAAGCTTTGGCAATGCCTTGTATCGAGCTGATCCACGTTCACCAAGGCCATGACCATATGGCCGAAATTCTGGAGGTTTCGGTGATTGAGCTGGACGAGCGGCTCGCGGAACTGCAGTGCATCCAACGAAATGATCTCTCTGTCTTGATAGATACAGAGATAGGGAAGTTGATTGCTGAAATCGAGGCTTCCCATCGAGCCGATGTGAGCAGTTGGAAGCGTGAAGTGGCTGGAATTGAGACTGCGGCGGAGTAGTTGTCTCAATCTATGAAGAAGACGACGGAGAAGCGGGCTCCGGTGGATGCTAACATCACAGAGGTTGATGCTCAGATGCGCCGTCTTGAAGACCAGCGGGCCCAACTTCAACTAGAAGCTGATCGTGTCCTGGCTGAACACATGGCATTCAAGCAGGAGGAAGCGACTCTTACTCAGCGGACCCTTGCTTTGGCTCAGCAGCGACGACAGCTTGATGAGAAGTATGAGAGTAAAACTTCCGCTGAGGCTGTCGGATTAATGCGTCAAGAAGCCGAGCTCCGAGTCCAGGCGACTGTGGAAACTCGCACTGCCGACCTGAGACGTCGAGTCAAAGAGCTCTCATCCCACCCTGGAGAGGATCGGGGACTGTAGTTTCTCTTCTTTTTATGTGTTTTTGCAACTCTTGCTGGGGAAATAGCGTATTTCTGTACTCCCTTTTTTGAAAAATAAAGAAATACACTGTCTCTTTTTTTTGTGATGTGTTCATTTTTGATCTCATGAACTTGATGATTTATGTGGACCTATTATCTTTTGCGCACCTTAGTTTTTAGGTACAAATAATAAGTTTGAAGGAACCAACATGTTTGCTCAGAGGTAATGTGGACATGGCAATCATTAGGTTCAAATGATAGAATCTTCCTACTCAGAGGTATTTATGGACGTGGTAGGAATGATCCTGGGGGATACGCTGAACAACTCAGAGGTAATGTGGACGTGGAAGTTCTGCGATCAATGTACGACAACACAGGAGTTGTTTGTACGGGATGTTTACTCAGAGGTAATGTGGACGTGGTAAACATGAAGGATAGCGTAAGCTCACGAAATGTAAGGTTCCGCTTTGTAGGATGTAGAGAGACAACTCAGAGGTAATGTGGACGTGGTTATCTTTCTACGGAAGGATGCCACGGAACAGCTGGGTTCCGGAAGCATTTGATTTTGTGAAAAGAGGTTGTTTGGGGAAATACATGTCTTGGAGGATGTCAAGAATAGTACTTCTTTAGGAACTTGCCGTTGATGGGCATCATGAACAAGTCCCCATTGGGTTTGGCGAGGCGGTAAGCACCGTTTGAGTATACCGTCTCAATGATGAAGGGTCCTTCCCATTTGGGCTCGAACTTTCCTGGTGTCTTGTGAGTTAACACCATTGGCCTTCTGACTGCTAAAACCAGGTCGTCAACTTGGAAAGTTCTTTGCTTGACCTTCTTGTTGAAAGCCTGTGATATACGGGCTTGGTAAAGTTCGATGCGTTGTTGAGCTAGGAGACGCTTTTCGTCAAGTGCCTCCAGTTCCTGTAGACGACGACGTTGATTGTCTTCTTCTGTGAGTTTATTTGTGATCGCTACTCGGAGTGAGGGGATCTGGATCTCGAGAGGCAGTACCGCTTCGCTCCCGTAGACCAGGGAGAATGGTGTGTTGCCTGTTGGGGTCCGTACCGTTGTACGGTAGGCCCAAAGACATTCGCCGAGCTTTTTGTCCCAGTCGCGTTTGTTGGATGACACGACCTTTTTGAGCAGCCTGACGATAGTTTTGTTGAACGCCTCGGCCAATCCGTTTGCTGCCAGATTGTAGGCGGTTGAGGCCACGTTTTGAATGCGATTCTTGTCACAGAACCTGCTGAAAATGTGGCTGATGAACTGGGGACCATTGTCATGAATGATTTGCCTGGGTACTCCGAAACGGTAAATGACATGGTGTTTGATAAAGCTGACCACCCTGGAGCTTTTTACTTCCGCTAGTGGGACTGCTTCCGCCCATTTGGAGAAGTAATCGGTGAGGGCCAGGATGAAACGATGTCCTCTTGATGAAGGAGGGGTGATTGGTCCTACAATGTCCATGCCCCAGGCTTCGAATGGGCAGGAGGCGACTGTAGGATGTAGAGGTTCAGACGGTGTATGTATGAAGTCCGCATGAAGTTGGCATGCATGGCACTTTTTAGCATATTCCACTGCGTCGGCGGCCATGGTTGGCCAGTAGTAGCCCATACGTCGCAGTCGATCTTGCAACTTAGGACCTGGTTGGTGAGCTCCGCAAGTTCCGTCATGAGCTTCTCGAAGAGCTTCGGCCGCTTCTTCGTTAGACAGGCATCGAAGGAGAAGCCCGTCGAAGGAGCGTCGGTACAGCGTTTTAGTGGCTGTATCGTAGTAGAATCGAAGAGAGCGTCTCCTGACTGAGACGGCTTCCTTCGGGTCTTCCGGAAGGATTCCGTAGATGGCGAAGTCGATGAACGAGAATCTCCAGTCTCGGACATTAACATCGGTGATTGTCGGCACGGCGTGAGCCATTTGCAAACATAGGTTGTTTCTGGGACAAATCAAGTCTCGGCCAGTTATCGTGACATAGTGTTGAGTCCCAAGGGGCACGGCCAATGAGGCTGCGAGGCCAGCCAGAGCGTCAGCCTCCAAGTTTTGTAGACGGGGTACATGTTCGATGAAGAACCCAGTGAAGGTTGAAATGATGTTCAATGCAACTTCATGGTAAGGGATCAAATCTTCATGGCGAACCTCGTATTGCCCCCGAATCTGGTTTACGACGAGTTTCGAGTCGTCGTAGGCTTCCAGATGATCCACCCCCAGCTGTTGTGCTAGCTGGAGTCCCATGACGAGTGCGTTGTACTCAGCAACATTGTTGGAGCACGGCTTCGAAAGAGAGTATGCGCGCTGGATGACCAGCTAATCGGGGGAGACCAAGACTACCCCCACTCCTGCGATGATTTGGCCGTTGGGGCCCGTTCTTGAAGCGCCATCGAAGAACATCCGCCAAACGGGGCTTCCTTCAGTGACGTTTGATTCTTGGACTTCATCCGGGATGTCTTCATAGAGTTTTGAAGATTCTGGGATGGGGTGTGCAGCTAAAAAGTCAGCCAGAGCCTGACCCTTGACCGCCTTCTGCGGGACAAACACCATGTTGTATGGCGTTAGTAGGATCGCCCATGTAGCCAGCCGGGAGTTTAATGACCCTGGCTTCGTCATGAGGACTCTGAGCGGATTGACTCGGGAAATGACATGAATTGTCTGACCCGAGACATAATGACGAGTCTTCTGGATGGCAAACACCAAAGCCAAGCACTCCTTTTCGACGGGGTTGTACCGGTGTTCGGCCCCGATGAGTGTTCGACTGAGGTAGTAGATTGCTTGCTCGAAGCCTGTATCGCTGTTTTGAGCCAGCAGAGCGCCAAGAGAATGATCCATGGCCCGGACGTAGAGGAGGAATGGTTTGCCGGCGACTGGCGCTACCAGGACTGGTGGGCTTGTTAAGTAAGCCTTGATGTCGTCGAAAGCCTTTTGGCACTCCTCTGTCCAGACGTAAGAGACTCCCTTCTTCATGAGCTAAGTAAAGGGTTGACATCTACCGGAGAGGTTTGCTATGAACCTCCGGATATATGCCAGACGTCCCTGCAGGCTCCGAAGTTCTCGAAGGTTCTTCGGAGGGTCCATGTTGAGGATGGCTTTGGTCTTCTCAGGATCAACATGAATGCCTTTCGCTGTGATGACAAAGCCCAAGAATTTGCCACTAGAAACCCCCAGAAAGGATTTAGCGGGGTTCATTTTAAGTTGATGTGCCCGCATGAGATCGAAGACCGTCTTCAGGTCCTGTAGGTGATCTCCTTTGAGGCGGCTCTTGACTGCGATGTCGTCAACATAGCATTCGACCGTCTTGCGAAGATGTTGACGAAAGATGGTGCTCATAGCTCGCTGGTATGTCACACCGGCGTTCTTCAAGCCGAAGGGCATTACTGTGTAGCAGAAAATACCCTTTTGAGTCCTGAATGACGTGTGTTTTGCGTCATCGGGGAACACCTTGATTTGATTGTAGCCTGAATACCCGTCCATGAAGGACATGCGCTCAAAGCCACATGTGTTGTTGATCATCACATCAGTGATTGGAAGCGAGAATTTGTCCTTCGGGTGTAACACCCAGTTTTCCAAATAAGGGCAATTTTGAAATTTTGTAATTATAATCATTTAATAATGATATTTAAATCATAATGTGATTTTTGGTGATTTTCATTTAATTTAAAACTATTTAAAATAGTGATTGGTGATTTTGATGGTTAACTAGCTAAACCCTAGTATTGCTAAGCCTAGAGACTAACCATGACCAAAGGAGCTTAGTCATGTGATTAGGAATTCAAATTACCTATTTTTAGCCTAAGGGTATTTTGGTCATTTTGGCAATTTTGTGAATTTGTAATTTATATTAATTAAATATTGTGCTAGTCTTTTAATGGAGCCTTAACCTAGAAGTTAACCTAACCTAGATTAGTCATGAGGTTAAAATTAGGGTTAGAACATTCCTACTAAGTGCCAAGGTTAGTAATATCTAGATATTATTAGGATGAGATATTTCCTTTTGAGATATTTGTGAAAAGAAGCCTCAACCAATAGGAAGGCTAGGACATTGGTGGAGTGATCCTAACCACTCATCTAAAACCCTAACCCTACTGATTTCAACAGCCACAAGACCCCCCCCTCCTATAAAGTCACATTTACAAAGCCTTAGCCTCTTTTACAAACCCTAGAAAAAGCCCTACCTTGTTCTTCCCTAAAACTCTCCCCATTAATCCAAATTGAGCCCAAATTGAGTCAAATCAATTGCACCATCATCCCCAATAGTAGAGGATACTTGTGGGGGCTTGCTAGCAAGGTTCGAGGACGATTGAACCGGAGAAAATCGAAGGAGACATCGAATCGAGGCTCTTTACATTGAGATTCTAGCTCTCAATAGGTAAACCTATCTACACCCATTAAAATCATGATTTTTCTTCATAGGTGCATTCATTTAGGGTTCCCCTAGGTGTAGCCCAAGTTTGGTAGGAATCCGTGTCCATTTCGTGTCCGTATCGGACACGTATCGGTGTAATAGAATGGGTGTTTGATGAAATGCTTGAATGAAATGAATGCTGTTAATTTTCAAAACTAATTACATGATTTTGTAGCCCTATGCATGCTGATCACAAAACCCTAGGACTGAGCACGAAACTGTGTCGTGTCCGTGTCCAAATTTGACACGAACACACTGCACGACACTGTCGTGCAGTGTCCTGCTGCTCGACCACGTTTTCTTCGTGTCTGTGTCACTTGGACACGTGAAAATTGACACAGAGCTAGGGGACATGACTGACATGTCATTCCTAAAGTTTCGTGTCAATTGATAACGTGTCGGACACGATATTCGTAGTGCACTGTTCTTGTACACAGACACACGCGCGCGTGATTGCCCACTGATACGCACGCTAAACTCTGGACACGAGTCACTTGGACACGTTTCAGGCACTTGAGTGTGTAGCCCTACTCTGGGCGAACACATGGACACGTGCACGAGGACACTGGTGTCGTGTGTCGTGTCCTGGGTCGACCGACACCCGTGCACGATGATTGGTCCACTGCACAGTATCCTGGGTTTTCGTTTTGGATTTTAAATCTGTTTGGACACGTTGTGTCTACTTGGGTGGACACAAATACATCATATGACACGTACACAATATGTACATGCTTTACCAACCACTGTTTTTGCATATTAGCTTGATTTTGATGCTCGTTCTCATTTTTCCCCAAAAATTCCTGATACTCAAATATCAGTCTTCATTCCAGTTTTACAAAATTTTAAATATGAATTTCTAGCATCAATTTAACCATTATATACTGTTAATTAATGTGGTTTAAAACCTCTATGTGGTACACCTATGGGTTTACTATTGGTGTGTCAAAATTAGGTTTTGATTTGGTTTTTGTTGGGGCATAAAACTGGATGTATTGATTGGGACTGTTAAAACTGAGTTTTGTTGGACTGTTAAATGATTTCAAATGTGTTAATCTGAGTTTAACAAATCGAAGTTGTATTTAATGTGTTAACTGTGAACCTAAGATTCCAGTTATGAGTTGAGTTGATCTTTGTTTTAAATGATTAAATCTGAAAGGTTTAAATTAGTTTGATTCTTGAATGTTGTTTTTTTTTTACATATGATTACCATAGAGTTCCTGTGAATTCCTGAACACTATGAATTCCTGAGCAATGCTGATTCCTTGTTTCTTAAATTCCATGTTATTCCTATATATGTTGATGGTAGTTTAAGTTTGTGTTTGAGAATTTAGGTTTTGATTTGGTTTTGGGCATTATGTGAACTGTCATTGGAAATTTGGGACTGTCATTGACTTGTTGTTTCACTGAATAGCTAAAAGCCTGAGCCACATGGACACAACATCTGAACAGGATAGCAAGGTTATGGGATTTTTGAGTAGGGATTGACAGTAAACACCTTAGCCTTAGGCCTTCAGCCATTGGCATTTTGGTTAGGACTGAATTACAAATGGCATCAATTATGAGAAAGTGAGATGGGATTTGAGTATGATGTGAGGGTCTGAACATGGATAGGTAGTGACAGTGTGTTGAGCTTGGGGCTGGCCTAATATATGCAAGTGCAGCAGTAGTAGCAGAAAGACCCTGCCTGCAGGCAAGCATAGCAGCAGGGCAGGGTGAACATCCAAATTTGTGGGGGTTTGAGTATGTAGCAAGTGTTAGAGGGAATAAATGCATCAGTTGAGTTGGGATGTGGGAGTAAATTTGTAGGCCACATCAGTATTGTATAGGGGTCAACTGGTTTATAGGTTAGAGTGAATAGAGGATGTTGAATGGAACAATGTGGGCAGTAGGAGGAGAGCCCTGTGCAGTGAACAAGGGGTACAATTAGTGTCAAGTGTATATATGATTACAATGCATATATGTTATATCCATTCATAGGCATGATCCATAAATGTATATATATAGCATGTGCAAAACAGTAAGGTAACAGGGATGGAAGAATAAGGGGTTTCCTGTGTCCATATTGCAGGTAGGCATGTCTGAGTATAGGAGATAGGGTAATAGCTATTTAGAGTACCTATAAGTTGTCATCAGAAATTAGAACATGGGGTGAGAGTATGGTGATTGTTAGTAGGTTAGAGGATAACATATTATGTGCTATGGAGATTAGAGTAGTGGTATATTCATATAGTTATGTACATATGTTATAAGGATAATGTGGAGATGGGTTAGATATATCTATATATATCTATTAACTTGTAGGTATACAACTCATATGGTATTTCTTTTACTATGAATGAGAGGTAAGGGTAGTATGATACTTGTAGTAGTTAAGGTTGAGACTATTATAGGTGAACTGGGTTGACACCTTTAGCCTAGAACATGGCCAAAATGGAAAATCCTAGAAATGACCCAAATAGATCCATGTGACATTGTAGACTTGAGTTGACTAAACCTTAGACACTAGACCTAGTTGACTAGTGTAGTTGACCATGGTTGACCAAGAGTTGACTTTGACCTAGATTGACCCAGAAATCATGTAGATTGCATA
Organism: Iris pallida; assembly: GCA_029216955.1. Classification (NCBI taxonomy): domain Eukaryota; kingdom Viridiplantae; phylum Streptophyta; class Magnoliopsida; order Asparagales; family Iridaceae; genus Iris; species Iris pallida. The sequence continues at coordinate 3,396,934 of JANAVB010034616.1, read as the reverse complement.
GTAGATTGTATTTACCTTATTCTGAACATGTCATAACCCATACTGCTCTATTTTAGGACTTTGTGACTCCGGTGCAGACATCTGATATTTCACTACTCTTCTCAGAGTAGCAGGCGAGTACATTCTCTGATAGTTCTTTCATTTACTTGTCAATTACTGTACTTCAGTTCTAGATAGTTTTATGTGATTCTTACAACACGTATGGATATTTCTGAATTCATGTATGCGACACACATACTATTTGTCTGGCCTCTATTTCTGGAATCACTACTGGCATCACCTTCTGGAACCACCTACTGGAATCACTACTGGAACCACCTACTGGAATCACTCTGGAATCTTTTGCTAGTATCATTATGTTTGGCTGGACTCATCTCTATTTCTCGTGTCGTTTCTGGATTCACTTATACTTGTGGGCGGGGAAATACTAGAGTAAGACATGTAGACATACCCCAATCTGGAACCACTCCCTTGGATCTATTCTGGAACGATAGCCATCCCACACTTGGCCAAGTGTGCGGTGTGCCGTATTACCTACAGCCGTTTACATGTCGATCTCGGTATTTTAAAATACACTGTTAGAGTATAGGCTGGAATCACCCTGGAACCTTTGATCACTGACTGGAATCATCTTATACCGGACTCATCTTGTACTGGAATCACCTGGTATCAGATTCGTGTTGTCTGGATTACTTGAGTTTTGCACTTGTTACATTTACATTCTGGACTTATATCATGTTGCTAGTTCAGCTAGTTCTATTTAAAGTCTTCATTGCTATGATTCTGCTCTTGTTTTACTTGTCTTACTTTTCTTGTACCTTATCTGTTTCTCTATACCATCACCTATATACAACTGCCATATTCATCAATAAAACTGTCTATAACTGCTTTATAGTTCTCTGTCATTTACTTGGAATTACTTGATGATTTGTACTCGTTCCTGTCCTGACTGGACCTGTTGAAAATATTACAGATGACTGCCCTGAGGATGTTTGCCCTACTTGCCTTGGAGCAGGAGATGGCTTAGCGACCTGTGGCCCCGACACTCAGGAGTGATCGGGAGACTAGCTAGTAGACTTGGTTTAGTTTTCATGTTTTAGAATTTGAATTGTAATAACTTGAGTTACCAGTTTGTATTTGAGTTTGTTTGAGATATTATTTTTCAGTAGTTATAAATGTTGTTGTTAGTCTTTAGTTATAAACTTCTGTGTTATCTTATCGTTCTTAGACTGTGATTGAGATTCATTATATCTATACTTGTCCTCCGTTCGGAGTTGAGATTTGACAAGTACATTATATAATTGCGTGAGTTGTTGATTAGATAGTAACCTAGGACAGCGTTCTACCGCCGATTCTGCGGCGTAGGCTGGACGTACCCACTTCTCGTGCCCTTACTCTAGGGTGCGGGTCGTGACACGTTTTTAGTGGTGGCCCATGCAGGTCGAGTTTATGTAGTGGTATTCGAACTAGAGTATCACTACAGCCTGCGATAGGAACTAAGGAATAGGCTTTAGTTGAGAGAGTACTCAATCACAGTTAGGACTACTTGAGAAGATTCCTGGATGACCCTTGAGAATCTCATTTAAACTATCTCGAAATTCGATTCTGACAGTATCTGTCTATCTTCCTTGATTCATCGTTGAATTTGATTCTTGGTATTCCTTATTGACTTGATTTTCTACCAAGATGACATTATGGGCTAGGTTGCCTCTGTCATGGAATCTAGAGTCTTTTACAGCCATATCAGCTGGTTGGGCGATGAGATAGAGTCTGATTTTAGATATATTTCTCGGGTGTGGGAATTTAAAGTTTTTGCAGCCAAGCTAGCGGCAATGCAAAAATTTTAAAATACCATAATTCTAGAGGTATATACATTAGTTGTGGACTCTATGGATTATCGCAGCCATACTTACTGGTGTGACGAGGATTCTGGTGACATGGTTCTGGATAGACGGGTATGATTATCAGATTACAGGATAGATACCATATAGATGGTGCCCTAGTATGATGAAATAGAATATCAGTATGGATGATACTTGAGTATCATAGATTATATAGAGGGAGCTAGGCCACCTATAGCGCAGTACCGTGCCCCGCACCATCAGAGGGATATACCCCAGAGGGGCAGGGCTTTTGTGCTGACAGTCGAGTAGACCGACGCTATGGGTGACGGGTTAGCAGGTCTGTCTTTCTTGTCCTTCTTTCACCTTCATGTGTGATTTCCATTAGTACCTGCCAGGATATGTTTGTGATATGCTAGATAGCGTAGTTACCCTGTTCGAGACTGTGGAATCACGACCAGTAGGACAGAGTTTTGCATATTATCTTGACCTTGTTTGATTTGGGGGTTGACCTAGCAGGAGTACGATCATCTTAATTTCGAGGACGAAATTCTTCTAAGGGGGGTAGACTTGTAACACCCAGTTTTCCAAATAAGGGCAATTTTGAAATTTTGTAATTATAATCATTTAATAATGATATTTAAATCATAATGTGATTTTTGGTGATTTTCATTTAATTTAAAACTATTTAAAATAGTGATTGGTGATTTTGATGGTTAACTAGCTAAACCCTAGTATTGCTAAGCCTAGAGACTAACCATGACCAAAGGAGCTTAGTCATGTGATTAGGAATTCAAATTACCTATTTTTAGCCTAAGGGTATTTTGGTCATTTTGGCAATTTTGTGAATTTGTAATTTATATTAATTAAATATTGTGCTAGTCTTTTAATGGAGCCTTAACCTAGAAGTTAACCTAACCTAGATTAGTCATGAGGTTAAAATTAGGGTTAGAACATTCCTACTAAGTGCCAAGGTTAGTAATATCTAGATATTATTAGGATGAGATATTTCCTTTTGAGATATTTGTGAAAAGAAGCCTCAACCAATAGGAAGGCTAGGAAATTGGTGGAGTGATCCTAACCACTCATCTAAAACCCTAACCCTACTGATTTCAACAGCCACAAGACCCCCCCCCCTCCTATAAAGTCACATTTACAAAGCCTTAGCCTCTTTTACAAACCCTAGAAAAAGCCCTACCTTGTTCTTCCCTAAAACTCTCCCCATTAATCCAAATTGAGCCCAAATTGAGTCAAATCAATTGCACCATCATCCCCAACAGTAGAGGATACTTGTGGGGGCTTGCTAGCAAGGTTCGAGGACGATTGAACCGGAGAAAATCGAAGGAGACATCGAATCGAGGCTCTTTACATTGAGATTCTAGCTCTCAATAGGTAAACCTATCTACACCCATTAAAATCATGATTTTTCTTCATAGGTGCATTCATTTAGGGTTCCCCTAGGTGTAGCCCAAGTTTGGTAGGAATCCGTGTCCATTTCGTGTCCGTATCGGACACGTATCGGTGTAATAGAATGGGTGTTTGATGAAATGCTTGAATGAAATGAATGCTGTTAATTTTCAAAACTAATTACATGATTTTGTAGCCCTATGCATGCTGATCACAAAACCCTAGGACTGAGCACGAAACTGTGTCGTGTCCGTGTCCAAATTTGACACGAACACACTGCACGACACTGTCGTGCAGTGTCCTGCTGCTCGACCATGTTTTCTCCGTGTCTGTGTCACTTGGACACGTGAAAATTGACACAGAGCTAGGGGACATGACTGACATGTCATTCCCAAAGTTTCGTGTCAATTAATAACGTGTCGGACACGATATTCGTAGTGCACTGTTCTTGTACACAGACACACGCGCGCGTGATTGCCCACTGATACGCACGCTAAACTCTGGACACGAGTCACTTGGACACGTTTCAGGCACTTGAGTGTGTAGCCCTACTCTGGGCGAACACATGGACACGTGCACGAGGACACTGGTGTCGTGTGTCGTGTCCTGGGTCGACCGACACCCGTGCACGATGATTGGTCCACTGCACAGTATCCTGGGTTTTCGTTTTGGATTTTAAATCTGTTTGGACACGTTGTGTCTACTTGGGTGGACACAAATACATCATATGACACGTACACAATATGTACATGCTTTACCAACCACTGTTTTTGTATATTAGCTTGATTTTGATGCTCGTTCTCATTTTTCCCCAAAAATTCCTGATACTCAAATATCAGTCTTCATTCCAGTTTTACAAAATTTTAAATATGAATTTCTAGCATCAATTTAACCATTATATACTGTTAATTAATGTGGTTTAAAACCTCTATGTGGTACACCTATGGGTTTACTATTGGTGTGTCAAAATTAGGTTTTGATTTGGTTTTTGTTGGGGCATAAAACTGGATGTATTGATTGGGACTGTTAAAACTGAGTTTTGTTGGACTGTTAAATGATTTCAAATGTGTTAATCTGAGTTTAACAAATCGAAGTTGTATTTAATGTGTTAACTGTGAACCTAAGATTCCAGTTATGAGTTGAGTTGATCTTTGTTTTAAATGATTAAATCTGAAAGGTTTAAATTAGTTTGATTCTTGAATGTTGTTTTTTTTTTACATATGATTACCATAGAGTTCCTGTGAATTCCTGAACACTATGAATTCCTGAGCAATGCTGATTCCTTGTTTCTTAAATTCCATGTTATTCCTATATATGTTGATGGTAGTTTAAGTTTGTGTTTGAGAATTTAGGTTTTGATTTGGTTTTGGGCATTATGTGAACTGTCATTGGAAATTTGGGACTGTCATTGACTTGTTGTTTCACTGAATAGCTAAAAGCCTGAGCCACATGGACACAACATCTGAACAGGATAGCAAGGTTATGGGATTTTTGAGTAGGGATTGACAGTAAACACCTTAGCCTTAGGCCTTCAGCCATTGGCATTTTGGTTAGGACTGAATTACAAATGGCATCAATTATGAGAAAGTGAGATGGGATTTGAGTATGATGTGAGGGTCTGAACATGGATAGGTAGTGACAGTGTGTTGAGCTTGGGGCTGGCCTAATATATGCAAGTGCAGCAGTAGTAGCAGAAAGACCCTGCCTGCAGGCAAGCATAGCAGCAGGGCAGGGTGAACATCCAAATTTGTGGGGGTTTGAGTATGTAGCAAGTGTTAGAGGGAATAAATGCATCAGTTGAGTTGGGATGTGGGAGTAAATTTGTAGGCCACATCAGTATTGTATAGGGGTCAACTGGTTTATAGGTTAGAGTGAATAGAGGATGTTGAATGGAACAATGTGGGCAGTAGGAGGAGAGCCCTGTGCAGTGAACAAGGGGTACAATTAGTGTCAAGTGTATATATGATTACAATGCATATATGTTATATCCATTCATAGGCATGATCCATAAATGTATATATATAGCATGTGCAAAACAGTAAGGTAACAGGGATGGAAGAATAAGGGGTTTCCTGTGTCCATATTGCAGGTAGGCATGTCTGAGTATAGGAGATAGGGTAATAGCTATTTAGAGTACCTATAAGTTGTCATCAGAAATTAGAACATGGGGTGAGAGTATGGTGATTGTTAGTAGGTTAGAGGATAACATATTATGTGCTATGGAGATTAGAGTAGTGGTATATTCATATAGTTATGTACATATGTTATAAGGATAATGTGGAGATGGGTTAGATATATCTATATATATCTATTAACTTGTAGGTATACAACTCATATGGTATTTCTTTTACTATGAATGAGAGGTAAGGGTAGTATGATACTTGTAGTAGTTAAGGTTGAGACTATTATAGGTGAACTGGGTTGACACCTTTAGCCTAGAACATGGCCAAAATAGAAAATCCTAGAAATGACCCAAATAGATCCATGTGACATTGTAGACTTGAGTTGACTAAACCTTAGACACTAGACCTAGTTGACTAGTGTAGTTGACCATGGTTGACCAAGAGTTGACTTTGACCTAGATTGACCCAGAAATCATGTAGATTGCATAGTAGATTGTATTTACCTTATTCTGAACATGTCATAACCCATACTGCTCTATTTTAGGACTTTGTGACTCCGGTGCAGACATCTGATATTTCACTACTCTTCTCAGAGTAGCAGGCGAGTACATTCTCTGATAGTTCTTTCATTTACTTGTCAATTACTGTACTTCAGTTCTAGATAGTTTTATGTGATTCTTACAACACGTATGGATATTTCTGAATTCATGTATGCGACACACATACTATTTGTCTGGCCTCTATTTCTGGAATCACTACTGGCATCACCTTCTGGAACCACCTACTGGAATCACTACTGGAACCACCTACTGGAATCACTCTGGAATCTTTTGCTAGTATCATTATGTTTGGCTGGACTCATCTCTATTTCTCGTGTCGTTTCTGGATTCACTTGTACTTGTGGGCGGGGAAATACTAGAGTAAGACATGTAGACATACCCCAATCTGGAACCACTCCCTTGGATCTATTCTGGAACGATAGCCATCCCACACTTGGCCAAGTGTGCGGTGTGCCGTATTACCTACAGCCGTTTACATGTCGATCTCGGTATTTTAAAACACACTGTTAGAGTATAGGCTGGAATCACCCTGGAACCTTTGATCACTGACTGGAATCATCTTATACCGGACTCATCTTGTACTGGAATCACCTGGTATCAGATTCGTGTTGTCTGGATTACTTGAGTTTTGCACTTGTTACATTTACATTCTGGACTTATATCATGTTGCTAGTTCAGCTAGTTCTATTTACAGTCTTCATTGCTATGATTCTGCTCTTGTTTTACTTGTCTTACTTTTCTTGTACCTTATCTGTTTCTCTATACCATCACCTATATACAACTGCCATATTCATCAATAAAACTGTCTATAACTGCTTTATAGTTCTCTGTCATTTACTTGGAATTACTTGATGATTTGTACTCGTTCCTGTCCTGACTGGACCTGTTGAAAATATTACAGATGACTGCCCTGAGGATGTTTGCCCTACTTGCCTTGGAGCAGGAGATGGCTTAGCGACCTGTGGCCCCGACACTCAGGAGTGATCGGGAGACTAGCTAGTAGACTTGGTTTAGTTTTCATGTTTTAGAATTTGAATTGTAATAACTTGAGTTACCAGTTTGTATTTGAGTTTGTTTGAGATATTATTTTTCAGTAGTTATAAATGTTGTTGTTAGTCTTTAGTTATAAATTTCTGTGTTATCTTATCGTTCTTAGACTGTGATTGAGATTCATTATATCTATACTTGTCCTCCGTTCGGAGTTGAGATTTGACAAGTACATTATATAATTGCGTGAGTTGTTGATTAGATAGTAACCTAGGACAGCGTTCTACCGCCGACTCTGCGGCGTAGGCTGGACGTACCCACTTCTCGTGCCCTTACTCTAGGGTGCGGGTCGTGACATCGGGCAAGCAGAGTTGAGATCCCTGAAGTCGATACAGACTCGTATCTTTCCGTTCTTCTTGGTGACAGGAACGACGTTGGCTACCCAATCCGGGTGTTGTTCCTCACGGATGAAGCCGCTGGTCAAGAGTTTGTCTACCTCCTTATCGATGGCATTCATGATGTCCGGACGGAAGCGTCGCTGCTGTTGTTTGATAGGTTTGGCATCAGGTAAGATGTTCAACCTATGCATTGCGATCTGTGGATCGAGTCCCGGCATGTCTTCATAGCTCCAGGCGAAGACGTCGATATACTCTTTAGCCAGTTGGATTAAAGATTCTCGATCTTCTTCTTCCAGGCTTTTACTGATGAAGATGGGTTTGGAAGAAGACCCCTCCCCGAGGTCGATCTGCTCGACTTCGTCTTCGGTGGGAGGTTCACGAAGCTCAAAACGAGATTCCCATTGTTCCCCTAGGCGTTGGGCCCAGGGTTCTTCTTCGAAGGGTTCTGGCACTTGGTCTTCGCCTTCATCTTTCTGAGGTTGCGCCGATGTCATGTTAGCTGACAGCACTTTCCTGAAGACTGATCCGATACTGGTATCGGAATCCCACGTCGATGCTTCAGACGAGTGGGAATGTTCTATGTCTTCTGCGTCTGAACTCTCTGGAGTTGATGGCGGCGTGACATAGCCTAACCCCCGTCGAGTCCGATTATAGTAATCCTGTGGCTTTCCATTAGGCATCGAAAGCCGGACAGGGAGATGCCGACCCTTGCCGTAGTTTAGGCCTTTATTGCTTTTCAGGTCGTAGCCCATCTTTTGGATGATGCGCTTTGCTGTATCCGTGTACCGATAGACTTGTACTCTGCCGGTATCAGGTTCGGGCTCGATTAACGGGAGGTCCTGATGACGCTCGACTTTGCCCGAGATGATGGTGCCTTCGTCTCGGCTTCGTGGGGGGATTATGAAGACTCCTTGAGACGGGGCCACTCGATTATGGTGGATGGTCGTTATTTGTGTTTGTAACGACCGTAGAGCGTTGTCTAATGTATACATGGCATTCCAGTGTGGAAGACAAGAATAATTGAAAGACACTCTATTATTGATAAAGTATGAGATTTTATCCCGTGGGATTACATTGTCTAAGGAGGGTGCATCTACGTCAGCAGAGATATATTCGCCAAGCTCCTCATCTGTAAGCACTGGGGCCGGATCAGGAGAGTCCTCCACCGCTCTGACTTTGGGGTCTGAGAGGGTTATGTGAGCCCTCTCCGGCATTTTGGATGACTGCGGCGGCTTGCCTTTAAGACGCACCTTGAGAGGTGCCTCGGTTGCGCCTCCGATGAGTGGCGCCTTCCCTTGTAATTTTACCACCAGGGGAGCCGCTGTTTGAGGTGGCTTTCCCTTGAGGCGTATCTTCAGGGGAGCTTCGTGAGTCGGTGCTTTCCCTGATAGCTTGATGCTCATTGGAGGCGCCTTCTGGGGAGGCTTGCCCTTCAATCGAATTTTCAAGGGGGCGTCGGGAGTCATTTCGGGCTCCAAGTCCGGCTCTGTTGCCGTCTCTGCTTCATCATCGGCGTCGTTGGCTTCCTCCTCGTCAAGTGGCTTGTACAAGTCGGAATCGGTGAAGTAGGCCTCAATCCCTTTGAAGGGATCGATATCTGCAAACTCCGTCCGGATGACGCCGTTGGTGGATACATATTTCATGCATTGGTGGAGCGTGGAGGGCACCACCATGTACTCATGTAACCATGGTCGTCCGAGTAAGATGTTGTAGTTGACCTCGGCATCCACCACATAACAAGTCACCTCAGTTTTGAGGCTGCCGATGTGACACTTCAGCCGGATCTTGCCCAGTGGCTCGCTCTTGCTAGCGTTGAAGCCACTGATGGTCGTATTGGAGGGCGCCAGCCGGTACATTGGGATCCCCAGCTTTGATAGCAGCGCCTTTGGAATGATGCTTAGGGAAGACCCCGGATCGATCTGAATCCTGCTCACCTTTACCGAACCGATGTACCCTGTGTAATACAACGGTCGGTTATGTCGGTGATGCTTGAGCAGCATGTCTTGTTGGATGAAAGTTATGTTTGGGATAACTTCATCCGCACAATGACAGTGTGCACAAGTAGTTGGGAGGTCTTCAGGCTGCTTGATTTGACTGAGAAAGGATTCGACATCCTTCAGAGCTTCGCAGAGAGCTTCTCGGGAGTCCTTGGAGAGACGCAGGAGCTCGAACAAAGACAAGCGTGCAGGAGTACTGGCCAGTTGTGCCAGAATATCAAAATTGTGGGGCTTGGCTAGCCCCGAAGCATTTTCTTTCCGCAGAGGTCTGTCGAAACGGGCCTCCACTTGCTTTTGTTTATTGGCTGCTGAGGGTTTGGATGGACCCTCCTCAGGGATGGTGCCAGGAGGCACCACTTCGACGGCAGCTTCACCGGGCTGGGAGTTCTGTTGTGCACGCGTCTGCACAGGAAGCGCCTCTTCCGTTGAAGAAGAGACCGTGCGGCAAGACTTGATCTTCCTGCCTTTTGCTTTGGAGGTAGGGCGTACCTCCGTTTGAGTTACCTCGGAGACGAGGTCGGGGTGAACCTAGAGGACCTCTCCTCGAGATGTGGTGAGTGGGACAAGTCCACTCACATTGTCACGGGTGGGTGGCAAGTTCACCACCTCTATTGTCGCCTTAGGGATGCGGACGACGCCATCTTGTGTGGTAGTCGGCGGCAAGGTGCCGAACTGAAGTGACACCACATTAGCTGACACCGTCTTCTCTTCGTAGTCGACGGAGATTACATCCGTATTGATCATGCGCTGGATGTAATTTTTGAGGACGTAGCAGTCCTTGGTCGGGTGTTCGACAAACCGATGGTAGTGACAGTACCTCGGGTTGTCCACTTTCCCGACTTCATCGGGCCGCTTCGGGTCCGAAAGCTTGATCTTGTCACCCTGCTTCAGTATCTCAAAGAGTTGCAGGGTGTCGTCATCATTGAATGAATAAACCTCCTTGGGTCTCGGTGCCAGTGGAGGCTTTTGAGTAGGCACAGATGCGCCCTTCGACGCATTAACAGTCAATGCCTGTTTCCCTTTTGTTTCTCGTCCGGAGTTGTTGATTGCGAACTTTTTCCCCTTATCGTCAAAGGCGAGGAAGCTAACACCCAGAAGACGTGCATTGGCCGCCTTCTTCTTTGCAGCTTCAGCTTCGATGATTAGGGAGCTCCAGTCGGGAGGGGGAGTAGAGTTAAGCCAGAGCTTTACTGCAGGCAGCATGTTCATACTGCAAGCGGAGAGAAGTGCATGCTCTGGCATGCCTGGAGGTAGCCTGATACAGGCCTGACGGAAGCGTTCGATGAATGCCCGAACCGTTTCCTTGTCCTTCTGGCGTATCTCAATGAGAGACGCCATCGTCATGTCCTTCCCACCGTCGTAGAAGCGGTCGAGGAAGAGGCGTGTCAGGTCGTCGAAGGACGATATGGAATTATCAGGGAGGCTGCAGTACCAGTCATACGCCACCCCTTTCAGGGCCCCAACAAAGATGCTGGTGAGGAGCGCGTCCTCCTTCGGAAGATGCCCTGTCTGCGACTGGAAGTACGTCAGGTACCATCGTGGAGAGTCCTTTCTGTCATACGGCGTGAGTGTTTGTGGTTTATACTTTGGGGGATAAACCACCTTGTTCCACTCAAAGGAATAAGGCTGGGGAATGCCCATCTTCTGGCGCTCCTCCTGCCTGTTCTTGGACTCGAAGCGCTCCCGCAGATCTTTGATCATTTCGACCACGTCCTCCGTGGAGCTAGGAGTCGGGGAAGGAGGTACCACCTGGAGTGGAGCGTTTGAGGGCTCCGACGTCCGGGGTGCTTCTGTGTCTGAGGGTGTCCGTTGGAGGGGCACACTCGACTCTCCATTGGCTCCTGGGTCGGGACCATTTGAAGGTGTCCTGATCAAGGCCGACCGCATCTCAAACACTGCTTGAGTCAGTGCTTGCATTGAGGCAGAGAGGGTTTTGAGTCCTCCCTCTAGCGAGTCTATGCGCTGGACAATGTCCTGTGGCGGCACATCAGTCTCAAGATCACCCCCGGTCATGTATACTGTCATGACACGGTCGGAAGTGGATGGATTAGTTGAGGCTTTGCTCTCAGCCTCGCTCTCATGTGGGGGAGTCACTTCTCCTGGTGTTTGGCCACCCCCAGCCACATTCTGGAGTTCGTCTTCGACAGGCACATCTGCAAGGGCCTGACTGCCCTCAGCTCTGTCTTGAAGGGCCTCTTCGTTTCCAGCACTACCCCCGGCGGTGTCCTGGAGGACATCGTCATTTTGAGGGGCTTCAGGGAGGCCATCTTCGCCTTAATGAAGATCCGCCGCAGCTGTGCTTTGGACATCTTCGTCTTCGGAAGGAGGCTCGACAAGGGTCTGGCTACCCCCAGCTTCCTCCAAGAACTTCTTCCTCGACCGAGTGCCTTCGAACACTCCAGAGGTCGAGACAGCTGCCTTGGTTTTCCTCGGCTGGCTTTTGGATGAAGACGAAGAATTGGCAGTCGTCTTCCGGACAGATGAGGAGTTGGAGATCACGTTGCATGAAGCAACCGTTAGCTCCTCTTCTGCTGACACCTTCGTCCCAAGGCGATGTCGGAGGGGTATCGATGATTGTAGTCGTTGGAAGACCGACTGCTTTGGCGGTACTGCCGTCTTGCAACAGCAGTTGATGGTGACCACTGCACAAGTGTGCCCCGTGAGAGGCGCATCGTGCTTGTTGGTCAACTCTCCTGACCGGCGCTTGTGAGTGATCACGTTGCGCAGGTCATTGGAGGAGAGTGCTACCCTCACACCCCTCTCAGGCGCATGGCAGGGCCAAGCGCCGGGGTGGTCGGGTGAGTGCTGCGCCCCCTGATCTAATACCAAGCAGGCATCACGATCAGTAGTGGGGGAACCACAGCATTTGAAGTGACTTGAACGGACCTCAAACGCACAACCAGAGGAGGCGCGGGAGTTCAAGACCACTGAGTTTGCCTCTCTCGGCTTGGTTGTGCACGCAGTGAATGCGCCCAAGCGAGATGAGGACTTTGAAGGTCGACTCGTTGTCGGTGCAGAAGCACTTGAGTCAACCTTGTACAGCTTGCCATCGGCAGCGCGCGTGATTGTAAGCGCGTGCCTCTGGCCGGCTGCTGGCATAGCACGTTTGTGGTGCATGGCCCGTGCCGCCTTGGATTTCTTCGTACCAGCCCGCTGGGGCGCATAGTACTCAGCATCCAAATTCTCTTCGCTATTACAGCGAGTGAGTCTGTCAAAGACAGAGGCTCTTTGTGGTGCATCAGAAGTTATGCGCGGGGCATTGGCTGCACCCCTGCTCCGTCGACGTATCTTCCTCGCCTGAGAGGAAGATGGCTGGGGAACGTGGTCAGCCGCACGCTTTCCCGAGAGATGCGCTGCATCAGCGGGCGCACCTTGACTGCTGAGGACGTCAGCAGGAAGGGAAGGCTGGACGGGCGCATCCCCTTCAACGGTGGTGCCCGAGGCGTCGACTTTGCGCACCCAGACTGCGCGGGTCTTCTTCGGCTTCGACAGCCGCTTCGAAGGACTCGCACTTCCTTCAGAAATGAACTCCTCGTACGCCTGTTGATTGAGGCACACTACCAGCGTCTTGTGGGAGGAGCCCACCTTCACGTCGTCGGCCTGTGACACAACCTTCTCGGTAGAGGAGAAAGAAGTCCCCAGCAGAGTCGCCAGCTTGTTTGCCATTAAAATTGTTTTGATTGAAATTTTAATACAAACAGAACAGTGATACAATATAGGACTTAGATGTAGTCCTAGGAGTACACTTTTGTTTAAGCTGGGTCCTTAGTGCCAATGGAGCGAGTGGTAATGCGTTGACTCCGTTGACCGGCTGACGACGGTTATCGGTTCTCTGAAGGTGTTGATTGCTCTGGGTGCTGGAGCTTGCTGAGAGGAGGAAGACGTTGAGTGTCTAGAACTGCCTCTCCGGTGATTCTCTGTTATGGATTCTCTCTGTGTTGTGAGTCTCCTGTGTGAAGGAGATAATCCTTCTATTTATAGTTTTGCAGGCTGGCTGCTCATGCGCGCATGTAGGATGCGTCGGTGTGGGGACGCCACGTGGAGGTTGCTGATGGAGGTGCATGGATGCTGCGCCCTGATCGAGGGGGAGAATTCTTCATACTGCTGTTGTGAGCCGGCACGTAGCAGAGAGAAGATCTTTCCGTTGCTGAAATCTTGGATGAGTTGAGTCAAAGGATACGTATCGTCGACTCATGGTTTGAAGATCTCGGATTTGGTGGAGAGGAGTGATCTGGTGGGCTGCGCCTTGGATTGGGCGCAGGAGGAGGCTGCGGCTCATAACCTTTAGGAGTTACAAACCATTTGGGGCGCATGGCTTTTGAGGCGCATGCAGGCAACTTTCCTTCTGTCTTTCGGGATCAGAGAGCAGTCTGAGGCGCATGGCTTTTGAGGCGCATGCTGATTTGGACGCATGGCCGTAGAGGCGCATGCTGATGGTGGAGTGGCCACGTGGCAGTAGCCGTCGAAATAAAGTCATGATGATGCTGACGTTGTCGACGCTTCATTTTCTGAAAAAGCTGTCAACTGTTCAGACTTTGGTAGGCGTGCTGCCAACTCTGTCAGCTCAGCATTTAATGTTGGTGACGTTCGATGGACAGCTGAGTGGGCGCGTCGGTTGGCGTTCCACTCAGTATGGAGATGTGTGGGGGCGCACCCTCTGTAATGCGCCGAGTACTGTAGGGCGCGTCTGTGTGATGCGCCTGATGCCGAAGGGCGCGTCCGTGTGATGCGCTGTCAGGCTGGCGCATCGGACATGTCTTTTAATGATGCGGCTGTCTCGCTCTTCGAGTGCTATAAATAGCCGTTTGGCTGAATTCGAGGCGTCCGGTTCATCCATTTAATGTAAATTCATTGCACGGAATTCGGAGGGCCATCCACTTGGCGCGTGGGTTTGATCTGCCCGGCCTATAAATAGTGGCATGGAGAGAAGATTTGCTTCTCATTCCCTCACGTACTTCCAACATGAACTTGAACATGCGGGTGCATTCTGTTGATGAAGATGAGACGCTGTGTTGTCTTCGATGCACTTGAAGGTGACTGTTACATCCAAAAGACGGAGTCGAGGGCTTCCGAGGCAGGCGGAAGGTGCCTGTTGCATCCAAAGATAGGGATGCTCGGGCCTCGTCTCCGTTGTTCGGGAAGAGCCGTAGATCGGAATGGCGGTGCTAGGCTCTATCTTCCTTCAAAGTGGGGTTTGCCCACTTTGGTTGTGTTGAAAGCTGCTCCTTTAGCCGCGGTTTCGATCACGGTCTTCCTTCGCCTTTGGAGGCTCTTTCGAAGCCTCCCCTGGCCACAGCATTTGCGGTGCTCTTCTCTTCCTTGGTTCCAGCCAGAGGGTTAAATGCTTTGCTTGACGAAGCACTTATCAGGTGAGCCTGGCTGGAAGAGCGGCACATAACTGGGCTCTGTTCGGCCAGGTGAGCCTGGTTGGAAGAGTTGCACATAACTGAGCTGGATGCACATGACTGAGCTGCTGAAGATATGGTAGGATGCGCCTGGTTGGAGGCGCATGATGTCTGCTGTGCCTGACTGATGGCGCATGGTGGCTGCTGCGCTTATCTGGAGGCGCGTGGTAGCCGCTGGCTGTAGATTTAGGATCTTTCCTTTGTAGAAATTCTCCTTTGTACAACCTTTTCTTAGACATGTAATAGACTTCTGTATATAAAAGTCTTCTTTCGAATGTCTATCTTTATTGATCTTGCTGTGAAGTTCTTCGTCTGAGTTCTAGCGCATGTAGTGTCTGGCGCATGGGCTTTCTGGTTGTGAAATTCCATGCTTCTACATTTTCAAATTCCGAAAACTTTGAAGGGGGTCTTGTAGGAGCGTAAAAAGTGCTTTATTTGACTAATTCAAAGGAATTGAAGACTTTACGCAAGCGATTCCCTATGAGAGTTATTTTACACCAGGATTATTTGCATTTTTATGCAAGCTAATCTGTACGCTAGCTACCCTTTACGCTACCTACTTTACGCTGGGAAGCTGTCAGATCATGCATTTAATGCCAGAGATAATGACGCTGACATAATGATTTGCTGACAACATGCAACACAGAAGTCGAGAGGATTAGATTTTCACCAAACTCGATACTTGTCGTATGGTGTGCAGAGAAGGCTATTTTACGCTCAATAAAAGTACTTCCTTTTACGCACGATAGTTATGTGAGCTTTTACGCTCAAGACTATTGTGAGTGTAAAGTCTATTTGGGCTAAGTTTTACGCTCAAGACTATTTTAGCCACTTTACGCTGGGAGGTTTTATTTGGGTTGTTTTTACGCCAGTGCCACTTTACGCTCGGAGCATATTTTGGGTCGTTTTTACGCCCGATCCTTCCTGACTACTTTGGAACGTGGTTTCTCCACGTGGCTTTCATGCCACATTTATTGAAGAACGTGTGTACGTGCTCCCTATTTTTGTTGAAATAATGGGACACGTGTCAACATACGTAGAGGGTGACTTCCATCATGGGTGACAGTTACCAGCGTAAAAACCCAATTTTGTTGCTTTTTATGCATAATGGGTCAAGTCTATAAATAGACTTATTTTTCACATCAAAGAGATCAAGCAGAGAGAGACAGGAGAGAATACATAGAGATCAGAGCCCAGAGACTTTGATTTTCGAGAGCATTCTTCTTCAACTTTTCTTCTAGAACAGAGTGAAGCAAAGCAGGAAAGCATTCGACCTCGCCATCAGTGCCCAAGTGCGTCGATACCTTTCTAGTGACTTAGTTCTTTCGGTTGTTCATCTTCTAGCAGTACTCTTCATCATCATCGTATGGTCCAAGGAACAAAGTGATCGCCTTCAGATCAGACTTCTATAGCAATACTTCCCAGAACATTTGTACTTCTTGTACTTTTTCTCGTTTTATTTTCAAATGCCAATTTTAGGCATTTTGTTAAGTGAAACAGTTCACTGTCAGGAGTGCGCCACGACGGGCCACTATCAAGTCATGTCAAAAGTGCACCACAACGGGTCACCATCGTGTCAGGGAACACACTTAAATTAATATGGCACAAGCATACAAGTGGTAATTAAATATTAGCAGGGGCAAGGACGTGGACTCATGCGGCTCAGAAATTTGGGCCATATGCGGCCAACTTTGAGTTTCATGCGGCCAGCAACTGTTGGCCAAGCAATTAAAAATGCATTAACAAATGCATGCATTAAATACGATTAAATGCAAAAGCTAATATATTAACAAATGCATGCATGCGGCCAAGCTTCAATTCATGCAGCCAATGAATGTTACTACGTAACATCATGCCAAAGCATGCATGCAAAAGCATGCATAAACATGCAAACTAGGCCATGGTAATTAATTAAGTAAGCAACTAAAATAATTAATTAAGTAAGCAAGGCCAAAGTTGCATGCAGTATGCAACTTAAGCATAGGCCATGCGGCCATCTATACTAAGCATGCATGCTACTAGGCCATGCGGCCACAATGGAGGGGGGAGCAGTATGCGGCCAAAGGAGCAAGTTGTATGCAGATTATTAATGCTAATGGCCGTTAATCAAGGCCATGCGGCTGACATATTGGCAATGGCTTATGCAGCCATATCATTAATAAGCAAGCAAGTGCTTGCATGGCCAAAGGCAAATAATAATGCCATAAAGAAAACCATGCGGCCATGAATATTCCAATGGCCAGCACACATTCTCATGCGGCCATGCAACTGTGCAAGCAAGCAAAGCTTGCCAAAAGGCCATGAGTATTATAATGGCAAGCACACATTTGCTAATACTAATGGTAATTAGAAATGCATTAATTAAATACTAATGGCTAAAAGCTTGCAATTAAATACTAATGGATATGCATGCCATTAAATAAATATTAATGGCTAAAAGCTTGCAATTGCAAGCAAGAATGCTGGGGCATGCAATATTAAAGCCATGCGGCTCATTTGCATGCTGGTGTATGCAATATTTAATGCCTTAAATAATACAATTCCATAATAAGCCATATGCAGCTCATTTAGGAATAGCCATATGCGGCTCAGTACCACTTGCATAAGCATGCGGCTAAGCACTAGAAAAATAATGCATGCATTAGAATATGCATTAAAGTAAGGCATGCATTAGAATATGCATTCACGTAATGCATATATTAGAATTTATATTAAATTAATGCATGCATTGGAATATGCATTAAAGTAATGCATTAAATGTGCATGCGGCTGGAATATGCATTAAATGTGCATACGGCTGAATGCATTAGAATATGCATTAAAATAAATAGGCATGCGGTTGAATGCTTGCTAATGCATATTTTGCTAATGCATTAAAATATGCATACAAGCACATGCTTGCTAATACATTAAAAACATGCAAAGGCCATGCGGCTAACATTGTGTTGGCCATATGCGGCTGACTGCTAAAAGCATGCAATTATTTAATACCAATGCCTAGGCCAAGCAATTAATTAATGGCTATGCAATAATTAATGCTCATGCGGCCAGAAGCTAAAAATGCTCATGCGGCCAGAAGTAAATTTAATTGCTCCCACAGAGAACATGTCCATGAAAAATACCACGGCCTCCATGCTCCACCAAACAACAATAGGAACCCAAATCCAGACTCCCATAGGTCAAATTTGGGTAAAATAGAATTTTCTACAACATGGAACCATCAACTAGCAAAATATGCAAGTTTGATAGGTCAAAATTCATGGAAACCGAAAATACCATAAAACTAGATCTACAAGAATTTAACCATGGAAATAAAAAATGCTAAGTACTAAAGTGGGTTAGAAACACATGAAAAAGACAATAGAACAATAAAAATGGGATTCCTCCATGAAGCAAGATGTACTTGCCTACACCTTCCTCTCTCATGTTGGTGAGGAGTAATGGTGGGGAAGAAGAAAAGTAAATGAGGAGAGAGAAATATTTGGTGGAATATTTAATAAAGAGGGTGATGGTAGGTAGGTGGGTTGGTTCTCCAACAAAACCGAACCAAGCCAACAAGCCGAACCGAACCAAGATAGACCAATCAATGAAATACCAAAATAAATCAAGTAGGGAGACATACAATACGGGTCAAATACGTACACGTATATCGAGATACGTAATACGAACCACGGGCGTTACAGTATGCGCCCACTGCCAGTGGCTATGCACCCAAGGCATGGGTGGGGGACCCCTTATGCGTCCACTAAAGAAGTTCTCCAAGTTTCAAATCCAAGAAAATTGACTAAGGATCAAAAAGGTGACGAAAGGTGCTAAAAATCATGCGTTCTATGCGCCCACATGAGGCTATGCGCCCACATGAAGGTTCTATGCGCCCACATAGTGGCTTATGCGCCCACATGAGGGGGAAGAACTTCTTCGGGCGCATAACAATGTCTATGCGCCCAAGCACTGCACTGTTTTTCTTCTCAAAAATTTCGAGAAGAAGAACTCGGCTTCCGAACTCCGCCAAATCTTCATCTGAGGTCCGTTTTCGGACTTCCTTAGGTCGATTTGGGGTAGAACGAAATTCTTTATGATATGGAAGCATCAAATCATGTAAAAGAAGAAGTTTAATAGATTAAAACTCCAAGAATCCAAAAATAGCCATTTCCTAGATCTACAAAAACTCATGCATCAAAATAAAAATCTCCAAGTTCTAAAGTGGTAGAGAATCATGCTAGAAAGCCATTGGAACCATCAAAATGGGTCCTTAAGTGAGAGCAATGTACACTTGCCTATGGAGGGGGAGAGGTTTTTTAATGGAGGAGGAGAAGAAGAAGAAGTTATGGAGAGTAATGAAGAGAGATAAAAGTAGGTGGGGTTTATAAATGGGGATGGTGGTAGGTAGGGGGTTAACATGTTGAACCAAAAAATAAACCAAGCAAAACCAATAATGAACCAAGTTAAACCATGATGAACCTAAACAAGATTAAATCAAAATCAGCTAGCAAGACAAGACACGTAAAAATACTGGACAGGATCCCATACACGTATACTGGAAATACGTATACGGAAAACGGAGGTGATATTGGGCGACTTGTAATCTTGGCTACGCGCCTTTGTAATCTAATGTTCATTATTAATAAAGACTCTAATTTTATTTCAATACTTATGTTGCCTTGTATATTCAATATTTCTGCTTGGAACTTCTGTGCGACGATCCCGTCGCAAGCTGTTGTAATCGTCCGTTATGAAACTGCCTTGCACGAGTGCAATCTAGGCTCGTGCTGCATCACGCCTTAGCAAGAACGATCGATCCTACGGGATCGGGGCATGACATAATGGTATCAGAGCACGACTTTACGTCCTTGGACTTACAATTGAATTCTTTAACTCTGATGTTGTTTCCGCAAACTCTAATGTTGTTTCTGCGATTAATATATTGGCGCTCTCTCTCGAATGTCCCACGGAAGTCTATACAATAAATTTATATAAAAAGTATCACGAAAGAAATTGGTTGAACAAAAGTTAATTCAAGTAAGCACGATTGGCTAAGTCGGGCTGGACATATACACCAAGAATTGAGTCGACCTTAGAAAAAGTCGTGTGCAAAACTTGAATTGTTTCAAATGGGATCGAATTTGACTTGACTTATAGAATATGAAATGGCTATCGATAGGGATGCCATCAGACGATGTTATCATCGATGCGATATAGATGAGCGTGCTTGGATTTTGAAGAATGGTTCGAACGAAGATTCGAAGTAATTGAGGTTCAAAACTTGTTTCGAGGATTTGTCGAATGACTTCATCCCTGAGTGGTGTATGGAATAGCCTCGGAAATGTCGATCGATTAAGGATATGGAGTGCCAACGAGTCTATCAGCAAGCGATGAGTACGCAAAGCCTTAGAAAGAGTGTTTCAAAGTTAGACATGACTTGATAGCTAGCATGAAATTGATTTGAACGAATTAGAAATGACACACACGAGATTGGGTTTACACAAGTATGAAATGCAAAAATGATTGAGTAGGTAAATTGGATTGAGGGAAAGTTAAGGTGTACGAACGGATGACTCGATCGAAGAAAATCGATATGAATCGTATAAGAAAAGTTAGCACGATTGGATGATAGCGTGCATGAAAAAGTTTGATTTTGAAGTTACGAGGATAACTCTGAGGATTTGGGATAGATGTTGCTCGATGATTTGAGTTAGCATAAAATAATGCGACTTGAGAAATATGTTGCTCGATGACTTAAGATAGACAAATGAATATACGTGATTTTGAGTTTCAAGAATTGAATATGTAGCTAGTTCATAGGATAATGATCAAATTTGATCTTGAATATTGAGAAGATTATCCAGTTCGGACAAAAGCAATAGTCGCACGACTCAAAATTCGTTGCGAATGAAGATCGTCAGGTTACGCATATCATCGATGGTATTGAGGCGTATCAAAGATCGATATGCGATAACTCGGGGGTACTCTGAGTCAGGGAATGACGATCTTGTAAAATATTATTGTTTCGATGGATACCATGCTTGGGAATTTTTATTGAAATGAATGTTTGGATGAAAAGAAAGTATCTTGATTGCTTCGACGATAGTCACAATGTTGACATTCTTATCTTGTGCGAGCGCAACACCAGCCTCGTACATGTGTCACGTCGAATTTGGAGCGATCGTTCCGCGTGAGTGCTGACATGGTGATTCATGTCGCGGGAAGGATCGAACTCGAAAAATCAAGGTGTGGCAATTTGTATGCTTCGACTTATGGTTTGATGCGAAGGTGAATTCGAGGATTGGTCGGACTTGTGATTGACGATTGAGTAAACGTGAGGATTGATTAGTCCAATCTGCGTATCGTGAATAAATTAGTCTAGACTCAAAGCAAGAGTTGTGCCCCAATAAAAACGATTATCCTGGGGAAATGCATGGTGATTTCATGTCCCGCGCGGATGATCGAACTTGCGTGAGATTGGGACATGACATATTGTTGAGCTAAGCGACCTTATGAACGATTACGTGAATTACGATAAATGACTTAGGGAATATAAAATAAAAATTATGGTTTAGTAACAAATCATGTCGTAGCATACTTTACTGGAATATAATGGATAGGTGAATTATATCGAACGTGTTCGAGGAGATAGACTATGTGAATTGCTTAGTTTGGATGTGCGATATTAATATGTCGAGGAATTGGTTGAACATGACTTACCGTAGGACAGCTTTGTTGGACGACTCGGACCCCTTGGACTAAGTATTGCAAGTACAAATAGGAGAAATACATGCTCGATGTTTAGAAATCTGAGTGATACGAGCTTGGATAGAAAATCTCGTATTATCAACTTTGGTTTGACCTTAGGATTGGGGTCAGTGTTGATATTATTGTTGGGAAACTATGATTCCAATACTGACGGATAATTTTAGTGTAACTCCTCTTTCCGGAATTTTTTGAAAATATTTTTTTATTATTTATTTGGTTTAAGTGGTAATTTTTAGAATTTTATAAATAATTGTCTAGTTATGCTTTTTGGACTAGTTAGGCCTTGATTCAGACATGATATGTTCATATGGTGAATTGCAAATTTGCACAGTTCTTGCTGATATGTATAAGGACCTTATGTTCATGCTAGATTCTTACACTTGCAATAGTCTTGCAATTAAATGGAGGTAGTGTTGGTCAAAGATACATTTTGACTTTCTTTAATTTGATAAGGGAGTCTTTCACCTTCTGATGCTCAGGCATGTCTTGTATTCAAAGATACAATTGATGACTTTTTAATTGTAATTGTAATTGATTAAGGCCTTCTAATTAAATACTGAATATTTCCAGTATTTCGACCTTCATGTCTTGGACAGGGTAGCAATCGTCTTCAATTTATTCATTTTGAGGGATGTTGAACTTCAGATATTTTTGTTTTGTTATTCATTGGTATCTATGGAAATTTAACCCTAAAGATATAGGGTTCAATTCAGTTTATATAGTTTTTTTTGGTCTTGAAGTTGTGAGGACAACCTCTCTCATAAATTACTCAGAATAAAGGACCATGTATCAACGTGGGAAAAGACAAAGTAGTTTCCTTCTTCCATGCTTATGAAGATATATGTAGTCTAAGCTAGCTTCCTAGAGAGTCACAATCGTATGGGCCAGGGCATTTACCCTTGCCTGCGTGCACCCTACCAATCCCCACTACAGTGAACGTTCTCAGAAAAACGTCTAGAAGCTGGGCACTTGAAAAAGAAGAAGAAGAGTGTAGCTCTATACTTATTCTCTTATCTGTTTCTCATTAGATGCTTTCCCCCCCATAAGTCGGGCCCACCCTGGAAGCCCAACCAGCAGAACCTAGTCCCCAACAGCCCGCAGTATAGATAAATACATATCGCGAGAGTGGGAGTCGTGGAAACTCGTAAACCCTAGCCCCTAGGCTAACCCAGGACGGCGCGCCCCTCCCCAGTCACCTGGGCGGCCACCCGCCGCCGGCGCCATCGCCGCACGCGACTGGAAACTGCCGCAGCAAGGCCCCGCACGCGGACAGCAGGAGCAACCACAGCAGTTCGGCTGTGTCGACGCCTACTTCGAGGTGAGATTTCTTCCTCCGTACTCCATAAAATTCGATCGGTAAATTCCTACGTGTAGCCCATATAACCCTCTTCGAAACCCTTCAAATGGAATTCGTCGTAAACCCTTCGATCGACCAAGAACTCGACGTGAAGTCCATCAATTAACTGTTCGAAAACAGAACAGTTTAGTAGATCGATTATCCTACTTTCCGGTCAGTTTTCTCCCAGATCATGAATTATTTTGAAAAACTAATTGAAGACACTTTTAGACAACATATAGGGCTTCACGACCCAATTCGCAGAACCTGATTACATCGACTACACGCCGAGAAATCGGATCCAAAACTTTGACAAAAATCTGTTTTCAAAACTAGAAAAACCCTCCGATACGACGTGCGTCTCGCCAATCCGGGCGACGTGGTCGCGAACCGAAAGCATCGAAAGGTGCGCAACGGCTTCATGATCGTGTGGGCTTTGGCGGAATTCAAATTGGTCGCGTGTGCACGACGAATTTGATGCGTATCCGTCAAAATTCACCGTATCGGCCTCTGTGCAAATTTCTCAATTACTTTGTGCACGTTCGTCAGATCGAGGCAAAACTTGCACCAGTAGGACCGTATCATTTTTCTGGTCCTGTATGCCAAGTTTGGTCTGATTCTGAGATAGTTGATCGGATCGCCGTTTCACGGGCCCCACGGTCCGACTCAACGAGCGATTTTGTGCACGGCCCGCCGAAATCCAATTTTGGACATACGTTGGGTTCGTATCAGAAAACCGGACCTGTAGACATATAGTTTGACGACTTTATAGACCATTGACTCTGGTACGCTTTTCGGTGCAAAGCGGGTCCCAACGACGGACATCATTTTTGCCCAAAATTACCGTTTTGCCCCTGTGTCCAGAATTGGACTTAAGGACAGGCAATCCTAGATAATTTGACTATTCTAAGAATATTGGTAATATTTATTTCAGCTTTCGGAGACAGTTGTGATGACTTGGACTTTATGACTTGTTGATTGACGATACATTGTTGGTTCTACGTGCAAACCCCAGACAAGTATACCTTGCCTTCCTCTATAGTTTTTTCATGCTTATAGTACACCTGTTTTAGTATGTTATACTTAGTTACCTTAGTTGCTATAGATTTATATGATACCATGTTTACTAGTTTATTGTCTTGCTTGTATATCAGTATTACCTGACTGGATAGCGTAGTTACACCAGGCTTGTCTACATTATGGTTCATACTAGAGTTGTCCTTACCTGTGTTGTCCTTTGCACCTGCGAGTCCACACACGGAGCGAGGGTGACTTGTCTTGAAACTGACCTGCGAGTCCACGTTCGTGGACGAGGGATGGTATTCCATTGATCTACCAGCAGTTCATTTATGCATACTTGATCCCGTATCCGTGTTCATAGTTACCTGTCAGTAGCCACTTGTCAGTCTCATGTCTAGTTCCTGTTTATACCCTGGTTATATTATTGCGTGATTAAACTGTTAGATAGGCATGTTTATGTATCTTGCTAGTCCTCTGAGGACTGATGATCTCTCAGGTTTAGCGACTGCAAGGAGTTAGTTAGCAGAGCAGGATGGTTGAGGATTGCGATGTATGATACAGGTATTCGCTTGTGATATTGCTTATTATCCTTTTGTGCTTTATATTCAGTACCATGAATCTGCTTATTTATAGACTCATATCATTTTGGAGTCTAATCGAACATATGCTAATGGGCTGCAGACCATGACCATACTTGTTCATTAATCTTGTTATATGATTCATGTGGATTGAGATATAGTTAGATTGACATGATACCCTACTCTGGATAGCTTATGTACTCGAGTCGGGCTGGAGTCCGCTCGATACGTAACTGGCTTGCTCACGAGCTCGCGTCGAAAAAGGGGCGGGTCGTGACATTTAGCCTAGAGTGATGGCCTAGCGGTTATGCGAGACGTCCATGTTTCGAGAGTAGCCTCGGTACGATTGATCTTGAGGATTGATAGGATTGGTATTGTGGATAGATTTTAAGATTGTGGAAACCCCACTCACGGCTCGATTAAAATGCATATTTCAGGGATGCCTGAATATGTGCACGATCCGCTCAAGTAAAATGACGGATTCTCACGAGGCTTGACTGACATGTAGGTATTTCAGGGACGCTTGGAATTGTGCACGATCTAAGTGATATGTTGAATTCAAGTGAGACTAAAGAATAGAAGGGTGTCGAGATTTCAAATCATAGGTTTCAAGGAAAAGATGATGGTAATGCGATCGTTGGTTTGAAATAAAATGGATATTGACTGAGGCATCGATGCAAGTCAGGTTTCAGAGAGTGGTTGAGGCGAAGTGCGTGCGAGAGTCATTAGATGCTGAACCAAGTTATAAGTCGATAAGTGTACTCAGTTAATTTCGAGGACAACTTTTTCTGAGGGTGGTAATATGTCCCGTCCCGCTCAGCTCAATCGGAGGAATCGAAATGCCAATGGCATTCGGACTTAGCCATGCAACGGCTACTCGAAGACCCGCTCGGTCGAGACGACTCCTCACTCGGTGGTTGGCTTCGGCGAACTTGCAGCTCCTTGGCATTGCAATAGTCGTTCCAAGTGAATACGTTTGTTCAGGTCTTTCTGGGGCTATGCAAATAGTCGTTCCCTGTGTTTCAAAGAATGTAAAGTACACACGACTGTTGGTCGCTGAGACCGATCCTGAGGCTTGGGAATCTCGCATGAAGAATGGAAAAGTATGGACTTGGATAAAGAAGCTTAAGGAAGAGAAAGAAAGTTGTATCATCTGTAGGCCTTGCATTTACGTCGAGTCTAGAATACATCGTAGGTGTGTGGTTATAGACAACTTGTCGAAAAGTGTAGTCTTCCTCATGATCGTCGGGGTCACGGGATCATGTCGTTCCCGGGGGAAGCGAGTTGGCTAAAGTATGATGCTGGATGAACCCACATAGGAGATTCGGAGCTTCCACGGGCTAGCTACCCATTGTGATGATCACCGTCTATCCTCAGCCAAGTCCAAGATAGCTTGATATACGCTAGTGACCTTTCATAGATAAGTTGGTGTGCTAAGTGCAATCCACATGCACGGCATCGTTCGAATCAGAGATAGCGTAAGCACGACACGAATTGAGTTAAGAATGTGTGCACGATTGCAACACCATTATGGAGCCTAAGATTTGGCTATAGCAAAGACACGTGCTTCGACATGAGATACGACGTCGAGTATTAAGTCATTGGCATAGAGTTACATAAGTCGAACTTGAGTCGTTTCGAGTTAAGTCGAGAAGGGCCTTAAGACAAGTTTGGTTAAGTCATGCTAAGTTGCGAGGCACGGCTTCGATGTTAAAGCACGAACCAAGTCGATGACACGAATCATGTTGTTGCGTCCCAAGTATGGGCCATAAGGCAAGCACGAGTCGGCACGTTGATGTTGCAAAGCGCGAGAATGGTTTAGAGGCAAGGATAAGGAAGTTATCGGTACGATAACACGATGACGGTCTAGAGACAAATAGACCAAGAGTCTTTGTCCTAAATCGACCCTAAGGCAAGAATAGAAAGGCAATCATAAGGGATTATGTTGCACAAAGTAAATGAACGTGTTGGTTTTGTATGGGTGGGCGAGGAGCTCACTCCACCAGTACAGTTGAGTACTAACACCCACAGTTTTCATGTGCAGGCACAGGTAGAAGCTCGTTGGCGCGGAGCTCGCTTGGATGCGTCGAGGCACAGAGTTCCTTGGCGTTTCGAGGCGTGCGGCCGCTTGGAATAAGAACTTATATGGGACATAATGTATGGACATCGTCTATCTGTAGCATCCGCTGGCTCGTCAAATGTGTATTGAGAGATGAGAGGAGTTAAGTGACTTGTAATTAGACAGAAAAGCGAGCTTGAGCGACTTGTAATCTTGGCTACGCCCTTTGTAATAACGTTCATTATCAATAAAGACTCTGATTTTGTTTCAATGCTTGTGTTGCCTTATATATTCAATGTTTCTACTTAGAACTTCTGTGCGACGGGGTCGTCGCAAGCTGTTGTAACCGGCCGTTATGAAACTGCCTTGCATGAGCGCAATCTAGGCTCGTATGGCATCACGCCTTAGCGAGGACGATCGGTCCTACGGGACCGGGGTGTGACATTGTGTACGTCATAATCTCCTAAATGTTGTTGTCTTAAAGTCCTGTTAGGATAATCCTCATCTTCCATCTCTGTAAACTACTCGTTCTCCTCAGCACTAATAGGCCATAATGGTGCTTTGAAGTCGTATCATCATGAGTGTCAAAACCTTCACCTCCACCGAGTTTATTGTCTAATGTGTTACTCATCTCCTTAGACTTTTTTTTTATCTTTCAACAAAAAAGCTCATCAAATATCACATCACGGCTCGTGAAATTTCTGTATCCCACAACTTGTAGCATTTTGACTAAATGTTGAATTCCAAGAAAACATAAAACACAATTCGTGGATCCGGAGATACCTTAGGCGGTCCTAAGATATATTTGGACTAACAATATTTTCGACCATCATGATTTTTTATTTGCATAAATCTATCTTAATCTTGTTTATTACTTTTCTGTAAACAAATGTTAGACAATAAAACAATATACCTAGTTGCAAGACTATGCCAAGTTTATGTATTAACATAATGATTGTATGAACATTAATGATTTCATAACAGAAACTAAATTGATTTATCATAGTCAAAACTCTAAATTATTAGGATAACACTCCCCACCCAATGAGACTACAAAGGTCACATCTACGACACATGTAATTAGAGCATACTATCTAACACGGGTCCACATGAGATTCAAGAATAACCACAAGAAATCCACGAGTACAAAATCAACACTTAGACGGGAAGTCATACTCTATGATTTAAATGACAGGTCCGCGGCCCGAACATTCTGGCGACGAGTCGAACACGAGGGTTCGTGCCCAAACATGAATGCTAGTAACTGAATCCTAGGATCGAGATCGTATCCATAGGATACAACAAGGTTTCCAATATTGCTAATCAGGTAATCTACAAGCACAAGCACTATCTAAACTAACATCTAGCTCGATCGACACCAGTGGTCGATTGCAACCAAATCTAACTCGGACAATCGAAGCCTCGGTAATGTGCTAGCACTAATATACTAAAGAATATGAAATAATATTAATTGAAGTGCAATTAGCAAGGTATACTTGCATGATCCGTGTTTGAAAAGAGTTGACATATCAGAAGAGTTGTGTTGGACACGGAAGAAAACGATAACCAATAATAGTTAAAAGATAAAACTTGAGTCAAGAGCATCCACACGTCCAAAATACTATAAATAATCTACATGTAGTATTCAAAGTCCATAATAGCTCAATTGCTGAAATTCATCTCTAAGCCAAATCGGCTGACATACGAACCCCACCAAGACATGAAAACGAGACAAGTTACTATATGCCAAAAATGAAAATGTTATATTTTAAACAATACCATAAATATCACGAACTCAATGGTACTCTCGGATTTGCGATCCTAGTTGTGATTGCAAAATCACTAAATTGGCCGAGTCAGGGTTCCGCGGGTGGTGCTCCAGAAAATGTTCTCAAAACTGAATGAAAAGTCTCACATAGGTAATTTGATAATGTGAAACCAACGAAGCAAGTTTCATCACGATCCAAGGTCGTACGGAAAGTTACGACTTCGTATCGACGCGATCGAAACAAAGAATCAACGTGGATATGTAATAGGTTTGGACCTAATGACTAGTTTAAGACAGGTAGGTTAAATATGTTATGAAGATTAAGTATTAGAAAATATAGTATAAATAATTAGGAAATTTTAGAAATAATTGGATGTATGAATATAGGAATTTCTAGAATGTTTTTCTAAGGAGATATCCGTGTCTTTTGGCACAGCTAACGAGGATTTGGACCTGACCCCTCTACATATCCAGCCAAGTACACTACTAATTGATTCTTTACCTTGCATTACTGCATTACCATTGATTTCATATTGGAAACTTGATCGACACGAGTTTATTGTGCCTTGATTGTCTTGATTGTATTGTGGGAATGGGGAGATACAAAGTAGGTATGTGACCACACGCCTAGCTAGGTTATTGCGAATAGTCTAATCGTACACTCATGTACGATTAAGCTGCATCTTATTATACTATTGTGAATACCAACCGCCATACTGAAATTGTATTTCAAACACATTTGCATTGATGATGTTCATTGTTTCGTTATTGTACTATTGTTCAGTATTGCAGGTTAGTCCATATCATTACTTGTTGCATTTTAGTTTTACTTGGTATTGTGTTTCATTGATAGGATTATACTTTACTTCTTTTCTGACTGGATACGCTGCAAGTGATGATGAGTTATACCCTACCTATTATGGTCCTCGGTATGGAATGGTAGCATATGCTGGAGAGATGCTAGCCAGGCATAGAGATTTGGACATGGATATAAGAATCCATTGCATATATTTCATTTCAGCCTTATATGTTGTACTTTGAGATTCGATGACAGTTGATGATGTTGCATTTACATTCACCGAATTTGTCTCCGGATACTTTTGTAAAAGGTGTACTAAAGAAATAGTGAAATGTGTGATATGGCAATTGATATTGGACATACGATTAGTAGTTGTGATAAGCAAGATTGATAATTATAACCATTTGACGACTATTGAGGTCTAGACAGCTCAATATCGTCAATACCGCAGCATAGAATGGACGTACCTGCAATGCGGGTCACGACATATGGGCTAAATTCTCCTCGCTCGGTTAATGATTCTTGAATCCTAGAGAAATACGGTTTTTTTTAGATCCGAAACTTAATTTTGATGTTTCCTACACCATTGGTCTTGTACGCCGCATTATTACCTATACAACGTAGCCACTGAACTCCTTGTAGGTGTTGAACCACTCATAGTTCAACACATATGGTATGAACACCAGGAGTCAAGGATCCAAGAATGAATGTATCCTTCCAACTTTACATTGTAAGTACATCAAACGATAACTCATCGACTTCCTGCATATCGGCTTGACAATGACTGCTTGAACTAGCGTCTTGACCCTTCTTCTCTAACCACTGCTTGTATTTTGGACATTGTTTTCTTCATATGTTCCGACACTTTTTAAGAGAAGCAAGTGCCGCTCTCTTGTCCAGATGATTTGGTTTTCCCTTGGCTACTCTTGCCTCCATCCTTGTTTTTCGACCTTCCTCTTTCATTTGCAATCAACCTCGATAACTCTTCATTGGATTTGGCATCTTCATAATCTATAAAAAAGAATTGTTGTCACCTCTTCCACCTCAAGAGTCTTCTTTCTGTAAAAGATCATTGTCACCAAATGACCATAGGACCTCGGAAGACAAGAAATGAGTAAAGTGTCTTGTCCTCCTCCTCTAACTTTACATCGAGACAAAAGATCACTAACGATCTTCTTGGACAATAGATTAGAATTTGGTCCCTTCCTCCATACTGAAACGGTAGAACCGCTTCTTGAGATACAACTATTAGTTAAGGACTTTGACATATACAAGCTCTCTAGCTTCAACCATAATCCTGCCACAAAAATTTGGACATAAAATTATACATCACTCATCCATCAAACAAAGCTCTATCATGCTTCATGCCCTCTGATTTAAGTCATCCATGAATCCTCTATATATAGACAAATTTTTATCCTTACCAACAACGATCTTAAACATTCTCTTTCACGAGGATCAATAGCCTTCTCTGTTACAAAGATAAAATTTTATTTTCTTTACTATTGAATCTATTTTACCTCGAACTTGGTGTTATTAACCTTGTTACTTATTATTCCGAAATTTCAAAATAGAGAAAACACCCCGTTTGACCTTAACAAACCAATAATTTTAAAATTTTCGATCTCCGAAGATAGAAAGCAGACCAATATTGCCACCTATCATTGACCTAGAACAAAATTTTGAAATCCCAAAGGTCCCCTTAGCTCTCTTTTTTCCAAGTTGTCATGCGATATGTGGAAGCTCAAATACAAATAATGTGAACCCTCCTTATGAGATCTCCAACGAGCTCTCCTTCTACTAGTCTCTCTATATTTCCTTAATGGCCTCCAGGAAGTCTCTTGCAAAGCCTCCTTAAACTTCTCAGTCGACCAGCTCTAGGGACCAAGGAGACCATTAATAGGAAGCTCAATCTTTTCAAAGTCGGGAGTATGGACTGTCGAAGCTACCTTCTCAAATATGGAGATAAATCGTTCTTATTTTCTGTATGAACCCGAGCCAACAACATTACTGACGATATCACGATAAACCGCATGCATGCTTAGTAAGCACAAAATTATGCCCAAACTTGATGGAATACAAACACACTTCATTGGAATGTCGTCGATACGTCGCCATGATACTCTTGGCTCTTTTGAGCCCTGCATCGCTTCTTCAACTCCTCCATGACTTCTCTGATCATCGGACGATGTCTGAGCACTCTGTAATTGAACACGAGCCACATACAACCATACAACCGTTCCTTTGAGAGTCTCGTCTCCTATAGATAAACTGTGCTGATAACCTGACAATAAAATAAAATAAATATCAAAACCCGGAACAATGAGACCAGCCAAAGGAAATATGTTGCATGCCTAATGGACCAAAAAACCTTCTATATGGTAAACGTCAGATCTTTGCAGCACTCATCTTTCGAGGCTTTTTGGACATTCTTCTAATACAAAATTCTCTATTGTTTCCATTCAAAATCAAAATATACTAACGTCAACAGTAAAAATCCACATGCATTATTATGCAGACTTGGCATTCTGTGTGTTCTCTGGCTACGTATAGAACGTATAGATTAGCAATCTCTGGCCGTGTATATACAGTGTAGAAGTTAGCAATATCACTTGCCTGATAAAATAGTAAGTCTGATCTGCTAGCTTATTGAAGCAAAAAGAAAAAGGAAAACCCTTTTGTCAACCAAGCATCAGAAACTGAACTTCTGTCAGTTTATATCACCCATTGCCAACCTGATATAACCTCTCATGCATAGGGAGAGCTGAATTTGTTGTTGTTATAGTGACATTTCTCTTGTGACCTGCGCAGAAAGGGTCGGGATCTCACCGCTACACTGTTCGGAAGTTGCAGCAGACTTTTCTTCCTCTGCAAGGACATTTGCTTTGCTTGCAGCAGTCTTTGATATTCAAGCCTTGTCATGAGTGATGAGCCTCCCCTTAAACCTCTGCCCAAGTAATTGTCACATGAAATATGCACAGATTTGAAAGATTACCTTCAGTTGCAGGAAGAAATTCCTGCAGCAAACTACAGAAATAAACAAAGAAGTAACAACGGCATATAATTTATCAAGAAGACATAACATAAAAAAATTCTAATTTACTAGACTCGGGCTATATCCCTCTGTAAATTGTGATATGGAAATAAAAGAAGAAAGGCATAAGCTAAAAAAAATACCATATCCTATATATTCTTCAGAGTTCAGACTGTTGTAATTTCTTCCAGAGGTTCCTAAGACTACCACAATTCCTCCAAGGCTATTAATAAACAAGAATATTGCGGTGCATAAGTTGCTTGGGCAAGAATATAGATTTAATATCAAAAGTTTGACATGTTGCAATGTACATAAATAATCCACAAAGATGATAGCTTATCCAAGTTGCTCCAGAAGGTAGCGTTGAGATTCAGCTGTTGTGTGCCTATATGACAGAACAGCTAGAAAGCTCCAAAATCATTGGACCAAGAAAGCTCCAAATAATTCACACTTGAAACTCGGTCTTCTTGTAGACATGAATTGCATAAAATCAAAGAAGAGAGTATTTATTTTCTGGAAGAATAATAATATCCAATGATATCTCTGTTCATGTTATCTGGTTTATAGTTTTATTCGACATTAATCTATCTATGATGAGCGCCTTCTTCCATGTTTTGTTTAGTACTCATCATTCCACTGCATGAGTCAAAAGATGCTAGACTAACTTGAAATTATACTTTTAAAAGCCAACAAATATTTTCCTGACAGTCATTAGTTTTTTGAGAGGACAGAACACTAACTGCCTTACAAGTACTCTCTAGGTTTACAATCTGTGCAATAAGGGGTACATGCTATATTACCGTAACACAGAAAATTGATATATATGATAACAAATCTGTAACCAAATGTAAACAAACTGTGCCTTCAGCATCCAGAATTTTTCTCTGATCCTTCACGCATCTCCCCTGCATCAGGCCTAATCTCTCCCTCTCTGGCCAACACCTCACCTTTGCTCATCCCATTGGTATATATGAAGAAGGTTATCCACATTATGTTGTAAGCAAGCACCTCATTTAAGTCCGTCATCCATCTAAGGTAACACTTTATGTACCACACAAGGAGCCATATTTAAGTACCTGGAGTCCCGACAGTTGGCTCTGGTTTAAATTCGGCCAGCACTGAACCCTATATCAAATGTCTAAAT